>OX030948.1:21874366-22264366 GCA_943735915.1 Pherbina coryleti
CAACCCAATGATGAGCAACATTTTGTTTTTTTAAACATAGGCCCGCGCTTAAATTTTCTTGGGCCCCACTGCTTTAAAGTTATGCAAGATAAAACACCGATAACTTTCCTCAACCAACATTTTAATTGAAAAAAAAAAAATTTAAAAAAAAAAAGTAGCTTAGATGGCTCAATTGACTCGATTGGCTCAATTGGCCCAATTGATTTTATTGGCTTCATATAATTTTTTCTTTCCATCAAATATGCCTCAACGCATGCGTAACAAGACACACCGGTGCAAACATTACAAAACAAGCATCGTTGATGTTGATAGTTGGTTGGTTGGTTGGTTTGCTCAATTAGCTCAATTAAGCCGTTGTGTTGCCACTATCTCTAATTCTTGTATTCTTGACGTACATTGTGCTCTGTAATAGTACCTTTAAAGCCTTGAGCCCATCTAGTGCGATTGAGAAAAATAAGAAGTTGCTAGAATCACTGCTATCAGTACGATATAGAAAAATACATAAGTCGTTGGTTTTCAATGTTTAAAGTTCCTTAAGATTGTCAAAGATTAATTCACCTAGAGTTCTGAATCTCTACATCTTGTCAGTGATGGACAAGTACAAATAAAGTATGCTTAAGTCTCCTGTTCATTTGGATCATTGCAGCTTTAAAAGTGTGGAATTGAGGCATGTATACCAATGCCCAATACTCTAGCCGTGATTCAAGCTATATTAACAGTTGGCGAGTTCTACGTAGGTCATATGACGGGCACATTTTTCTTACTATCTTACAGGTTGAAAGACTTCTCCATAAGCTATTTTCAGGTAGTGTGAGTATACTTCTCCCCCCACAGTATTGAAAGGAACTAAGACTGGTTCCGCTTTTAATACATCGAGAGAGGGGCCAAGTTTAGCCCGGTTATCCGCTTTGTCATTGCCAAAAATATTTATATGGCTGGGAACCCAAATAATATTAATTTCAAGTAGGTGGTTAAGTCTGGCAAGTTCCTCTTTACACCGCTTAAATGGTTTGGTGTTCAATTTAACTACAGCTAGAACACTGATGGGAATTCCTTGGCTGTCCGAAGGAATGGCTGCATTTTCGTTTATAGAGTTGGCCTCACAAGCCTTCCTTATCGCAAGAACTTCTATCTGAAAAACGCTGGCTTAGTTCGTTACTGGTAACGCCCAGTTTCTCTGTATGTATACCAGCTCCCACATAACTCATCTTGTAGCTATCAGTGTAGAGCAGTGGTGTTCACACGCATAATACTTCAATTTTCAACTTTTGTACTTGTATTAGTAGCTTTATCGCTCTCTGCACTGACAAAAATTGTTGTGCAGGTATTAAACATTAATTGTGTTATAATTATCATTGTCATCATCATTATCTTTATCAGTATCGTTATCAATATCACTATCATTATCATTATTATTCTGCAAATAAGAAATCATTTTCATATGCCTCGAATTTTGTGCTGTGCAAAACACACGATTCAGCGTCACAAACCATTCAGCTTGAAGTTTCAGTGTCAACTGATTGAGTGAAGTTCGTGCTTGCGATCGTGTACATGTTTCGACTCTCGAATAAAGCATTCGAGTCTCGAGGTAGAATTAGGGCCGACTCGGTGAAGAATGAAGTGGAAAGCAGCGAAAAAGGGGGTAGTTGTCAAAATCAGCTGTTCATATCAAGTTTCTTTATGTTCATGTTTCGCAGTTGATTTTAGGTTAAACTTTTTACAAGCTTTTTTTCAAATTTAACACTTCCGCGGCATTTTATAGATTTAATTACAATGTTTTTACAATATTTCCACTCATATTAATACAAACTTAACACACGTGTCCGCACTATTTTCATATTTTCATTTGACATATTTTCATTTGACATATTTTCATTTGACATTTCCACCCACTTCGTCATTTTGACA
Source organism: Pherbina coryleti (assembly GCA_943735915.1). Taxonomy (NCBI): domain Eukaryota; kingdom Metazoa; phylum Arthropoda; class Insecta; order Diptera; family Sciomyzidae; genus Pherbina; species Pherbina coryleti. The sequence goes on from OX030948.1 coordinate 21,876,275, forward strand.
ACTACCCAACCTTTTCACTATCCACTCTTCGTTGACGCGTGAGGGCACTCGGCCCTACCTTATAATTCTACCATGCACTGGTGTAGAGTATAGTATAGAGTAGTGTTGCCAGATTGAGGTAAATTTCCCTAATTGAGCTAATTTTTAACTCATTTTTTGGACTGAGATAAAAAAGGTAATTTTTGACCAAAAGTGGTAAATTTTGCGAAATAAATATTTTTTTTAGAGTTGTTAATTTTTTGAGTTATTGGTTATGTTGCCTCTCTGAACATACTCACAAGCAGTTTAATATTCTTGTGAATTATCATGTGCAGCAAAAAAAACAAAAATGTAGTATCCATCTCTAGTTGTTGAACAGACAACAAGTGAATTAAATTCAAAAATAGCAAAACAAAATAGCTGGTAAGTCCTTGTGTATACACGGTAGAGTTGACGAACTAACGGACTCTTGCATTTGTTAATGAGTTATAAATATATGTATACTAACAAAAAAATCATAACGGTTGTTAATCATTTAAAATTTTGTAATGTTTTTATTTTGAGAAGAGGTAAATTTTGTCCGAAAAGGGTAAACTTTTTCCCAAATAGTGGAAAATTTCAGTTCGTCTCTCTGGCAACACTGGTATAGAGCAGTGTCGGCCAAAAAATACATACACAGTTCTTTCAGTTTTGTAGTAGTGTGCGCACAAGTGAGAGCAAACAAATCTCTCTTTGGCTTACACTGTGAAAATTTTACTTCGCAGGAGGCTTAAAGAAATATTTTTATTATTAACATTAAGCGGCATTCGAAATGAATGCAGGTGTATGAAAGTGAATTGAAATTAATAAAATTTCTTACTAGGTAAATAATGAGCAATATTATTTATTGTCTAGGGGCCGCGTTATTAACAATAATTAAAAATAACATAAAAATTAATATTTTATTAATAATTTTAATATAGAGTATTGATTTGGAGTGTTATATTTTACTAATAACATTTTACCGACTCCTAATTGTAGTAATATTACTTATATTGCATATTACTTCAAAATAAAAACAAACTGGTAGTACGTACTACATTCTTCTGACAAATTATGCAATGCGCTTCCTTAAAATAATTTTCAAAGAAAAAGTATGCGTATTCCCTCATTTGGTTGAATATTTTTTTATATGTAAGCATATAAAATGACGCAATAAATTGCGCGTTGCATAGATACGTAGTATTAACTAGTCAAAAGCGAAACATCGACTGAGCGCTCTTGCTATGAATTATCGGCAGCGTCGGTGTGCAAGGACGACAGTCAGTTTTATGCCGATGTAAAATACGAAGTTTCACGAAACACGCGTGCATAGGTGTCGGCCGACACTGGTATAGAGGATAATGTCGAAGATGGCGTCAGGACCCCATTGCATCCATCCACTCTGATAAGAAACTTACTAGTGAGTTGAAATTAACCTTTCATTTTTTTTTTTTTTTAAAGCTTTATTTATCTATATCACCTAGCAATTAAGTAATTATATAAACAGTGCACTAAATATCCTTTAATTCGACTTATATAGCAAATTTAAATTTCTGGGCATTTTTCGAATTTCATTCTCTCGAATATTTTGATTATTTCATAGCATTAAAGGAACGGCCACATGAAGAGAGGAGGACTTTAGCTTGTCTCAGAAATTCAAATAAATTTCGCAGAAAACCACATCGTTGCTTTCCAACTAATGAAAATTTCATTGCGCGTTAATATAATTATCATAGCTGCAGGTGTGTAATAAGGGTTGCCAGCTTTATTGCATATGTTGTACAAATTAAAATTCACTTCAAGCATGTCATATAATCGACTGTTGATTTTTTACATAAAAGTGAATGTTAATTTTTTGGAATTTTTTTGCAAAACTGCGCGAAACAAATGTTTTAAATAAATATCACTTCGAATGAAATTTGTTTCAAATGAATCAGTTATAAGACAAAATATGCATGAATTTACATCAAACGAGTTTTCAGAAATTTCCAACCTGAGTTTAAAGGAAATTGTAACTTATAAATAGCATCGAATGAACGAGCTTGAAGTCTAACACTCAGTGCTTTGCTAATTTATTAAAATACTTTTAGACTAAGAACCAATTAACTGTTATATGATGTTTGACAAAGTTGTTAGCCGACAGACAGTTGTACACTGTGCAATAAGTTTTGTTGCAGTAATGTTATTGGTTTCATAGCTCGTGGTCTTCTATTTATATGCGTGTGTGGCAAGTTAAATGCTTTGTGAGTCCTTACAGTAGCTAATTAGTACATACAAGGTTGCTCGTTAGCGAAAGCTCTCATATTCATAATCATCTGTTGGATTCCCATAGAGGAAACTAAATTGTTACAAATCGCCAATGGTAATCAATAAGTTGAATATATATATAGAAAATAAGAATATGCCCTACTTCATATTATATTGTTACATATTGAATGAGTGTTTACAATCAAATAGTTCAGAAACTAAAAAGCTAAATTTATACTTACTTCAGTATTAATGTTCTTATTTTGTCTTTAGTGTCCTAATTTCGTTCTTTAGACTCTTCTTGCTGATCTTTGTTGTATATAAACAAATGTTTATATAGAATTTTTATCTTAGACAGAGATAAGATAAATAAATTTAAACAATCTATTAATCATCTAAAAATATTTTGTCTTAGAATCATCTCAAAATATCTCAAGCATACACTTATTGTCCTTCTAATTGGGACTTCATATGTAGAACTAACGACAGTGAAACTTTAGTAAGCTCTGAATTAATTTTCAGAATTAAATTTAGTAAGTTCTGAATTAATACTGTACAAAATATCAAAAATTTTCAGCAGAAGTTCTCAAACAAGGTCTTTATGGATTAAGAAAAACATGAATTTCGAAAATATATAGAAAATATGAAAAGATAATATATACCGCGGTCAAAAAGTACATGTAGGACTAATTCCCTCATAGGTTAATAATTCTATATTTCAATAGTTAATAGTTTCTACTTCCAGAAAAGGGTTGATAACTTCTACAAAAGATGTGCTGGGGACATGATCCAGCCTACTTGACATGATGTTTTAGAAAGCAAATGGAACTTAATGCCAGCTTTACTCCACTACAAAAACAAAAAAAAAAAAAAAATCGGATATTATTTTGGTAAAAAAAAAATGTGTATTACGTGTCCTTGTAAGATTTTTTGGAGACGTCTCTGATATTAATACTGGTCATAGATATTAATAAGCTTATTTTTTTTCAGTGTATCTTAAAAAAAAAACACATGTCAAACTAGCCTGCTGGTAAAAAAATCCAGCTCTCCTAGAATCTATTCATTCATAATGGGACCGTTTGCCTTCATTACTGGTATTTTCACTGAATAAGTGATGAAAAGAAGTGAATTTCAGAAAAGTATTTATTTTAATTTTCCACACTAAGAAAAGCATTAATTATGTAAAAAAAAAAATTTTCAAAACATATATTTTGAAGGCTAGTTCAGAAGAAGAGAAAAGAAGTAAAAATTTGCATTCTGCGAAAAGGGTCATTGACCCCTATAAGGGTCAGTGCTCAAAAGAAGCAAAAAGAGATAGAAACTGCTGACATAAAATTTTTCTTTTGAGCGAAAGGGATAGAAGCGACATTTTTTATTTATGCGGGAGAAAAAGAAGACTATCTCCCGCTTACAGTGCTGCATTACAATATCATCTGCGACATTTTTTTTCCAGCTTATTGTTTCTTCTCAGTGTCCACCAGCCCATAGAGCACACCAAACAGTCAGTTTTTGTGGATGTAATGGCGTCTCAAGGATCTCATGTGGATTCTCTTCACTCCAAATGCGACAATTTTGCTTGTTGACGTAGCCATTCAACCAAAAATGAGCCTCATCACTGAACAAAATTTTGCGATGAAAATCAGCATCGAGATCAATCTCATTTTCGGCCCATACACCAAAATCACGACGCATTGCATGGTCTCGCGGCTTTAATTCTTGCACAAGCTGGATCTTGTAAGGTCGCAAGCCAAGATCTTTGCGCAAAATCTCCCATAAAGTTGATGGACAAAGCTCCAATTGCTGTGCACGGTGGCGAATCGATTCATTCGGGTCCTCTTCAACATTTTGCTCTACAGCTGCAATTGTTTCTTCGGTGCGTACTGTTTGACGTCTCTGCGGATGCGTATTATCACATAGAGTAAACGTAGTGCGAAAACGACCCATGGTTAACCGAATTAATTGCTCTGATGGACGATTATGTCGACCATAAAATGGACGGAGCTTGCGGTAAACTTCGTGAACTGAACCATTTTTTTTCGAAATAAATTTGCACGATTTGCAAGCGTTGTTCTTTTGTCAACCTGTTCATGATGAAATGGCAAACCAAACTGAACATAAATGAGATTAGAGTTGCCAGATTTGACCACAAAATGCCAGTTTTATCTCTATTCGAAAAACAAACCCCTAAAAAAAACACCCATTACATATGTATATACTAGCTGGTATTCCTGGTTCCTGGTTTTATTACGGACTTTATTCAAATGTAATTGATTTATTTTATATTAGTTTTGCAAATACAATGTCTTCTATGGAAAATTATTAAAATTCCCTACATTTATAAAGGGAAACAACATTATCCTAAATATCTCAACCCCAGCACCACCTATCGGGTCCATATAAATATTATATGGTGTGAGTTTGAGTCAAGTCGCTCGATAAATAAAAATTTTCGAAAAAAGCGACCCGAACACTACCTAGGGTGGTCTAACACAAACAAAAACAACTCCAAGCACCACACGAAGATATGGTTTAAACGTAATCTGACCGTATGACTAGTTACTCAGCTTGTTTTTATTATTCGCTGTCACTTGATTGTAAATAATTCACAACAGGTTCTTAGAGAGATATTTACATATTTTGCTTAGTACATATTTGTTTTTTTTTTTTTTTGTTTTTTGCTTATTTGCATATCTATATCTATACTATTTTATAAAATTAAAGTGTAAATTTTTTGTTGCCACTAAACTCTAAAAGTACTGGTCCGAATTTTATGAGATAAGTTTTAAAAGATGAAATTTGTGCTGCAACAGGATTTAGGAGTATTTTCTTTATGACATTTTAATAATCAGTATCTTTAATTTTAGTGTAAAGTTTTTTTAAGAAATCATCCACATTGCCATGCATTGCTTGATCGTTAGCTTTTTATGCGATTGTGCTGCGAGAGCTTCAAAAAACTCTCTCTTTGTTTTCAGCAAGCACAACACAACAAAATAAACAAACAAATACATAAACATACAGGGTGGACCATTTAGTTATAAATAAATCTTCTTAATTGTATGTTTAATATTTTTTTTAATGAATTTTCTATTATTACCCCATCAGCAACTCTATCATATGACCACCCGCTGAAACATTAAAAATTCAGGATCAACAACATGTCATGCAAGTGACACAAAATGTCCTCAGACGGCAGTGGCAACATTAGCAAGTGTAAAACAATAACAACAAAATTAGCATAAAACACTCATAAACCACCCGTAGAACTTTCAAAAGCCCATAAAACTTGGCTTACGACATAACCTTGACAAAATGTGAATTGAATTTATCTACTAAACAATAGCAAAAGCACCCTTTCAGTGGTGGCAGTGGTGGGCACTGCAGTCTGCCGAGGGTTAATGTAATTAAAAAATTAAAAACAACTACTTATTTTGATTATTTTTCTTAATGTATGTATAAATGAATGAATGACTGCATTATATAAATTAAAAATAAAACGTTTAAAATTTAACCCTCTAGCGCCAGTAAGGCAAGAGTAATGCATTTTACGTTAAATGAAAATTTTTTGTCAGTGTATTAAATTAAGTTTAATGCAACTTTTATTGTTTTCCTAAGTAATTGCTTTAATGTTTGTAGAATTTATCTCAACATCTGTGAGTGGTAGTGTGGGTTGTTCACTCACTCCCCTACTGTTAGTGTTTGTTTTGTTTATGAGCGACAGTCTTTGTGGGTGTGAGTATATGTGCTTGTGTGTTAGCTTTTTGTTTATGTGATGATCTAAGTTTACTAATGTTTTTGTTTTTAAGTCTTTAATTGTTGCAGCATTTAACAACTTTGTCGAAAGGATTTGCAGGAAAAACTTTCAACACATCAGAAAATACTGCAAATTTTAGGGTGATTTCATACTCATGTGTGTGTGTGTGTATGTGTTTGGAGATGACATACTATTTGTTGGCACTGACATTTTATGACTAGAATTTTGTCAGAAACACATGAAAAGCTTTAAAGTTTTATCAGAAAGAAAATACACAAGAATTAATTTAGTTTTTGTCATAGTATTAAAATTTCTTCAACTTCGGAAAAGCCATTTTTTTTTTTGCCACTTAACAAGAACGTCATATCCTTAATTAAAGCTGAGAAATCTATGAAAATAGCTTGGTATTTATTTACACCAAATTTCTAAAAAAAAAAAGATACTTCAACTTGAACTGCTTCCTTACCTGCTCGATCTCCATGAATTCTAAAATTGTTATTAATTAAAATGTCAACAAAATGCAGCTTGTGGCAAGGTTCTTAGTATGCTAGCGTTGATTAAATTCTTACCCATCATCAAAGTCCGAACAAACAACAAAACTAGCTGTAGCTGCAACTGACACATAAGAACAAAAACAACAATAACATCAGTTGCAACAACAACAACAACAACTGAATTGAGGTAAGCCATTCATCAACACTTTTCACTTTCATCGGACAACAAACAACCAGGGGCTAATAAATATTTTCAAGTCTTAGTTCAAGATGAAATACGTCCAGCAGCAGCAGCAACAACAAAAACAATGAATACACAGTGGATACAACAAGGGCAGGCAATGGTGACAAATTGCATTATCAAAATGGCTGCCACAAACGGTGAACGTAAACAAACTTCAGCCAGTGGCTGTAAAAAGGTTGCATCAAAAATAGAAAAGCGTAGTGCACTGGGAAGTTCTAGAGGCTTGCAACGAAGCCATTTTTAGCTAAAGTTATAAAGCAAGCAATAAAAAAGTTATTTTAAAAAAGCAATGTAATAAAATACCAGCAAAAATGGCTTGAGCCGTTGGAAACGGAAAAGTTCAGGGTTTCGAAGTTAAGAGCGCAAAGATTTGTAATTGGCTGCACACAATCTTGACTTCTTTGAGTTTGAATTAGTTTTTACGCCACTGCAACACGTTGGTGCAAGGACACTCAGTGCACACCAAGGAAAACACACACACATATTTACACATGCACACGCTCTCTCTAACATCTGTAGCCTGTTGTGCAGCACAGTGTGACAAAAGAAAGTTTAATGCATGTGGCAAAAATAAATTAAGTGAGAAACAATTTGTAGCCAAAACTGGGTCAAGGGTTTGACTGCAGGAGCAGCAATTTTTAAACATATATACTTTATTTTTTATAGGCACTGCAACAAGCATGTGTTGCTGCTATAAATTGGCATTAAATATTTCTATGCTGCAAGCTGAGAAATTTAAAACAATTTGAATAGAAACTGTTACGAGCAAATTATCTAAGAAGATAGATAGAAAAACCTCGCACAAAGTTGAACATATGTATAAATATGTACGTTAATTATTTTGAAACTGAAATTTAAAAATATTTTAAATAAAAACTCTAAATTAGCCTCACCAGTTAGAATTTTTTACGACATTTCCTTCTATTAGGGAATTTTTGGCTTAAACCCAACTTTGTTACTGTCGGAATTAAAAACCTTTGTGTCGTAGTTCCACTGGAGCACAAAAGCTATCGACTATACTTAATTTTTTTCAATTTAAAAAAAAAATTTTTTCGAATTTTGTAAAATTTTCGAAAATGGTACATCTAGTTTTCGCTTTGTGGTGCAAAGTAGTGTGCATCAAACGCGTCCAAATGTGACACACTTAAGCTTTATGCTTTCACCAACAGTACAAATACATAAAATAAATATTTTCTGTAAATATATTATAAAAAATATATCTCGAAAAAATAGGTTGTATAAAATTTTTTTTCGCAAACGTATTCGTAAACAATCATTACAAATTATTTTTTCTTACAGTAGAAGAACATGCGAGAGAAAATAATTTTTATTTAAACGTATTACATATAATTTATGACATATTAAAATGGTGTTATATGCTCAAAATATCTATAATCGGCATTTCAACATTTAGTAGAAAAGCCTTATCATGTCAATCATCAATAACATAGGTATTTTTCTGGATGAAAAATACCTATGTTTAAAAATACCTATGTTTAAATACCAAAGTTTTTCTGAATTTTTGTTTCGCATTGGTTGGAAATAATTAAAAAAAAAAAAAAATAAGTAAATAATCCTTAAATCGTATTACATAAATTTCAAAATCAAGTTCAAGAAGAAGTTAATAGCAATTAAATTGCAAACATTTCTGAAGACATTTATACAGGGTTGCCCATATTCGACGGACCCATCTGCCAACGCCATAACTTTTGACAGAGATGTCAGATCGCTTAATGACATACCGCGTTTGAAGCGTCAGTCCAAGCAGATTTTTACCATGGAACAATACACGCCACGCGAGCGCTCTGAAATAGTTGAAATTTACATTCAACAGAAGAAGTCAATTGTGAAAACTCAACGTGCTTTTAAAAACTTAAAAAATGTGAGAAGTGCGCCTTCTAAGAACACCATTAAGCGTTTATACGAAAAATTTTCGACTGGTGAGGCTCTTTCTAATCCGAAGAGGCCAAATAAAATTCGACCAAGGCGATCGGCCGAGAATATCGCTGCCGTACGAGCCAGTGTTGAGAGGTCCCCAAGAACATCCCAAAAACGCCGTTCTCAGCAGTTGGGCATGGCTCGGTCCACTTTACAACGGATTATTCGCGTTGATTTGCGTTTGTTCCCGTACAAAATTCAATTGACGCAAAGATTGTTGCCTGCGGACAAGCCTCGTCGATTGGAATGGGCCCAAAGAGTCATCGAAATGGCCGAAGATGACGAGCAATTTTGGAACAAAATTATCATGTCCGATGAAGCCCATTTCACATTGAATGGGACCGTAAATAAGCAAAATTGCCGTATTTACGCCACTGAAAATCCTCAGGAGATTCAAGAAGTGCCTCTTCATGACGAAAAAGTCACAGTTTGGTGCGGTGTTAGTGCGAAAACGGTCATTGGGCCGTTTTTCTTCCAAAATGAAAATGGCCATGCTGTTGCCATCAACCAGGAGCGTTATCGCGACATGATGACCAATTTTGTGATGCCAATTATTCGTCGAAAGCGTATGAGGCAGTTCTGGTTTCAACAAGACGGCGCTCCACCGTACACAAGTCGCATAACAATCGATTTTCTGAAGAATTTGTTTCCGGGCCGTTTGATGTCGAAAAGTGGTGATTTGGACTGGCCACCGCGTTCGCCCGATTTGACGCCGCCTGACTTCTTCTTGTGGGGATATTTGAAGTCAAAGGTTTACGTTAACAAGCCAAAGACCGTAGAAGAGCTCAAGGACAACATTCGTGAAGAAATAGCCGCTATTCCGGCCGAAATGTTGGCGAAAACGATGGAAAATGCTGCAAAAAGGGCACAATACGCCATCAACGCCAGAGGCGGCCATTTGAGAGATATCATATTCAAAAATTGATGTAAACAAATCTACTTGGAACAAATTAAATGATTAAGATTGCCAACCGCCAAATTTTTATTTTTTTCTTTGATTTTTTTAACAAAAACATGGGTCCGTCGAATATGGGCAACTCTGTACCTTCATTGAGAAAAATGAGCTTAATGTGATTATATTTAAATACATAATAGATAAATTTTATATAAAATAATTTCTTTCTTATAAAATGTTTTAATCAAGCTAATTGTAAATGGTTCCTTTATTGTTTTAAGCGTGTGAATTGCTTGTATAATTTAAAGGTACAGTTTCAAACAAAAAATCTTCAAGAAATTTGAAATGTAGTTCTAAAAAAGTTTACAATTTTTCAATGTTATTAACAAAAATTGAATTTGTAGAAATTTTTTCCTTCTTTTTGCAATATTTTCGAAAATTGTGCGCAAAAATTTTAAATTCTACAAATGGTAACCTCGGTATTTCAAGTGGTAGCACGTTTACTTGCTTCTAAGAGATCCGGGTTTCGAATCCGGGCCAGGTGATGTTCTTGTGCCTTCCCCTTTCCCTATTTGTAATCATCAGAAATTATAATACCTCAATAACGTAATAGTTATTGTTGGGGGTAGTTAAGTTTGTGGAGAGGAAAGCTTAACAACTTGAATTAAATGAGATTAGGACATAATACTTGCCTCATACAAAAATTCAGATTTTTCTACAATTTTACCCAACGATTTACCTCACTTTCTCGCTTATCTAAGTGAATCCACATTGAACCTGAAACCTTCATTCGAAACTAAACGCAAATTGTACCATTTAAAGTTTTTGTTTTTACTCGAAACTATCCAGAAGACAAAATTTTTGAAATAATGAAATGCTTGTTAAAATTTTTTTTATAATTTATAAATTTCTAATTTTTTTTAATTTCTTAACAAAATATTCTAGAAAATGAATAAAAAAAAATTATTCAAATGTGAGATTGTGAAGTTGATAAAAATTCTAAAGTCCTAAATAAAAAGTAAAAAAATTCTCACATTGATCTATTTTTAAGATAATTTGAGCTTTAGCCCAAATATGTTAACAACAAGACAACATGAAGACAAAGAAGGGAACATCTACAACAACTACGGCTCTGTATAGAGCAAATCATACAGCAGACTAGACAGACTGTTTCGTTAGCCGCTACACCAACTCATCAGTAGTCTTACTTGACTTTTCACTAAGATTTACTCAAACTTTTTAGGTCCTACTTATACACAGTAGGATCTAAGGAGCACAACATATAACAGAACATTACATATAAGTAACACAACCTCAATATGATCTGATAGCAGTAAAAGACTGTGATTGACCTTAAAGAAGAATGATGCTCATTAGTTGAGGTTATGCCTAAAAGTATGACACGATCAAGGATAACCTTGACACAGCGTGCATCAAAAGTAGATAAGAACTCAGTTACTAATGTAAAAGCGTTCTCTCTTCCAAATAAACTTCCAGGTAACTTTCTCGGCATATTTGGCAGTATAAGTAGGACCTAAGTAGCTTGAGTGGATCAAACAGTCATGCAAGACAAACAGAGTGGCAATGATGACTTGGTGTAACGGCCAACGAAACAGTCTGTCTAGTCTGCTGTATGATTTGTTGTTATTGTTGTTATTGTTGTTATTGTTGTTATTGTTGTTGTTGTTGTTGTTGTTGTTGTTGTTGTTGTTGTTGTTGTTGTTGTTGTTGTTGTTGTTGTTGTTGTTGTTGTTGTTGTTGTTGTTGTTGTTGTTGTTGTTGTTGTTGTTGTTGTTGTTGTTGTTGTTGTTGTTGTTGTTGTTGTTGTTGTTGTTGTTGTTGTTGTTGTTGTTAATTGTTGGTTGTTGTCTTCATTATCTTCATGCTGTCTTGTTTTCTACATACTTGGGCTAAAGCTCAAATTTGTTCCAATATAATGAAAAAGGTCACATTAAAATTTATTATATTTTTTTAAATCGTTAATGAGTTTATAAGTAAACAAAATTGATTTTTCTTAATCACTTCTTAAATGAAGTCTCATTAACGATAATTTTTGTACACTCGCCTGATAAAATTTTTTAAATTTAAAAATAATAATGTTGTGGGTAATAATATATAAAAATTTTGCGTCGTAGTTCTATTTAAGCTCAAATTGTTTCGATTGCATTAAGTTTTTACAAAATTTAAAAATTTTTTTTTTCGATTTTTGCAAAATTTTCCAAAATGGTGCATGTACATTTCAGCCTACTTGGAACTACACAGTACATATATCACCTTGAAATTTTGCACACTTATATTTGAAACTTACACCAATGATACAAGATGTTGCCTTTTGTTATTTTAAAAATTTTATGTAAAAAAATTAATCGAAGAATTCTAAGGTTGACAATTTTTTTTCATACAAAAAGTAAAGTCAAGACAGTCACTTCGAGTCAGTAAGAGTGGCTTTATAATTACAACTTCTTTAAAAAATTTATATTCAAGTAATTTTCATCTGAAAACAATCAAAATTGGGCATTTATGAGTAAAAATTAAAAAATGAATCAACTTTAAAGACTATCTATCATTTAAAACTATCTTAATTTTTCAATCATTTTTAATTTTAAGTGGAAATATTTTTGTTTTATAAAATTACAATTTATTAAGTTACATACACTTTCAAGTTATTTTCTTCTAAGAATTTCTCAATAAAAATATTAATAAAGCTTTCTGCCTCACAAAGAACATCTCAGACATATTTCAGTTGATTTTACCTTTCTTTTCCACTTATTTATATCTTAATTTTCGAACCACGATATACTTGATTGAATAGAAGCAACATCTGAAATCCTTGGTTAAAAGTTATAAGAAAAATTGTCTCAACTTTTTGGGATTTAATAGTTTCTCTTCATTTTTTATATATTTATAATACAGAATGTATTCAATAACAAATGTTTTTAAAATTGCTTGCAAAGTGAATAAAAATTTGCAATTCGAATTAACCTTTTATAAATTGAAAAATCCAAGCCATATGCATTTTCAAAAATATACTGTTATACTTAAATTTTCAAAATAATATTTTTCTTCAGTCTTTAAGTGTCTACAACATATTTATTCATGCAAGGTGCGTGCGACATTAATTCTCCAAAATAACAGCCGCATGAGAAAGAGATAAAATAATCTAACACTTGTCAAGGGTGTGTCAAAGGCACTCACTCTACTCATACACTTCAATGTCCCTAGGCTACACATATTTCACACCCTGAAATTGCATAATTAGCAGCAGACAACAAAAACAAAAAAAGGAAATGGGAAAAAGCGGGCAACATTGTGGCTCTGTGTCAAAAAGTCAAAATGCAATGAGCCACAAAAAAATGCCACAAATATGTGGCAACATAACATATAATAATTCAAAAAGTAACCTAAAAATCCTTTACATTAGCTGACAGCTCGAATGACGTCTTGCATGCTATTCCCTTGAAACATAATAACACCGGCAATTTTTTTGTTGTGGAAAAGTAGGTAATACGAATGTTTATTTGGATAATTTTCATAAATTTTCCGACATTTTTTTGTTCTTTTCCTCTGCAACGGTTGGGTTTTAGCGTTATTTTTTAGGGTATTTTTTTTTTTTTTTCATTTATTAAGTCAGGGCTACCATGCGACAGCAAGCATGTGAAGCAATTTCTTCGACTATTCCTCATACTAATTTGAAGTCCTTCACAGGTCAACATAAATTTTAGTTAAGTTTGAAAACTAGTTCGGTCACGTGCCGCTGAATGATATCACGTGAGTTGGTTTTATGGTTTCGCTTTACACTATTATTGCATGTCCTGCAGCAACTTCAGAAAACTCAATAAATTTCCATTTTGTTTGCCATAAATCAGGGAAGAACTCCCTGAGTGAACAGGTTTTGACTTCATTTTGTGTAACGCTCAAACGCATTTGAAGTTTTTGCCAAAGACAGGTGCGGCAAGGGGTCAAAACTGGCCTGTGGCTGTCAATTTTAGTTGTAAAAAGGAGTAACAAGGATGGGTGTGATTCTTTTTTCCAATATTTGTTAATTTCATTTGTTGTGATTTTGCGGCATTGACATCCTTTTTCTCTTTTGATTCCTGTCTAGCTGCAAATTTTATTATATTTTATATCCGGTGGCCATATTCAGGATTGAGTGTGCATCCCTTGTAATAGCGGTAGCAGTTATGTTGTTGATGTTCCAGCACGTGATTCGTTGTCGCAGTCGCAGTAAAAGGGGTCGCAGTTGCTGAGTTTCACGGATCTGATATTTATTTAGTCTATAAAGTGGAAATTCATGTGATTGGTTGTTGTTGTTAACCCTCTATTAGATGTGCTGAAGTTGTTGCAGTTTTGTTAGGAGTAAAAAACAACATAAAAAATGCGGAAACATTTTGCGGCAGCAGCGTTTGAAAAGAATGCATCCTGGGGATGGTTTTCAAAAACAAAAAAGGGGAAAACGCTCTGCGTAAAAGAATGTTTAGCTACAATGTTGCTATGCTCATACAAGGGAAATTGTTGCGGTCAACATGTTAGCGATATCAACTTGTTGTTAGTAACTTTTAGAGACTCGAAGTGTAGTTGACTAAATTTAAATATCTGTGGGATGAAGAGTTGCCGAACAAATAAAAAATTTTCTTGTCAAAAATGAAGTTAAAAAATTACAAAAAAAAAACTATAGAAAATGCAAAAGAAAACAATAAATAAAAGTGTCTCAAAAAAGAAATAAAGACACCAAATACTTTTTGAAAATATTTTGAATTTTAAAACTGTTTTTTTTTTTAAATAACAAAAGTTTACTTGCAAAAGTTTACAAAAGTTCAGAAAACTTCAGATTCATTGCAATATATTGAACAATATTTTATCAACAAGAACTTAAAAATTTCAAGGAATAACTTGTTAGAAATTTTAAGATACTATGCGTAAGAAAAGTTTCCAAATAATAAATAAAAATATTACATTTCTTCGGAAATATTTCAAATTATGTATCTCTTTCGAACCATTTAACATTAACGTATAGAAAGTTAGAAATAGTTCCAGTGCCAAGCAGTCAGATTCCTTGAAAAACATTTAAATCATTTATTTCTCTTGAAATTTCACACCCCTACTTACCTACCATTAATATCATTACAATAATGTTATTACTGTTAAAAAGCCCATTTTAGCTGGAATTTATTACAGCAGCCTCTAAGCCACAACAACAATTCTAAGCCCGAAACAATTTTTACTCGATTTAGACCATTCTGCCTCACTCACACCAAATTCCTCCTATAAATTACTAGAATTTACCAAAAATATCGCATTAACATGAATAAATGCTGATCAGCGGCGGCTGTTGGGTTAAAACAAACCATAAAGTGCTAAATACTTACTCAAAAAAAAAAAAAAAACATGCCGTGCTCTATTACTAGCTACCTGCCCGAGTCAATTGGATGTCCGTTCCACTCATTAGCTGCGCTCAAAATAATCCCCATAAACGTGTATGTTTTGCCGCAATAATATTTTTGCTAATATTCAACATTTTCACAGAGCAACAATTGAAATGTTGTTTTTTAAATGAAATTAAATTGTTACAAATTCAAAATTATGACTGCCAATTGCGTTGCAACGCAATCATCAGCATGCGAGCTGAAGCTAACTTTGGCGCGCTACTGCTGCTGCTGGCTTAAAGCTATTGACATTAGCCGCCACGTATACCATGTGAATCTAATTAAATATGATGCGTGTGTGCGTGCGTGTTTGACTGTGTGTATGTGTGGAAGTGCGGCAGCACTAATTTTAATGTAATTATTATTGTAATGTTATGTTGTTGTAATTATGTGCAGGTGTTATTTCAGCTGTGTTCATAAACTTGCCCTTAATTAACGCTAGTTTATCCACCTTCTAGCTGGTGTTCATGTATCGTCTTATTAGCACGGTTAGGCGCCGATATTAAAGGCAATTGGAAAATATTACCAAATTTTGAGTGAGTTTTTTTGGTAGTTAAAAATATTTTTAAAAGCTCAAGCCGAAATAACTGTCGGTTTTTTAAATTATATGATAAGACCTACACGTAGTGATAAATGGGAATGTAAGAAAAAAGACAAAAAAAAAAAAAAAAAATTAATTTCAGAGCAAAAAGTAGATATTAAGACAATAAATCTTCAGTGGCAAAAAATCAGAGGATAAAGCAATATCCGATAAAAATTTGTTTGGTGGACTTCTATTAAGATATTGTACAAGCCTTTAAGTTCAGCGAGAACAAAACTTTGTGAGTAGTTGGGGAAGGAGAGACACGCCCATATACAGCCAGAATTGAGGCGTTGAAACTTCATTAGTTTTATGAATCAAAAACTTTAATATCAAGCATAGCATACTCTCTAGGAGTGTCCATCCCTGATATCAAATTCAAAATCAAAATCAAAATCAAAATCAAAATCAAAATCAAAATCAAAATCAAAATCAAAATCAAAATCAAAATCAAAATCAAAATCAAAATCAAAATCAAAATCAAAATCAAAATCAAAATCAAAATCAAAATCAAAATCAAAATCAAAATCAAAATCAAAATCAAAATCAAAATCAAAATCAAAATCAAAATCAAAATCAAAATCAAAATCAAAATCAAAATCAAAATCAAAATCAAAATCAAAATCAAAATCAAAATCAAAATCAAAATCAAAATCAAAATCAAAATCAAAATCAAAATCAAATTGAAATTCAAATTCAAAATCAAAATCGAAATTAAAATCAAAATCAAAATCAAAATCAAAATCAAAATAAATATCGAAATCAAAATCGAAATCGAATGAAAATCAAAATCAAAATCAAAGCGAAAGTCAAAGTCAAAGTCAAAGTCAAAGTCAAAGTCAAAATCAAAGTCAAAATCAAAATCAAAGTCAATGTCAAAGCCAAACTCAAAAGTAAAATTGAAATTAAATTCAAAATCAAAATCAAGCGCAACAGTAAAAACAAAATTAAAATAAATAATAATGAAAACAATCTTGAGCTTCAGGCCAAGTATCTTGACAACAAGACAACATGAAGACAAAGAAAACAACAACCAACAGCAACAACAATGGTTTTGTATAGATCGAATCACACAGCTTGACTATACAGACTGTTTCGTTGGCCGCTACACCAACTCATCAGTAGTCTTTGCATGACTTTTCACTGTGATCCACTCAAGCTACTTAGGTTCTACTTATACTGCCAAATATGCCGAGAAAGTTACCCGGAATTTATTTTGACAGAGAGAACGCTTAATAGTGACTGAGTTCTTATCTACTTCGATGCACCCTGTATCAAGGTTATCCTATTTCGTATCATACTTTTAGGCATAGCCTTAACTCATGTGCATATTCGAAATTCGATCACAGCGGTTTACCGCTATCAGAGCATATTGAAGTTGTGGTATTTTGTTGTTAGCTCCTCCCTTTTTCCAGACTTCTATATTAGGGTTCAGTTAGTTTAACTGATGGTACACCTAAGATGGTGTGGAGACCATTTTGTTATAATAAATTTTGTGTTTTTTTTCTGAAAAACACCCTAATTATTTTTTCTAATAAATTATAATACAATGACTTGGACAAGAATTTGAAAATAGATAAATAAAAAAAAAAAAAATAATGAAGAGACAGGGACTAAAAAAGAATTATAGGCAATATTTCGACAATGGTTAGGACATTGTTTAAAACGAGGATGTGGATTTCGACAAAGAATAGGACAATAATTAGGTTAAATATAAGAACAGAGGTTAGAAAAAGAATTAAAAAAGGGTTTGAAAAATAATTTACATAACTAGGAATAGGACAAGGTATACGATAAGGATTAGGAAAAGGACTATAACAAGCAATAGGACACAGACATAGAGAGACCTGAAACAATATTAAGGACAATATTTGAAAAAGGATACAAGAAATGGGCCAAGGAAAAGAAAATTTATAACAAAGATTGAGAAAATAAGTAGTATCACAAGGCTGAGGAAAGAGATTTGAACAAGGATAATGTGACTAACTTAGACATCGATTAAAACAATAGTTTTTTTAGCTTTGAACCAAGGATTTCAGTTGCAATACCTATTCAGTCAAGTCTGCCTTGGTTCGAAATGTGTAAATGCATTAGTGGGAGGAAAGAGGCAATAAAGTGAAACATGCGTACGATGTTCTAAGCGTGGTGGAAAGCCGTGGAAACATGTGAATTTTAAATCTGAGGCAAGCTTTTACTTCAGTCAAATTCAAGTTATAAGGCAATCTCATCTACAAACTTCTCTTTCACTTCAAGTCGTAAATATTATTGATTTTTCAATTTCAGTTGATTAGAAATCAGGAGAGAAAATTTCAAATGCGAAAGGTTAAAGCGTAGGGACCATGGCCTGGCCAGGATTCAAACCCGGGACCTTTGGGGTGGCAGTTGAGCACGCTACCTACTTGACTACCGAGGCCGTCAAAAGGGACAAAAGGGATAGGGATAAAAACAAGGAAACGCTGTCACGTCAAACCTATGGGAGTGTTCACAATACAGCCAACTTCTTTTTCTCAAGTCCAGTGATTAACTGAGCTATATCGCACTTTTGGCCACCAAACACTTCAGAAACAAGATTTCGCTTCAGTAAGAAACCTTAAAATATAAATACCCGGAGTTAACTTAATAAAAGCCTCAGACGCAACGAATTTTCATATGACTTAGCGAAGCCGCATAAAAAGTCGTAGTGTCTAAGGGCAAGTCGTATAAGAAGACTTAAGTCGTACGCCCAGGTCGTATGAAAATCAAAATAGTTTGATTTTTTTTTCAAATTGAAGTAAAAGTCGAAGTGTGTGAGGGCAAGTCATACGACTTCATGCCATTGATGTGATTTCGGGCTCATTTTGGGATATTTGGCCTATTTGAGAACGTGTGGGATTTCAGATGCTAAGGTGGGAATTTCTATTGAATCATAATTTTTTAAAGTGTAAATTAGCAAAACTGGTTGGTATCACTTTTTTGTAATCTTTCAAAATTTTTCGTTTAATTACTGTTTCATTGATTCGAAATATGTAAGAAAGGGATATGTATATTCAAGAGGCTTAAAATTAATGAAAATAAGATCCTCGTTTAAAAACAAAAATAAAAGCCCAGTTTCATTTTGATGCAACGAAAGAAGTCTACGATTACTTCATACAATTAAGAGAGTTTTTATAAAAAACGCAGTGTTTAACTTTTCGTATTTTTCTTTTTTTTTTTTTTTTTATAAAATTTGTTATATTTATTGAAAAACTTTATTATGTACATTATTAAACTGTAAAATTGTTATAATGTTAAAAAAATGTAAGGAAGGATGCCCGCCTACTAAACGCGTTTTGCTTGGAGGCTATACCTTTGGTTTAAAACATAATTTTTCAGAGCTCTTGGTTTCATTTGGAATCTAAGTTCAATAACTAACAAGAATTTTTATCAGAATTTAAAATTTCCAAAAATTGTAATTTTGGCAGTCGATCTAGCAAAAGTCTTGAAATCAGACGCTTAATCGGCCACACCTAAAACAAATCGTTGAAAAAAATTAGAAAATGAAATAAAAACACTAGTTTTTGAGAGTTCATAAAAAGTTTATTCGATCAATAGTTCACAATGACTCACTGAACTTTCAACAATAGAGATTTGAATTTCTTTGATGGCTGCAGCCATCCATCAGAATTTATATTAGTTCTTCTTTTCTCTTTTTTTTAGGCGACGCCATTCTAAAATTATATCTTAAAGTGGACGAGAATCACGAAAACTATTGTAACTCATTTCAAACACTATTTTCAATCATATAAATGACAATTTTTTACTTGAACGATTTCTGAAAATTTGTTCGGAAGGTGGACCAACGTTTTGTTCAGTAGGTGGGCAGGCACGCTATCATTATATGACGTGAAATATTTTTTTCCCATTTCTCAATATTGTTCGATTGCTCGTCGAATTGTGAAAAATAAACATTAAATATAGAATTCTACTCATATTCACCTTTTTTTATCGATAAGAAACACTCTAAAATTCACTAAATACAGATGAACTATTTTTGCTCAGCTTCGTGTTATTCGAATATTTTATTTCTCAACGTCCGTGGGGCTAAAGCAGCACGCGCATTCATCTCAATGATTTATCAAAAGTGAATATTCAATGAGATGTTACTATGACACTTTACACATTGGAGCATCATACAGACGTCAGAACTCACAGTGTTCAGTAGTAGGTGGGCCTGTTCAGCAGGTGGGCATCCTTATTTCTTTTCAAAAAGTGCATAAAAAATCGTTATTGGTATAAATATTTGAGTGGGATTTTTTGTGGGTTTTTCGTGTCATTTTGGTGGGATAAACAGGTCTAAATCGGGATGTGATCGGGATTTTTTACTAAATCAGAATCACATCACTGCTTCATGCTTGTTTTCATTGTTCATTAGTATTTTGTTAAGCATGTAAGGAGAATAATCAAAGGATAATGACTTTTTTGAGGTGAAAACTGTACAGAGACTGAAGTCTGATGAAAAGTAATATAAAAAAGTCGTAATCTATGATGCGAAAGTACGACTGAGTCATACTACTAGGTAGTAAGAAAAATCGTAGCCTCCGAGGCCCCTATAAGGATTATGAATTTGAAATTAATTTTAATATTTTGTAGGTGCCTTTGAAGAAATCCGAAGATAACAAAATTTCAGATGAAAAATTAATGTCCGATAATGAACCGATTTGGAAAACTTCAAAATATGGTCAACATGGTCAATTGCTTTGGTCAATTGCTAATTTTTCTTATATAAAGAGAATCAATATTTATTTTTGCAAATTTTTTTTTAAATTTATATTCAAATTTAACATAAAAATTGACTACCCATAAAAAGCATTGAAAAAAGTCTTTTTATTTGCTAACATTTCACTTTAACATTCCACTTTTTCTATTGATTTTATTTTAAAAAATATTGCAATATATATGAATGCACTTAAATTGCTAATTTATTTTTTTTTTTTTTTTTTTTAATTTGCATTTTATGGAAATATTTTATTTTTCGTGCTGGTATGATTTCCGCTTCACATTTCACTTCAACAACAACAGTTGCAGTTAACAAGTAACAACTTATTAACAAATTCTTGGAAGTAATTATTATTTTCCTGCAATTTTGGTTAAGAAAATGTTTTGCAACAACAATTTGGCCCGCAAGAGCACAACATAAACGTAAAAATTTAATTTCAATGAATTGCATATTTTTAAACACTAATTGGCTAGAGTCAAAACAGTCAAAGCACTTGAGATCTTGAAATTCTAGAAGTTTTTGGAAAAAAATATGCGATTTGTTTTATTATTATTTGCTAATTACTAAGATGGCTTATTTATTAAATATTACTTAAGTAAGAAACTTTTTTTGATATTCACAGCATGTAAAATAAAACTCTGGGAAAAATATGAAAATTTAAGAGATATTTAAATATGTCAATAATATCTATTTCTATATTCAACCTACACCATTTTATTGATTTTGTTTTTTTTCTTTTTCATTTCAGGTATGTTTTCAAACTTATCGCCCAGTTTGTTATGAAACAACATCATTTGAAAAACAAACATAACTACATATTTTTAATATACTTGGTAAGTTTCTTAAGAAATTTAAATCATATACCACTCACCCACATTCGAGTGGTCATCAAGAGCTACTTAAATTCCATTGGCCTTAATAATGTCCACTCGTAACATGTTCAAAGCATAAATGTCAATAAATTGTTGACTTCCTTTTTTGAAAATGATTTTTTTTTCTTTTTTTAATTTTTTATAAAGGAAATCTTAAAAACTGTGCCTCATTCAACTTCGAAAATTGCTTTGAAGTTGGCTGCAATTGAGGGTAACCCAAAAAATTTACCACCAAGCCATTTACAGTGAGAGCTGACTCCACTCAAAATAACAACGAAAACCTTAAATCAACAACAAACGCACTCACACAACATCACAAGCATTTAAAAAAAAAAAAAACAAAAACAATGTTTAAAACACTAACAAAAATACGAGCAACACTTATAAGCAGGCTGACAGGGTTACCACCACACCGCAAATGCAAAAGCAATTTTCCACTTATGCTTTCTGAAGAACCCTTTAAAAATTAAACTGGCTTTTATTCCATTTGGTTGCAATACAAACAAGAGTCGCGTGCAGCCGTTTTATTTGTTGTAATTGTATTTGTACAGCAGCGGCAACACTTTGTTGGTTAATATAGCGTCGGCGGCTGGAGGTAATGTTATGTGAAACAGTGCAGACTGAAGAGGAGTTGCTACTGTTATGTTTGCCAACTAATAGCTAGAGGTTATAAAGATTTAAAAGCACTTGTTAAGATTTTTATTGAAGTTTGAATAACGGTTATTAGAACGCCAGAACTTAGTGAATCAGTTGCACCAACCAATATCACATTTGCATGATGCAAAATTTCTTCAAACAAAATCAAAATAAAAATTAGAATTAAATAATCAAAATCAAAATCAAAATCAAAATCAAAATCAAAATCAAAATCAAAATCAAAATCAAAATCAAAATCAAAATCACAATCAAAATCAAAATCAAAATCAAAATCAAAATCAAAATCAAAATCAAAATCAAAATCAAAATCAAAATCAAAGTCAAAATCAAAATCAAAATCAAAATCAAAAGCATAAGCAAAAGCAAAAGCAAAAGCAAAATCAAAATCAAAGTCAAAATCAAAATCAAAATCAAAATCAAAATCAAAATCAAAATCAAAATCAAAATCAAAATCAAAATCAAAATCAAAATCAAAATGAAAATCAAAATGAAAATCAAAATGAAAATCAAAATCAAAATCAAAATCAAAATCAAAATCAAAATCACAATCAAAATCAAAATCAAAATCAAAATCAAAATCAAAATCAAAATCAAAATCAAAATCAAAATCACAAAATCAAAATCAAAATCAAAATCAAAATCAAAATCAAAATCAAAATCAAAATCAAAATCAATATCAAAATTAAAATCACAATCAAAATCAAAATCAATATCAAAATCAAAATCAAAATCAAAATCAAAATCAAAATCAAAATCAAAATCAAAATTAAAATCACAATCAAAATCAAAATCAATATCAAAATCAAAATCAAAATCAAAATCAAAATCAAAATCAAAATCAAAATCAAAATCAAAATCAAAATCAAAATCAAAATCAAAATCAAAATCAAAATCAAAATCAAAATCAAAATCAAAATCAAAATCAAAATCAAAATCAAAATCAAAATCAAAATCAAAATCAAAGTCAAAATCAAAAGCTATTAGAGTTTCTAGGTCAAAACCTCTGGAATCATTGCATTTTTTGACTTGTTAGGAAAGTTCGTGTTTTATTAATAGGTACTCTTTTGCATGGATTTTTTTTTTTTTTTGCTATAACAAGAATAACTGAATAAATCATATATTTAAAGTCGTTATTAACTTTTGCTAGCGATAGAATACTCTCTTTTCTTCTGTATAGTTAAAACATCAAAAATCTTTGTTAAATTTAATTAAATTTAGCTGAGAGCTACAAATGCTATGCAACATTATGCTACGAACTACGTGTACATTCGTCCGCTACTCTAATGTTTTATTGTAACAAATATAATTTTTGGCATCACCGTAATAATAGCAATTTATGATTTTGTGAAAATTCATGCCCTGCTTTGAAGTTTGCATATGTTTCGCTACCTAAAAAGATTGATAATAATTTGGTTAAAACCAAATGAATGTAATGCATAAAACTTAAGGCATCATTCATTCATTCATTCATTCGTTCGTACATTTGTAACAGACTGAAATCAACCCCAGCATTAAAGTAAAATCCGACCTATCCGACAGCATGCCAACGCCGCCTAAAAATATGCAACATTTATTTGCAGTTGTTCTTCTGCTCGCCGCGTGCCGTGCTGCTTTACAGGCAGGCACATTGCTAACACATTGCCTCCTAATCCAAAAAGCGGAACGCGGGTACTTGATTTATTATTAAATGTGAAACACGGTTATTAGTAGTCTTAGGCAAAGAAGAGCCGACGAAATGAGGCGGGCTGCAAGAGCTAACCAAAGGGTCGTTACAGCGTTGCGAAGGGTTGCTGCTGCCAGAACAACAAATAAATGTGTGCTAATATTATTTGCGCTCATAGGCAGAGAGGGTAGTGGTAAGCAGGGTAGCTCGAAATGGCAACAAAAACAACAGCGTAAAGATACCAAAGCCTGCTGTGCGGTATTGCCTTTGCCAGAGCTCAGCAACGAGAATTAGACAAGCGTAGAATGGTGCAGAGTTTGGTGTTTTGGATGATGGTGTTTTAGGGTAGCGAGAATTTGATTTATTTTCATTTGAAATTTTTCATAATGAATTCAAATGTGCGCATAATTGAGTTATTACAATTTCAAAATCGTACCCAGGGATCATTGAGCAGCTTCTTACTCGGGTAAGCTGTTAAATTTTAGGCAATACTACTACTATTTCGTGTAGTGAGCAATTGTCACTTTTGGCTGCAAGCAATGGTAATGGTTTCCACTTGGTTAGCCAAAGGGCGAGTCTGAGCTACGAATTGAATATCCGTTCGACCATCGGTGAAAGTAGGGTTGCTGCAGCATAACAATAATAGATAACGTGATTAACGCACAATGCTTAATGAATGCATTAAAAAGCAATGCAGCAATTGTTCGCAGGATTTTTTTTTTGGTTTTTTTTTTAATTTTTAATCCTATAAAAATGCAATTTCAATGAGCCAGAAGTACCGCCTAAAAAAGAACTGTGGTTGTAATCAGGAGTTTTTGTTTAAAGCAAAAGTTTGAATTGCAACATTTTGCTCTGCTGCAACAGAGCATCTGATAACCTCTCGATGCACAGTATAAATCTTTTGTTACACTTTTCTACAAAATATTAAGAATTTGCATAGTTTAAGTAACTCCTATAATTCTCTCAAATATTCACTTTTTAGCTATTGTGTGTTTTTTATATTCCGCACAGTGAGTTGTCGCAAATACGCAAAACGCTTAGGATAGGAGCTGAGTCGTCGGTTGTTGAGAGGCTTGGAATTCTTGAAATTTTAACTCAATATTTTTAAAGCTTAAAAAAACTAGCGAAAATCTCCTTTTTGGTCGAATTTTAAAAGACGTTTTAGAAGCATTTACCTTTAAGTTATTCGAATTGAATAACTATACTTATGTTGTCTTATGCTATGGTGTGTTATGTTGTGTTATGTTGTGTTATGTTGTGTTATGTTGTGTTATGTTATGCTATGTTATGTTGTGTTATGTTATGTTGTGTTGTGTTGTGTTATGTCATGTTATGTTATGTAATGTTATGTTATGTTGCTATGTTATGTTGTGTTATATTATGCTATGTCATGTTATGTTACGTTTTGTTATGTTATGTTATTTTATGTTATTTTATCTTATGCCATGTCATGTTATGTTATTTTCTGTTATGTTATGTTATGCTATATTAATATGTTGTCATGCCATTTGTTATTTTATATTACGTTAATGTTAATAATGTTATTTTAAATTATGTTATGTTATCTTATTATGTTATGTTATATTTTTTTTTCATTTTTAATGTTATGCTATGTTATGTTATGTGATGTTATGTTATGTTGTGTTATGTTGTGTTATGTTCTGTTATGTTATGTTATGTTATGTTATGTTGTTATATTATGTTATGTTGTTATGTTATTCTATATTAAATTATGTTTTCATGTCATTTGTTATTTTATATTACGCTAATATTAAATTATGCTAATAATTTTATGTTATATTGTGTTATGTTTTGTTATAACATTATTATTATGTAATGTTATTTTGTTATATTATGTTATGTTATGTGATGTTATGTTGTGTTATGTTGTGTTATGTTATGTTTTGTTATGTTATGTTATGTCATGTCATGTCATGGTATGTTATGTTATGTTATGTTATGTTCTATTATATTATTCTATAGTAAATTATGTTGTCATGTCATTTGTTATTTTATATTAAGTTATGCTAATAATTTTATGTTATGTTATGTAATGTTTTGTTGTGTTTTGTTATAACATTATTATTATGTTATGTTATACTATGTTATATTATATTATGTTATGTTATGTTATGTTATATATGTTATCTATGTATACATAAATAGGCGTAGGCAAAACAATTAAGAACCAGTTTCTCCCGTGTTTCTCAACCGATTTTGATAATTTCTTTTTTAAATCTATAAGAGTAGGGAAATTGTGGGCGTGGTACATACCATACAACCAAATTTTACGATATCAAATAACTTTAGAGTTATATTTTACACAGCCTCGGATGTTTGACCTCAAATCACACGTACCATTCCACTGGTTACATATAATAGGCATTGAAAGAGGGGTGTGGCATTTTTTAGCAGCCCAAATTTTCGGTATAACTTTCGAACTATAAGTCACAAATCAATGAAACTCAGTAGGAACTTCCTATTTAGTCGTGTTCTTCGACTGGAAAAATGGAACGAGCATTAGACAAGGGGGCATGGCACCACCAGTATAATTCAAAGTTTTTATATCGAATAGCTTTGGAAGTAAATGCCGTATAACAATGAAACTCAATATGGAGTTCCTACTCGGTGATATCCTTCTACTAGAAAGTAGAATATGGGAAGTAGGGTACTGGGATGGGCATTTGACAAATGAGTGTGGCTCCGATCCAAATAATCCAAGTATCCAAATACTTTTCATATATTTTTCAAAATTTTTAAATACATTTGCTCTTACTTTGACGAAATTTGTTGCAAGCTATTTTTTAAACACAAATATCGTCAAATTAATAGCAATCGTCGTCAATTTTAAAACATTTTTTTTTTCAGTGTATTAAACCCATTTAGGGTTCTGTAGATTTCGTGTTCAGCAGTTTTTTGGGGTAGCTGATTTCAAATCCGATTTCAGAATTTTAAAATTAAAGATGTTGGATAGAGTTGTTAAATAAATTTTTCTTTAAAAGCGACCCATATCTCGTGTTCGCCCCAGCCAAAAACGTAAAAATAGAAAAAATTAGGTGCCAACCCTATCAGCCATCTTAAACTTTTAAATTCTGACATTAGATTCGAAATCAGCGACCCCTAAAACTGTTTTATTATGCTTAAAACTCTTAAGAAACATTTCATTAGGTGGCAGCCCTATTGTTGAAAATTTCATAATTTTGAAATTCTGACAACAGATTCGGATTCAGCGACCCATATTTACCTAGTGTTCGCCCAGCACTAAATTCGTAAAAATTAAAAAAATTAGGTGGCAACCCTATCAGCCAACTTAAATTTTTAAATTCTGGCATCAGATTCGAAATCAGCGATCCCCCAAAACTGTTTTATAATGTTTAAAACTTTTAAAAAACATTTTATTAGGTGGCAACCCTATTGTTGAAAATTTCATAATTTTTAAATTCTGACAACGGATTCGGATTCAGCGACCCATTTTTACCTAGTGTTCGCGCAGTCACCAAATTCGTAAAAATAAAATTTCTATTTATCGATGGTAGAAATAATTACTTCGCCAAGGTTCTGTTGCGTTAGATGTGATTGATACATTTTTCGCTGTTATTAATTGTTCTGTTTTTATAAAACGAACAACATTGTTCTCTGTTAAAGCAAACGGCGAACATGGTTTGATTTAAAGCTGACGAGTGCTCTGCAGTGTTCGTTTGTTATCATTAAATGACTTGGATACGTTCTGCTTGACTAACAGAGTTCTGTTAAGCTCTGAACTCTGCACTGTTCGATCTACTGTTGTAGAAAAAACCAGTGCATTCGTGCAGAGGTTAAGTACCAACTGATCTCGAAATATTGAAAAATTTTTAATAAACAAATTTTTAATCTTAATATTTGAATACGTCCTTTCATTATTTATATTGAAAACAAATTTTTTGAGCTTTAGGCCAAGCATGTTGACAACAAGACAACATGAAGAACAAAGAAGGTAACAACCAACAACAACGGCTCTGTATAGAGCAACTTACACAGCTTGGCTATACAAACTGTTTCGTTGGCCGCTTCACTAACTCATCAGTGGCCTTTGTATGACTGTACACTGTGATCCACTCAAGCTACTTAGGTTCTACTTATACTGCCAAGGTTGTTGCCTTCTTTGTTCTTCATGTTGTCTTTTTGTCAACATGCTTGGCCTAAAGCTCAAAAAATTTGTTTTCAATGTAAACAAATTTTATTTTATATAAAAACCTTGTTTCACGAGAAAGGGTTTTTTCAGGTGTTCTTCGTAGAAACATGTAATTAAGAATCTGGGACGATTTTTTTTTCTTAACCTCATTGATATCTAATACTTATCATTTCCACAATGTTCAACTCGTAAATATTGATAAATATTTGCAACATAACTTTGCAAACATATGACATCTCTGTTGGCAGTCTAGGCCGCCAAAAACAACTGTTTTTTTCTCTATTGCTTTTATGGAAACAACTCACTATGCACCATCGTTCTTTTGATTTGTCTTTTATTCACAGCACTTAAAAATTACTTTTTGCCCTCAGGTAACAAATTTTGACAACTTCTTCTCAATTTACAATCAGCGTACAGGCCCGGCCTAAAAAAATGCCACCATTCATGTCCTAATTCTTCATTCAAGCTATTCAATTCAAAGTCTGCTCCGATTTCACCTCTAATTGTCTGCAGCACAATGCCAAGCGTTCAAAAATTTTCCTTTTGTCTTGCAAATAAGTACATCTCCGGATTAAATAAATTTTTTTTTTCCGATTTTTTTTTATTTTTGCTTTTTTTTTTTCTTCTTTCACTCGCTCGCTATAACTGCCAAGCGGTGTGACTTTGACACCACTTCTAGGCGTTAATTAGGGGTTTGTTTGAATAGTTTGAATAGCCTAACATTTAGTCCTCGCACAACTGAATGCGCACAACCCAGCTCAGCTCGGAGTTAGCACTTGTGTGTGCACAGCTTGATGATGGCTCACTCTCACACTTGTCTGTGGTGCAGTTTTTATTGGCAGTTAATGTGCGGCAAACGCAACGTCAACGGCAACTTCAACATTTGGCAGCATAAGTAGGGCTAGCTCACGATTATTTCCACCATTGTCTGCGGATTATCTAAATGCTTGACATTCTGGTTATGTTAGTAACGGGGTTGAAAGTTTATGGCTTAAGCTTAAGTGGCAAGTTTTACGCGCCAAATGTTTTAATGTTTCTTTATCAGATTCGAAAATTAATGACAAGATTTTACGACAAAATTTTGAAGCACATTTTTGTGTGATTTTGATGGAAATCTGCGGAATTTCTATTGAGGAGAATTTTACACTTCAATCTGTGGGATAATTTGAAATATGTCTTGCCATTAACGGTGAGGTGTAACATGACAAGCTTGTTTTACCGAACATTGGAGTGGTTAAATCAAAATATGCTAAAGTGACCAATTCTTGAAATCGGTTTGACGAAGTTACTGTTATTGGGGTTATTTAGATTTTTTTTTTTTCTTGTATAGGCACAATTTTCTCTTAAGGTTTATTGAGCATTAATTAACGGGTATTAAAAATGGTTAAAATTAACAAGCTCACTTTATTATAACTCGTTCAAGAGAATTGGAAAAATTTTCAAATTTCAAATTTCTCACAAAATCAGCTCGAGATCTACTGTCCTTAACTAGAAATATTTTCACAATCGCATCGGCGCAAAATGGATTTAAAAACAGAAAAAGAAAAGAAAAAGAACCAAAAAATCCATTATATTCCCTACAGTTGTGTAGTTTTGAGGAACTATTTTGGCAACAAATTTTTGCCACATTGTTTGCGCGGTACCACACTCAGTAAAGGCAGCAACAAAAAACAACAACAGATACTTTTTGTTATTCATGGTTCTATGCGCACTTTAACCCTCGAAATGAATTTCGAAAAATAGCGCGAAAATTAGTTCTGTTGTAAGAACGCACTCTACGTCAACGCCCAATTTTATTTTAATCCAGCATATACACAGCAACAACAAAAACAACAACAACAGCAACAACAATATCAGCATCATCATGATCTATGCTGCAATGCTTATTTCCCAAACTAAACAGCACAGGAAGCTGCTAATGCTTTAGTGCTACTTGATGGCTCCTGACAGCGATATCCTGCAACGTTTTTAATTTTTGTCAAATTTTTTTTGCTCCGCAATAATTTTGATTATTTCTTTTTTTATTTTTTCTATTTTGCACCCTTCAAAAATATTGCAATCATACAATTTTCAATTATGATAATTTTCTAGCATTTCAATGGCAATTTATTTCAAAACCTATAATTTTCTTTAATAGTTTTCATTATGCTTGTCCTAAGTTTTGAACCCCTCGATTTGAGTGTGACGCCTGATCTTTGAACGCATTGCTGCCGGAAGTAATGATAAGTGGTTGAGTCGAGATTGTTGTTGCTGTTGCTTTATAATTATTAATATTTAGCTAAGCCTTGAAGTGAAACCCTTTCTTAGTTTGTGCGTGTGAAGGGGTGCTGAAAGTGCCCTTTGCGAAATTTGACATTTTTATTGGCAATTTAATTGCGTGACACTCGACTGAAGCCAACTCGACAAGTGTGTGAATATGGTGCATATGTGGAAGTTTATATGTTTGTCCATATGCGGGTGGAATACTACTAACGCACATATTTTCTTTTCAAGAATCGTTGTTTTATTATTTGAAGTTTTGAGGTGCCCTCTCCAAAACACACAAATGCCAGCTGTCACTTCACATTACTTTTGTGGTGAAATTCATGGAAATCATTTTATGAGAATGTTTTACCTTGTCAACTCAAAAGCAAGACTTTTTATACAGTTTTAAATTTTTATTCTCGTTTTTACCTACTTTATACTTTATACTTTATACTTTATACTTTATACTTTATACTTTATACTTTATACTTTATATTATATTATTTCGAGTCGAGACAGACCTTTCGAGTTTCGGCTTAAAAAGAAGCCCAATGAGTCTCGCCAGTATTTTAACTAAAAAGGAGGAGTGGCTGATAGACAAAAAGTCATTTGGTTTAGTGTAAGAGGACCTACCCGCTTTCGGTATAAAGATGACTTTGGTCTCTATCCAAGCGGAATATAGTTAAGTAGTAGGCAACCGTGGTAGATAACCTGAAGCCGGGTACTATTGCATTGAAACTATAGTGGAGTTGAGCTGTTATAATGCCATTGGGACCCAGATATTTATAGGGTTAGAGCGAGTTAATTGCCCATATTAATTTCTCCTTGCTGGTCAACAGCTCAATCTGTTGAGGTGTCAGGTCAGAAGGGGTTGTTTGAAAGCTGGAGTTGTCAGTGTACACACTACCAGGAAAATGTACGTCTATAAGTGTATCTAAGGTTTCGACGCATGAGTCTGTCCAGGTACCATCTTCCTTTTGAAGGGGATGTTGGGGATTTTGATAGTATTTTCTCAAGCCTTGAGGCCTCGGAAGTGCTTTCTATTTCTGTACAGAAGGAAGACCAAGAGGCTTTTTTTTGCTCTTCTCACTGCAGTTTTGTAACTTCCTAGTTGTTTAATAAGCAAGCATAAGCAAATGCTTATTTTTCATTAATTTGTCTCATTATCTTGATATTTTGACATTTCTCTCTGCTACTTGTAGGTTTATTTTGTCTCAAGGTTTGGTGAAAAACACACCCACATCCTTCAGTCATAGTTTTTTAAGTCTCCGAAAATACTTACAAAGGGATGATGTTATGAGAATGTTTTACCTTGTCAACTCAAAAGCAAGACTTTTTATACAGTTTTAAATTTTTATTCTCGTTTTTACCTACTTTATACTTTATACTTTATACTTTATACTTTATACTTTATACTTTATACTTTATACTTTATACTTTATACTTTATACTTTATACTTTATACTTTATACTTTATACTTTATACTTTATACTTTATACTTTATACTTTATACTTTATACTTTATACTTTATACTTTATACTTTATACTTTATACTTTATACTTTATACTTTATACTTTATACTTTATACTTTATACTTTATACTTTATACTTTATACTTTATACTTTATACTTTATACTTTATACTTTATACTTTATACTTTATACTTTATACTTTATACTTTATACTTTATACTTTATACTTTATACTTTATACTTTATACTTTATACTTTATACTTTATACTTTATACTTTATACTTTATACTTTATACTTTATACTTTATACTTTATACTTTATACTTTATACTTTATACTTTATACTTTATACTTTATACTTTATACTTTATACTTTATACTTTATACTTTATACTTTATACTTTATACTTTATACTTTATACTTTATACTTTATACTTTATACTTTATACTTTATACTTTATACTTTATACTTTATACTTTATACTTTATACTTTATACTTTATACTTTATACTTTATACTTTATACTTTATACTTTATACTTTATACTTTATACTTTATACTTTATACTTTATACTTTATACTTTATACTTTATACTTTATACTTTATACTTTATACTTTATACTTTATACTTTATACTTTATACTTTATACTTTATACTTTATACTTTATACTTTATACTTTATACTTTATACTTTATACTTTATACTTTATACTTTATACTTTATACTTTATACTTTATACTTTATACTTTATACTTTATACTTTATACTTTATACTTTATACTTCTAAAATTGGACCCTGCACAAAAACTTCGTTATCGAATTATTTTTACACCCGTCAGCAGCTGCTGCTGCTGCCACTGGTCCTTCTGCACCCATTTGTGCCTTGACACATTTTTAACACTAACGAGTATTTCTCGATTTGCATAAAATTTCCACGTACTCTTATTTCTCGAATTGAAAACAGAAAAAAAATTTAAAAGACAAAAGAAAAAATTTGCTCGAACATATGTAAAAAGCAAATAATCAAAACAACAGAGCAAAAAAAAAACAAGAAAGAGAAGAAAAGCTTGCAATTTAATTCGAAAAATTGTTCATCGAATTTTCTTCATCATTTAACGCATGGAAATTGAAAAACATTGAAGCGTGGCATTAACGACAGCCTGATGTTGCTGCCAATGATGTTGCTGACGCTCAACATGATTGCAAACATTCATACAACAACAGCAACAACAACAACAGTAAGCCACAATTTCACTCACTATTATTGATTACAGCTGGCTACAAGGAGATCAAAAAACATAGAAAGCTTTTTAAATTTCAAAATTGCTCTAAAATTTTTGTTCTTTTTTTTTGGTTTTTTTCTGACTTGTCACTCTATTTGCATTTTTTGGTTCGACTTTTGTTGTGCTTCAATTTAATTTTGTGATTTTCTTAACTCTGCTAAAATGTTTTACATGTTCTCACTCCACCTGCAGCAGCATTTGTCCCCAGTGCAACGGATATATCCTTGTCATGCCAGAGCTTACAATAAATGCATTCATTCGTATGCATTCGTTCGTTGACAATCGCTGTGAATGCTGAATTTTTGAATTTTACTCTGTTCGCTAATAGATTTCAGCGATTGTCAATTTTGGCAGCACTGTGCTTGCCATCCTTGAGCTAAGCGTGAACATGAAAAAGGACTTCCGCTTGCATATTGTTGCAAACAGAATGCATAAACAGCGAGCGATGGGTGTTAAAATAAGGTGCTAAAGAGCGAATGATGCGCGCGAAAATTTAAGTTAATAGAATTTCGGGTTTTACAGTTATTTTCGGAGTTCTATTTATTTGATCGATGAGGATAATAGGGTATTTTTAAAGCATTTAAAGCCGTTGGAAATTTATGTAACATTTATAGGGGACATTTTTACGGAAACTTTTAAAAAATAATGAAATTTTTTAAGCACATGATAGTTAACGAATTGTAGAATTTATAGTGATATAACCCCAAGAAACCAGTGAAATGAATGACGTCATACATTATATTCGAAACAAATTCGATAAACTTTGTAATAGCGAAGACACCTATACCTTGTATTATTATCATTTCAGGATTCGAAACAAGTCAAACAAAAAAATTCTCACCGTTAATGCTTTCTCGAAATCCTGTTTTTATTATGCTCTTGCTTATAGGCTGGTAAGTAGCAAGTTTGATACTTACGGGTACTGAAACTCATTATTTTCTATGAATACTAAAATGACTTGTTGATAGCCCCTCCTTCTCTGACTTTCTTTTTCATTATTCTTAAAAACAGCGCATTTACACGAAATTGTATTTCCCCCAGTGTGATTTGAACCTGAAAGTCTAGCATGCAATACAGTTGTTCTTATAAATAGTCTATCAGATGCTTGCAGCTGCGTTGATTTATTGTTCATTGCTCCCGGGTTTGAATCTCAGCCTGACTATGGTTCTCTACTTTTACCTCTCTGAAGTTCTCAAATTATTTCTGATGAACTAATTTGAGAGTGCATCAAGTAAAGTGATTTGTTAGTGATTGAGAGTGACTATTTTTTCGGGGACCAAAGAGTACAGAATTAAGATGTGACCGCAGCTGTTACCTATCCAATTTCCAGATTCTCTAAGTCTGAGGGCTGCTGAGTTGGCACACTCTCTGGCAAAGATATCAAGAGGAGGAAGGTGAAGCATGACATTCAGAGCATTAGTTGGGGTTGTGGATCATACACCAGTAATACAGAGACTTGCACTTCTTTGAACATTTGCAAATTTCTGAAGTGCAGTCACCATACTAGTGAACCGTTTACAAGTATTGGACGGACAATTGCCGTATATATCCTGCGTTCTATTTTGGAGGAAAACCCCTATTTTATCCGCTCTATTATATTTGCCTTTCTAACATGCTCCTTTATGTCATTACAGGTAAGTTTCTTATCCACAATAACTCCTAGGTACTTCGTGCTATCACTAAAGAGCAACCTCGTGCCGTGCAGACGCGGTGGTTTTAGGTTGGAGATTTTGTATTTCCTAGTGAAAAGGAGATTTGTTTTCTCTGGGCTTATGCTTAATACACAAGTGGACGCCCATCTCGAAAGTTATTGAATGCTCCTGCTATGTGTAGAAAGGCAGCAAGCGGATATTATTTGTTCTCAAGAGTCTTTTCGATTGTAGCCACAAGAGATTAGAGAACAGTTTCTGTAGATCTACCTTTTATATAGGCATATTGAGTTTTTTGAAGCCTTTCGAGTTTCGGCTTAAAAAGAAGCCCAATGAGTCTCGCCAGTATTTTAACTAAAAAGGAGGAGTGGCTAATAGGCCCAAAGTCATTTGGTTTAGTGTAAGAGGACCTACCCGCTTTCGGTATAAAGATGACTTTGGTCTCTCTCTAAGCGGAATATAGTTAAAGAGTAGGCAACCGTGGTAGATAGCCTGAAGCCGGGTACTATTGCATTGAAACTATAATTGAGTTGAGCTGTTATAATGCCATCGGGACCCAGATATTTATAGGGTTGGAACGAGTAAATTGCCCGTATTAATTTCTCCTTGCTGGTCAACTGCTCAATCTGTTGAGGTGTCAGGTCAGAAGGGGTTGTTTGAAAGCTGGAGTTGTCAGTGTACACACTACCAGGAAAATGTACGTCCATAAGTGTATCTAAGGTTTCGACGCATGAGTCTGTCCAGGTACCATCTTCCTTTGAAGGGGATGTTGGGATTTTGATAGTATTTTCTCAAGCCTTGAGGCCTCGGAAGTGCTTTCTATTTCTGTACAGAAGGAAGACCAAGAGGCTTTTTTTTGCTCTTCTCACTGCAGTTTTGTAACTTTCTCTGCTACTTGTAGGTTTATTTTATCTCAAGGTTTGGTGAAAATCACACCCACATCCTTCAGTCATAGTTTTTTTAGTCTCCGAAAATACTTACGAAGGGATGATGTTTAAAATTTCAAAAATACTTAAGCGAAAGATATTGCTTAGCATGCAATTGCTTGAAAATTTCAAGTAATTGCTTTTAAGCAAATGCTGATTTTTCAAGAGTTTGACTCATGGATCTCTTGTTTTGACATTTCGCTCTGTTTTGTTTATTTCACCTAAAGAATTCGTAAAAATCACGCCCACCTCCTATAGTTATAATGTTTAAATACTCTGACATTACTTCAGGATGGATGGGAGATACTTCTGATTTCAGCCTCATTATCAATTAACCCTTAAATGCATAGTGTGCCATATATGGTACAACCAAAGAATTTATCCCCATGTCTGAACGAGAGCAATTTTAGAAACAATAAGAAACCTTTTGGGTCACACGTATTTAAAGCTTTCGTTCTCTGCTAACGGCTATACTTACAGAATTCAGCTGTGACTGAATTATTTGGAGCAAAAGCGAATAAACGTTGAATGCAAAAAAAAAAGGCTATGCATTTAAAAGTTAAATCGACTTCAATTAATTGTTTACCAAGACGTTGGGAATTTAAATTTAAGATTTTTATGTTCTAACTTTTTCGCTTACTTCTTAAAGCTCCAACTAAATTTTACTCTGAGATATTCTGAGAAATTCCGAAAACTTTTAAAATCCCAAATCAATGAATAGCCTCACATAGAGCGTATAACTTCGAAATTATTTACATGCACTTACATGCATTCAGTTTTTTTTCCTCTAAAAGTTCTGCTAGCTCAGAGATGTACGGAAAGTTTCAAGGACTCTTAATTTGCACACAGAGAGTTCAAAATAAAAGCACAGTTGAGTATGTTTAAACAATTTCAACCTTTTTAAATTCCCTAACTTTTGAATGTTTGCTCTCGATGTTGTAATCCCTGTGGTCAGTGCTTAACTTACTTGTACAATTGTCCCGGTTCGAACTGTTTCTTCTGTCGCCGGATACAGTTCTTATAAATATCTGGTATCAAGACAGACGGCAAAGTTTTTGCAATTTTAAACAACAACAACAACAACACCAACAAGCATTCAATTGGCTGAACTTTCCGTTGGTAATTGGCCAAAAGGACAACAGCATGTGTGCTCATCCAATGAAGCTGTGTATCTACCTACATTGAGGTTCTACCGTAGAACCGCAACGATTTGACTAAATTTTTAATGTACAGCTCTTACGTGTCGTAATGATGTGCCAAAGAGCTAATTTTTTTTTTCAATTTTTATTTTTCTCTAAGCTTCCTTTGAACGAAAGTATAGAGTATGGTTGGACGAGCTATAGCTGGCTGTCGGTAAAAAGTAGCAGCGACAACGACAGTCAAATGAAAAAACCAAAATAAATAAAAGAAAAGCCAAAACCTAGCAAGAAAATGAATACGAAACAAATTACTATGCGAAACAGAGTGTATAAAAAAAAAAAAAAATACATTTCATTTCTTTGCATTTGATTTCAATTGAATGGCAAACAACACAAGCTTCTTTTTTTTATATCTAGCTAGATTGAAGAAATTTTCCTCAAATGGAAAAATTGACATGAAAATTGAAAACGACAAAATTGAATGCGGTATACGAATGAACGAGCAACACTAGGGCCAGCCACAGAGTATCGGAAGACACAAGGTGAATCCTTGAATTCATGTATTCTCCAAGGTAGAACAAGATACAACGAAACACACAGCTAACTACACCCTCATTAACAGTAGCAGTGCCACCACAGTCACCACCATCATCATCATCAACATCATCATCAGCAGCAGCAGCAGCATCACCACCACCATCTTTGGCACTCGAACATGGTGAATGTTTAACTGTAACGCCAGCGAAGATTTGCGGCATCTGTGTAGCTGCCGAAAGGTAGAAACCCATGGAACACATCAGGGAAATGAAATTGAGTGCTGCCACATAACGTCAAAAAAATATAAAGAAATATTTAGACAACATGTTAAACTTTGGCTTGAAACACATCCAAGAAGCATGCAATTCACACACAGATTGTTACTCTAGAGAACTGGAGAGTTTGGGGAAAAAAATCTGCGACCACCTTACATCAACGACGACAACGATGACGACGAAGACTCCGTTCGTTACAGTTTTGTTGAATTCATTTTAGCGATTGATTTTAAATAATTAATTTAAGAATTTGGTTGCACGTTTAAAGTCCCCACTGAATATCGGTCGCCACTGAATAGCATCGAACTTATTCAATTTGCAGAATATATTGGATATAATGCACAGAAGATAAGCCAATGGGCCATGACTAGAAAAAGGAACTGTTATTTGGGAAACATATTCGATTACATATTTAATAGATATGCCTTAAAGTGGATGGTATGGTTTCTTTAAAGGGGGTACAAATTCAAGGCTATTATAAAGTAAAACTTCTTAGCTGTGGTTTTGGTCAAAGTGAAGAAGTGAGTGATCATTAAGACATAAACGCAAAGGATTGAAATGGGCGTAAAAAGGATATTTTCTTGGAATAGTCTTCTATATGTTATCATCAGCATATAAACAGAGAATTGAGACTGTATTAGTAAATTTTAAATCTTGAATTATCTGAACAATTAACAGAGAATTAATCTGACTACCTTGAAGGACAACAGAAATCTTCCATTATTGAAATTAGAAGTTTTCTTATAGTTTGCAGGTACTATTTAAACATCGCTCTTTCAGATTAAATAATAATACGAGGCCTCTTTGATAAGTCAGTGACTTTTGGAATAAAAGGTATTCTTTTTTTCGGCAAAAAAGTGTTTTATTTCTCAACATAGTCTCTTTTCAGTCCCGTTTATTCATGATTGTTTTTTTTTGTTTTTTTTCATTCCAAATAATAGATTTCATCAAGGGTCCTCAAAATAGGCGTCTGTTTCAGTGACGACCTCTTCATTCGATCCAAACCTCCTGACACCGAGTCATTTTTTCAGATTTGGAAATAGAAAGTAGTCGCAAGGGGCTAAATCTGAAAAATGTCTTGGATGGGTTAGCAGTTCTAAGCTAAATTTTTGGACTTTTACATAAGCGACTACAGAAGTTTACGCCGGTGCGTTGTCATGGTGGAACTGCACTTTTTCCTTCGATAAATGCGGTCGTTTTTTCTTCAATTTAATCTGTTCAACAGCTGTGAATAATATGCGCCGGTGATAGTTTTACCCTTTTCAAGGTAATTGATGTAAAAAACGATGACAATAACCTTGTTGGCCGACAGACACACCTTGACCTTCTTTGGTGCATCTTTGGTGCCCGAAAAAGTTCACTGCTTGACTGTTCCCTGGTCTCTGGTTTGTTGTGATGGCCTCAAAAACTCCTTGGGATTTCAGTTGAACATCGCCAAACGCTCCTTTGAAGTGGTCACATGGCTGGGCTTATTGTCGACCATAAGCAATCTCCGCACCCATCGCGAGGATAGCTTTGTATGTCCAATTGCTCATGTAAAATGTGATGTACCGAATCAGTACATGCTCATGTAAAATGTAAACAGCCTGAGCCACTTCACGCATTTTCATTCTCCGATCGTCCAATATCATTCCATGCCCTGTCGTGAGGTAGGTTAACACCTCTCTTAAGCGATCTATCCTTTCTTATTGCCTCAAGTATTGGAAGAAGGCACTAATACTTTAGGAGGAAAACACAGCAGCTGCAAAGCGATGTGTTGGAAATAAAATGCGAAAAATGCAAAAGTAAAAACAAAACAAATCGTCTTTCATATCGTTCCTTCATTGTCAAAAGAAGGTACTCGGATTCTTGACTTATCACCTTCTTACGTGCTCGAGGATGTGACGCTGGGATTAATACCCCTTACGTAGCAGCTCCATACAAAAAAGGTATGGCATTTGGTAGTGAATGGGTATGATCGCCGAGTCTTAAAGGATGAGCCAAGAAGATATTTTAAAATGATCGCTTCTCCTAATGGGTGAACTTTATCGACGATTTCTGGAGTGACAATCTATTTGGGCGACCTGAACTTTCAGCGTCACTTGTGCTGGTACGACCACAACCGAATTCAGTAAATCACTTCTTAGCCATTGGAATTGATGATGCAGAGTCCTCATAGTATTTATAAAGCCTTTTCTTGGGTCATGGTTTTTTTACGCAAAAAGTAATGCTTGATTTTCGTCGAAATATACTAGGTCGTATGCTTTCAACGGCTGTCAAACATAAACTAAATGACGCAGGTTGTTCAAAATTTGACAGTTGTCTTATAACAGATGGTAGTTGACAGCACTAGCATTGAATTTTAAGTTACTACGCTGGAAATTCAAAAAGTCACTTACTTCTCAAATTGCCTTCTTATTAAACATACATACGAGGGCTGCCTTTAAAGTCTTGTTGCTCGGCATAAATGCACTCACAACGTTTTGGTGTATGTGCGGTTATTCCCAGTGTGAAAAACCATCCTTCCATAATGCTTTATAGCCTTCTTACTTTTCGTCCGCAAGACATGCAAACGTCCCTTCTGAATCGCTATTACTTTTACAAAGGCATGGTCACCTCTAGTAACCTTCCTTCTGTAAAGTATAAAAAGCATCATACGAACTTACGTTTTCCTTTACTAAAATAAAGTGCAGGGAATGTACTCCCGACGGTCGGAATGGTTCGTGTTTCCATTCTAATGCACTTTATTTAATAAGTAGGATGTATGCATTAAAACGTAAGATACCCGTACTGTTTTGATCTATGACGTGCATATACTCCATTTAAACCTTCTTCGCAATTTAAATTGTAAGCACTGAAATATTTGCCATAATGAATATAACATAAGTGAAAAAAATTTATTTTATCAAGTTAATACTCCACAAATTAAGTTAATACACTGACGATACGTTTGTTCTTTACTCGTTTTTTCTTTTGATTTCTGCTACACTTCATATCTTCTCAACGATAATCAAATACCGTTATGTCATCATGCCACTGCATGTCTTTACGAAATAAAGTACATATGGAAATGATCACACGAAGACACAATCGGCTTAACCGTCCATTCCTTTTGTAGTTGCAATCGTAAGCGAATACGTAATGTGCTCTAAATGTAACAAACAACATACTTACTTTAGCATGATCCTGTTTTCACCACCAGTAGTAAAAGGAAAACATGATTTATTTAGTAAGCACCTTACGATCTTTGCGACTGGGTTATGTTGTTTACAGTGGTTTAAAAATTGTATTTCAGCAAAAAGGAATAACCACGTGAACATTTTCGGATGATAATTTTTTATGGTCTTCGACGTGGATTGACAAGAAAAGAATCCATCGATCAGCTTACTTTGACATCTGATAATGAGGTACCATACTCAGAGACTATTAAACGTTAGTTCCATGAGTTGGATCATGATCGTCGTTCTCTCCAAGACGGATATCGAGAAGGTCATCCAAGAACAACTGTTGTGGCAAGCAACATCGATGATGTGCGTGAGCTGTTGAAAACAGACCGGCATGCGACATACCGTGAAAAGAAGTCATCCATTGGGCATTAGTGGGAATAGCATACATTCAATTTTACATGAGCATTTAGGTGTCAGAAAAATTTGTTCCCGTTGGATACCGCATAGTTTTACGGTTGCTCAAAAAAAAAAAGGCTCATGTCGATAAGTGCGGGAGTGGTTCGAAAAACGTCTACGACAACACCACAGGTGACGAATCATGGATCCACGCTTATGTGCCCGAAACAAAGTAGCAATCTACTGTTTGGGTCTTTCAAAGTGAGCAAAACCCGAGTAAAGTTGTCCACGAATGGAGCACATTCAAGCAAAGAATTATCAGTTTTTTGAGAAAAACCACTCACCACTTCAACAGGGAAGAACTGTTGAAACAAGACCATTCGTTCGTAAAATTGAGGAAAACCAATCACCGAAAGATCATGCTCCATCACCACAATGTGAGTTCTCACACATCAGCTCCAACAAAAGAGTTTTTGAGCACTCAAAACGTGAAATTCATAGGTCATCCGCCTTACAGTCCCGACTCGGTGCCCAATGAATTCTTCTTGTTCCCTCACATTAAGAAAAAAAAACAAATGCGTGGCTAGGGTTTTTCTACGCCCAAAATGGTCGTTGAGGCCTTCTAAAATCAAATTTCGAAAGTCCAACTTCAGAGTATTAAAACTGCTTCGAAAATGGGTTCAAACGAATGCAAAAGTGTATTGATCGTCTTGGACACACTTTAAAACACACTTTAAAAGGCAAAATAAGCATTTTTACTGTTGAACCATGGTTTTTTCATTGTTAGGCGCAAAACTTAAAAGGCAGCCCTCGTAAAAAGTTCAGTCATGAGCCTATAGTAAGAAATTTCATTTTACGCAGTTAGAGAAGAAAACTATTTCAGAATTTTAGAGAAAATTATTGCAAAATAGAAGTAAAAAACTTTTACAACGACTACTTCCAAAACTTGATCATGCCAATGCTGAGAAACGAAGAGAATTGGTAAGAGGTCAGTATTCTGGATAGATTGATGGGATAGATGTTGTTGATTATCCCATGGTCATTAATCTACAAAACACGAATTTCATAACTTAAATTCTCACACCAAATTTCATGTAACTTGGTTTTATAGAATGAATTGAAAGGGTGTTTCTAAGACCTTATTTTTTCGAATCAATTTTATTTGAAGCCCATTGTCTAAAACGCCAATTTTTAATCATCAAAGAAGTTTCATTTTTCTAGTACAGATAGACTCTCAATAGACGGCGTAAGTTAATTTCCTTTTAATTTTCTGGGCTTCAATCCGAAAAATTCCAAGTTTTATACTTCAAAAAATAACTTATAAGTTAAATTAAATTCTTTTTTATATTCTTCTAAATTTGGCGCCATTTTTTCAAAATAAACTATTTGCAGTTATTTTCAATTAAAACAAAAATTTCTGTTTTTCCCCTTCATATTATTTTAAGAGAAGTTTTAGGAAATAATTTGCCAAAATCGACTTATTGGCCATTTCAACCCTTGAAAGAAATTTGACCGAGCCTCTTATGACCAAATAGTGTTATACGCGTTATTAAATGTTTTTTACACAAATTACCGAGAACTGAACTAACTAGTTTTATGCTAACTCTGAAAAATTTTTTTATAATTTTTTAGGTTAAAATTTTAATTTTTTTTCCACTAAATACAAAACACATGTTGCCTACATAACTTTAATCTGGAACTTATTTAATTGGAAACTCCCAAATTGGAATGTTGCAGAAATTTTCCACATTCTTAGCTAGGTTATTAGTGTACAGAATGCAATTAATACATACCCTACATCTCAAACATTCTGCAACAATAACAAGCGATACCCACAAATATTCTATCAACCACTACTTGATACAGTTATGCGCGGAATTATTTACATCAAGCTGCTGGCGGCAGCAAAATCCAACGCATACCTGTTAAGCAAAAAAAAAAAAAAAAAAATTAAAACTACGGAATATTTTCAATATGATCTTCAATAAATGGAAGCCTTCATTTAAATTTCTAGCTTTTTTAAACAAATAAAAAACTGTTAAAACTACACACATAAAGTTAATTCCTTAGCTAACAAAAGGAACTCGTCCTAGCTCCAACACCGCAACTCAAATATTTTCAAAGCTAATTTTTTTCAAAGAAAAACATATTTTTTTAGGCAACTAAGCGTACTGTGTGAACGACCAACAACATTTTGTTGTTGTTAGTGTTGATGACTGGACATGCTGAGTTGTACGATACTTGGATGTGATGCAAGTCAATTTCTTTGGCAAGTAAACAGCGCTAAAAATTTCAATATATTTTTTTCTTAGAATGAGACATGCTGAGTTTTTGATTTTTGGTTTTGTCTTAGTCTTGTTGTTGTCTGTATGCACTGTTGCAAATGACATTTTTGCTAGGGTGTAAAAGTCCTTTGAAGCTTAAAAATAGCACAGCTAATTTGTAGGATACTCGCTTTTTTGCACCCAATGTTATCATGACGTTTACGACTTTTTAGTGATATTGCAATTGTTGTTCTTCTTTTAATCGTTCACCTTCTGGTGAGATAGCAAACAATTTTAGCTAGTTTTTGTGTTGTTCCTGTTAGGAAATTTCTTTCCTGCTGTTACCATCAACATTTTACAAGAAATGCACAAATATATTCTCCCTATTGCGGGAGAAAGACTTTCAAAGAGAATATATGTGTTGTATTTGTAAGGAAGTTAGACAGATAACATATTTTTTGTTTTTAACCATTATTATCCCGGAATATCCGTAAATATTCAATGACTAAAAATAAATAAATCAACGAAACTTTTAGGAACAAATGTTTGTTTGTGATCTTCGCAAAAGAATCATTCCTTTGTTTTGTCAATTGTAGAACAATATTAAATCGCTTTAAAGCTTCATTTCACATGTTACTTTTGAAGAATGTAAATATTAAATTCACTGTCAGATAGCCACTAAAGTTAATTGCCACTAGCATTTTTTTTCACCTTTTAAATACGTTGCAAGTTTCATCCTAAAGGTGCATCTATGTAGTGGTTTTTGTACTGGCGAGGTATGGATTGAAAAGTATAAAATGATGAAAGAAGTTAGGGTTATTAGGGTTAGGGTACGTTCAGAAGGCGCCACCTCCCATCAGGTTGGAGTGTACGATTCTTACGCACTAAGTCTGAATCTCTGCATTGAAACTTCGTTCCGTTGTAAGCCCCGTGCACGCAATGACATTTTTCGTTTACCGCAACTGAAAAATTCGCCAACTACCTACACTTCGTTTACGAGTTGAATTTGTCGCAAACGAATATTCAATTGTCATCAACTTAAAAATATATCTTATTTATATATATACCGCAAGCTATTTCCTTCATTACTATTTATTATATTAATTATGTTTCTCCCTATGTCCGTCCGTCCACTTATGGATCGCACTCATGGCACCTCTGTTGCTATCTCCGTCCGCGTATTAGGCAAATTACCATTTTGCTTGTATAATAATAATTTGTCCAAAAAGTAACTCTGAACTATAAGCGTTGTGTTTGTACAACGAAGGGAAAAACAAACGAAGTTTTCAGTTCTAATAAACAAACTTTTCAATTGCTGCAATCAAAAATCATTTCCGTTTATCACAAACGAAATTTATTTCCTGCAATTAAATGACGCGTTTCTCGCAAATGACCATTATTATGGCAACTGTTGAAACGTTTGCAAATAACGATTTCAAGCACGACAAACAAGAAGTTCGTTTGCAGCAAACTGGTGATAAACTTTTTTTTCCTTGCGTATGGTACTGCCGCAAAGCATGACTTCAAAGGATGGCTAATGACCGTTGTTTAGGGGGTAAATAGACGTGATAATTCAGCCTCGTGAGTTTTGTAAACACTCAATTCTTCTGTTATGGTTTTAGCGAGGTTACTGCCCATTGGCCAGTTCGTTTCCCTTTTCAGTATTAAGATAATGAGCTTTTATTGTTCACAGTTTGCCTAAGACTGTTAGAAGCCTCAAGGCGGGCCTTATCGGACTTATGGCACTCAAATATAGCTTGCTTTGCATCTTCAATTATGTTTAAAGTGCGGTGTGGGCAGTCAAA
Organism: Pherbina coryleti; assembly: GCA_943735915.1. Classification (NCBI taxonomy): domain Eukaryota; kingdom Metazoa; phylum Arthropoda; class Insecta; order Diptera; family Sciomyzidae; genus Pherbina; species Pherbina coryleti. Next base: position 21,921,091 of record OX030948.1, read on the forward strand.
TCAAGTCAAAATCGGTCAAAATCTTCAGATGGAAGTTTATTGCTATTTTCGGGACTAGCAGGAGAGTCCACCGACCCTGCGGAGATCTATTCCAGCGGTCTTGCCACTTCAACATGCTTCTTTCTCTAACAACTTTCTTACAAACGGACGCGTTGATGTTGGCGGTCCGAAGCGTCTCCTCTACAAGAAGGTTAATGGGTATCGAGCTTGCTAGGACTAGTGCTGCATCTTCGGAAACAGTTCTGAAGGCACAATATACCCTGAATGCGCCGAGTCTATACGCAGGTTCAACACCTCGCCGATAAGACTTCGTCTTCACGATGGATCGTACTACATTAAGGAGTAGTGTCCTGCGCACTTGTTTAGGGCTATGGTTATGGCTGTGGTTATGGTTATGGTTATGGTTTTGGTTATGCTTATGGTTATGGTTATGGTTTTGGTTATGGTTATGGTTATGGTTATGGTTATGGTTATGGTTATGGTTATGGTTATGGTTATGGTTATGGTTATGGTTATGGTTATGGTTATGGTTATGGTTATGGTTATGGTTATGGTTATGGTTATGGTTATGGTTATGGTTATGGTTATGATGGTTATGGTTATAATTATGGTTATAGTTATGTTTATGGTTATGGTCATGGTTTTGGTAATGGTTATGGTTATGATGGTTATGGTTATGGTTATGGTTATGGTTATGGTTATGGTTATGGTTATGGTTATGATGGTTATGGTTATGGTAATGGTTATGGTTATGGTTATGGTTATGGTTATGGTTATGGTTATGGTTATGGTTATGGTTATGGTTATGGTTATGGTTATAGTTATGGTTGTGGTTATGGTTATGGTTATGGTTATGGTCATGGTTTTGGTTATGATTATGGTTATGGTTATGATGGTTATGGTTATGGTAATGGCTATGGTTATGGTTATGGTTATGGTAGTGGTTATGGTTATGGTTATGGTTATGGTTATGGTTATAGTTATGGTTATGGTTATGGTTATGGTTATGGTTATGGTTATGGTTATGGTTATGGTTATGGTTATGGTTATGGTTATAGTTATGGTTATCGTAATGGTTATGGTTATGGTTGTGGTTATGGTTATGGTTATGGTTATGGTTGTGGTTATGGTTATGGTTATGGTTATGGTTATGGTTATGGTTATGGTTATGGTTATGATTATGGTTATGGTTAGGGTTATGGTTATGGTTATGGTTATTGTTATGGTTATGGTTATGGTTATGGCTATGGTTATGGTTATGGTTATGGTTATGGTTATGGTTATGGTTATGGTTATGGTTATGATTATGGTTATGGTTAGGGTTATTGTTATGGTTATGGTTATGGTTATGGTTATGGTTATTGTTATGGTTATGGTTATGGCTATGGTTATGGTTATGGTTATGGTTTTGGTTATGGCTATGGTTATGGTTATGGCTATGGTTATTGGTTATGGTTATGGTTATGGTTATGGTTATGGTTATTGGCATAATAATTGATATAGTTATGGTTGTGGTTATGTTAAGCTAATCAAGATACCCAAGCTATAAGAAGTTTATCTTTCAAATGTTTCATTAATGATTCGTTAATGAACAAAAACAAAAAAAAAACAAAATTTAAAAGGAAATTTTGTTTAATCAATTGAAATAAATTATCATTCAGCACGTCCTGCAAACTTATTTTGACTTTTTTACAAAATCTTATCTACAGAAATCTTATCTTGAAACAACGCAGAAAATTAATAGCTCCGTAAACAAAAATTAATAAAAAATCAATCCACCCAAAAACGTTTGCAAAACTCTCACTTTACGTCAAATCTTCACTTGTGGCTCAGTGCGTTAGTTCTACTCATAAATTGTCTATCACAAGAAACACAATCGTACAACTTTCAGCTGAAGAATTATTTATTGATTTATTTACTTTCGGCTTTTCCTTAAATCTGATTTAAATGATTAAATATTCCACTCCTGCTGCTCTCATTTAACTCATAAATAATTAAACAAAATTTTCAAATTTAAATAGAAATATTTTTGACGGTGTTAAATTGTGCAAAATAATATTCAATCCTATTCAAATAGAAGGCTTAAGCTTCGTTCCTTTACCGTGCCAAATTTTAGCACTTGAATGTTCCTCAACTGCCTGGGACGGAAGGATGGATAGACAGACGCTTATGCTTGCCTTATTCACTTAAAACCATAGATTTTTGGAATTAATATTCAAATAACGTGGAACATGAAAAATTAACCATTTCCACAACTGAATATTTTGTGCCAAGGATAATTAATTACAACGACGATTTCAACCATTACCAGCAGTAGCAGCAGCAGCAGCAGCACTTGCAACAACCCAAACCAAAGAGAAGACACCCAGTTCTGGAAAGAACGAAACGAGCAGCTGCTGTCGTAGCACCACGTTATCGTTGTAGCTTTTGCTTGATTTTTGGCCACCAACAGCTACGTTGCTAGTTGCTGCAGTTGTTCATTAGTTTTCATCAGAAAAGCAATATCACAACGTCATCTATTGTTCTTGAGCGCACCAAAGTATGTTCTGATGTCATGTTTTTTTCGTGCTCATTTATTTTTTTGGTTTTTGTTTTTTTTATATTTTTTTTTTTTTTTTGTTAATGCTTTATATGAAAATCTATGTTGTGAAAATTTGGCAATAATTAGTTTGACAATTTTTGCTTTGACAATTTGCAGTTTGACAATCATTACAAGGATGTGCATGAGCAGTTGACCAAGAGTTTTACTCTATGTGTGTTTGTGTGTGTGTGTGTATGTGAGTGTGCTTGTTGAAATTGAATTGAATGAAATTGAATTGAATTGATTTTGACTGACATTCGTTTTGACATTAATTAATGAAACTTAGTTTTCTACCTTTTCTTATAGCCCGACAATATCTGATTCGTGCTGTTGTCGTTGGTTTAGTTTTACTTGGCAACATGTAGAAAGTTTACCGTTGGTTGAATACGTTGTTAATTAAATCAATTGTTCATTAGCAACAGTTCGAGATGTCAAATAAAAATCATTAATTTTGTGACAATGCATGTGGATGAGGTTGCTCAGCTTGGAGCGATAGATAATCCAAAGATAACCAACATTTTACTTTAAGTCTTGAAAACACTAGATTACATCTTTAGTTGTATATAACGATCAGGATTTAAATAAAATTTTCATTTGCAGCTGTGAAGTTTTTAACTCTTGCTCTGTAAATAAAAGGGTGCATAATGTTAAAAAAAAAATTAATAAAAAAATATCTTCATTTCCTTGAAGAAATTTGTCTTTCTTTTATTTTTGTTTTTTTTTTTTTTGTTTGTTTTTTGACGTGACGAAGCTACGTTTTACCGCGCAGCTTTCCAAAAAAGTTGAAAAGGCATTTTTTCAAAATTCATCGGCTTTGCATTGAATTGTTACTTGTTGAGTGTAAAAGCTCTTATTAAAAAATAGCACGGCCGACGTAAAGGTTAATTCTTTGGCTTCATTAACAAAAAAAAAAAAATTGAAAACGTCATCGGGACGCACGAGAGCTGCTTAAGCAACGCAACTAAAAATTTGTAGCATGGAATTATTACTTGCTGAGTATTGTCCTCAGATTAAAAATATGATACACCAATAAAGGCCTGTTTTAAGCTCCAACAAAATTAAATAAAAAATTTCTGATGTCATGGGGACACAACATATCGATAATTCAACATTCATGCAGAAGCGTTGCATTAAATTTTTACTCAGTGAGTATATAAGCAAAGATAAATTTTTAAAGAGGAAAATGAAGGATTTATGCTTGGCCTTACGACAAAAAATCCGACAAAAAATTATGACGTCGTCAGGTCATGAAGACAGCAACTTATGCAACAAAAATGTAATATCGTTGCATGGAATTATTACTCACTCAGGAGACGTGCTACGGTAAATTTTGTTTTACGACGGCATAGGTGTGTTATTACTCCTTACAACTAAAATCCAAAAAAAAATTCTTCTCGTCATGATTTCAGGGTGGCAACTATATAGTGCAGTAAAAATGCTACAACCATGAAAAACGTTGCATGGAATTTTAACTGTGTAACTGCTGGCGTAACGGTAAATTTTAAGTAACGAAAATAAGGTGAGGTCTACGAACACAAGATAAAATAAAAAAAAAAATTAACGGCGTCATGAGGCCCCTCAGGGAGCCGCCTAATGTGAAGCATATGATTCACTTTTGCTGGATTAATTGCATGGAGCTAAGGCATAGTCAATGCACCACAGAAAAGCACAACAACAGCAACAACAACAACATCAATAACATCAATAACATCAACAAGATCAACAAGATCAACAAAAACAACAACAACAACAACAACATCAACATCAACATCAATATCAACATCAACATCACCATCACCATCACCATCAACATCACCATCACCATCAACATCAACATCAACATCAACATCAACATCAACATCAACATCAACATCAACATCAACATCAACATCAACATCAACATCAACATCAACATCAACATCAACATCAACATCAACATCAACATCAACATCAACATCAACATCAACATCAACATCAACATCAACATCAACATCAACATCAACATCAACATCAACATCAACATCAACATCAACATCAACATCAACATCAACATCAACATCAACATCAACATCAACATCAACATCAACATCAACATCAACATCAACATCAACATCAACATCAACATCAACATCAACATCAACATCAACATCAACATCAACATCAACATCAACATCAACATCAACATCAACATCAACATCAACATCAACATCAACATCAACATCAACATCAACATCAACATCAACATCAACATCAACATCAACATCAACATCAACATCAACATCAACATCAACATCAACATCAACATCAACATCAACATCAACATCAACATCAACATCAACATCAACATCAACATCAACATCAACATCAACATCAACATCAACATCAACATCAACATCAACATCAACATCAACATCCACATCAACATCAACATCAACATCAACATCAACATCAACATCAACATCAACATCAACATCAACATCAACATCAATATCAACATCAACATCAATATCAACATCAACATCAACATCAACATCAACATCAACATAAACATCAACATCCACATCAACATCAACATCAACATCAACATCAACATCAACATCAACATCAACATCAACATCAACATCAACAAAAACAACAATAACAACAACAACAACAACAACAACAACAACAACAACAACAACAACAACAACAACAACAACAACAACAACAACAACAACAACAACAACAACAACAACAACAACAACAACAACAACAAAAACAACAACAACAACAACAGCAACAACAACAACAACAAATACAACAAAAATCTAGTTAGTTATGATTTCAGCAGATTTTTTCGTGGAACCAGCACTGCTCACGAACAACAAAAGTACACAATGAAACCGGACTATGAAACCGGAAAAGAAATATGCTATGAATTAGGATAGGGATTAGGACAAAAATTAAGACACACCTTAAACACACCTTTCCAAACTACTAAAAGGATTCTGTATATTTGATTAGAATTTTTGGTAATGGATTAAAACAACAGTTTGGTCATGAAATAACATAGGATTATAAAGAAACATCATCACGTCAAAACCTACGGGTGTGTCCATGACACATCCAACTCTATTTTTTTTTTTTATATACAAGATTTTTTAAAAAAATAGGGTATTAATTAAATCACTGCATGAAAGAAGCGGAGAAATTTTTTCAACAGTCGATATATTTTAATTTAACATCTTTGAAATTTGAATAAAACTGGCAAAATGTCAGTGACTTTTGGGAATCCCCTCATATATTGTTAGCAGATTGTTGCATGTTTTATGTTTGTTTATTTATTTTTTCGTTGTCAAGGAAGACACGCTCTTATTAGTAAAAATATTTATATAACAAATTTTTTTTTTTAAATATCATAAAATTAACATCGATAACCATAAAATATACCTTTTCATCGCATTGAAAAGTCAATGTAGTTGAATTTCGTGAATGGCACAAATTTAACTGCTACTGTAGATTTAAGACATCGCTTGCATTGCTTTCGATTTTTCATAGCAAATACTAAAATTTTATCAACTTCACGCTGTACCCTAGAAATTTTATTTTTTTTTTTTTTTAAACGTTGGCAACATTGCACAGCCATGGCATTTAATGCAATCAAGTTATTGAGTGTGCTTGTGCAAAATTAATTTCTTCAGGCCACTCGCTGATACCGCAGCGCAATGTAAATATTTTTAAGCATGCTGCAGTAAAATTGCATGCAATAAATTGAGAACTGAGAAGCGATAAATTAAATTGATGAAATTTTTTAAATAATTTTACAGTCAATTTCAATTAAATAAAATTCAGCATGTTGCAAACTTCAATTAAATTCTTTTATTTATTTTTACTTGCAGGTATGTGAAAAATTGACACTTGAAGAAACATAATTTCTGGGAGCTGGATTCAAGCAAAACCAGGTATTACAGGGATTTATTTTCCCTGGAGCTAATGCTAAGCACGTCACTTTAATATTTAACATCAAAATTTTTTTATATGTATTTTGCTTAGAATTTTGAGCATATTTAAAAAGTTGAAAGGGAATTCATATCCATGTTAGTTGACAATTATACAATTCTTTGCTTGACTTGACTTGAGCAACGCATTGTTTTTCGCTTCTTAATTACCAATTAATTGTTGTATTTACAAATTGTGCTCAATGTCGTAGCTTAATATTGAATATTTTTTCTTTTAATATGCAATAAATTTAAAGCATTTGGATTAAAAACACTCCGCCAAAAAGTTCAACAACTCTGACAAAAATTTTTGTATACAATTAAAAATATATATGGGGCGTTATTTATCAATTTTTTTTTTCTATTAAATGATATATTCTTGTTCCTTACCTAAAAATATTGTGTAAAGTGTAAATTTTTCGAAAAATTTAACCCTTATCAGCAAAAGTGGGTCCAAAATATATTAGATGTTCAAAATTAAACGATTGTTATTCAAAAACAAGGCACTTTAGGGAACAATTTTATAAGATAAAAGGTGCTTAATGTCACAACTTTTGTTTGCTTTACGCTAGAAGCTATAAATTTTGTGTGTATGTGACGATATATTCAAGGAATATAGCAATATAAATAACTCAATTCTGATTTAAGTCGGCTTAAGCAATTATTGCTTGGGGACACCGATATATAGTGACCCCCAAAATTTTCGAAATTTTCACGTTTTTTCGAACTTACAGCATTCAAGCCATAAAAAAATAAAAGCATTTAAGTTTCAATAATTTTAATTTTATTTTCATTATATTCAACCATTTCTTTTTTATTTTATGTAACATAAACTTAAGTATTCTTCTAACAATATATAGATATTTTAAAACTAAAAACTTTCATAGCTTGAACGATTTTGTGAGTTTAAAATAAATAAATATTTACTCTAACCACCGTTGGAGTCAATAACTGCCTGATTCCCTTTCGGCATACTGTCAACTAGAGTTTTGCATGTTTCAGGTGGTATTATCCCATGTATTTTTAACTTTCAGCCACAATTCATCAACATTTCCAACTTCACTGATGTCACCGATCTTTATAAAATTCCCACAGGTGCTCGACTGGGCCTACACCTGACAATTGGGGTGGTCAAGAGCGTTCATCAGTTGTCTGAAAACCACTTTTGAGTTATCTTAGCAGTATACTTCGGATCATTGTTTTGCTGGAAGACAATGTCCGAAGCTTCGGAATCAAACATTTCTATAGAAGACATGAGTTGACTTTTTAAAATCTCTGTATAAGACGATGAAGTCATTTTACCCACTATCCTAGAAATCTTTCCCACACCACTTGCTATCATGCAATCCCAAACCATGATTGAGCTGCCAGCGAACTCTAATGTTGGCTTAACGTGATGAGGCTTTATTTATTACCCTTCGTTTTCCACACCCATTCTATCAGAGCCCAAACGACAAATTTTGAACTCATCTGACCAAATAAAAAAAAATAAAAAAATAAATAACTGGTCATTTCAGCCCTTGAAAGGGCTTTGACCTAGCTTCTTATGATCAATTGTGTTATGCGTGTTATTAAGTTTGTACACAATTGACCGAGAAATGGACCTGCAGGCTTAACGCCGACTCCGAACGGTGATGAACGAAATGTTCTTATTTTCAAGAAGCTTTACATGGCATTTTTATTACTCTCTGAGGTTTGCCATTGTCTGCAGAGAGGTGGCGGCCGTACAGAAAAATTAATTTTAATTCAAATAATTTTTTGCCGCTGCTGGGGTTCGAACCTGGGTCTCCAGGTTCGTTGACATAGCGGCCACGCACTTTAGCAAACTACGCCGCGGACGCCACTCTGACCAAATTACTCTCGCCCAATCTTCAGCTGTCCAATTTCCGTATTTGTTTGCAATATTTAGCCTGAGGGCTTCGTGCCTCTTAGTGAGCAGTGGCTTTTTAGAGTCCTCCGAAAAGTCCTCCGAATTGTTTCAGCTGAAACCTTCATATTTGCATGGTCGCTTGAAAACCGTTAAATTGAACTGCATTTTCAAATTTCTGAACTTGTAGGTCTCGAACAATCCTCTGTTTAAGGGTTTCAGAAAGGTGCTTTTTTTCGTCCCGATTTTTTTTGTTGGTAAATTTTCCAATGTTTTACCAAATTTTCTTATGATACTTAGTGAAACTTTCAAACGCACACCCGTAGGTTTGACTTGACGGTGTTTCTTTATACTCCTATTTCATGTGCAAACTCTTATTTTAATCCATGACCAAATTTTTAATTTAATCAAATATACGGAATCCTTTTCATAGTTTGAAAAGGTGAGTCATAATTTTTGTCCTAATCCATATCCTAATTCACGTTATAGTTCTCTTCCGGTTTCATAGTCTGGTTTCATTGTGTTATTTTGTTGTTTGTGAGCAGTGTTGTTGTTGTTGTTGCTGTTGTTGTTGTTGTTGTTGTTGTTGTTGTTGTTGTTGTTGTTGTTGTTGCTGTTGTTGTTATTGTTGTTGTTGTTGTTGTTGTTGTTGTTGTTGTTGTTGTTGTTGGTTGGTATTAAAATTTAAGCGTTACGTCAGTTGTTACAGAGTTAAAATTCCATGCAACGATTTTTCATGGTTGTAAAGGGTGTCCCAACAAGAACGCAACTTTTAAATTTTATATAAAACACAGATATTTAAAAAAAAAATCGTGAAACTTTATTATATCGTAAAGTAGACAGAATGAGGTTATGTATGGAACAATATATCGTGCAGATGGCCGCCGCGGCTTTGCTGGCATGCACGCGATCTTTTAATGAAATTTTCAATGACCGTTTTGCATAAATGCTGCGGTATTTCATTAATGCAGCGTCCAATTTCCTCTTTTAAGGCTCGAGTCGTCATCGGCTTATTCGCGTAAACCATCGACTTCAAAAAACCCCAAAGAAAAAAAATCTAATGGTGTTAAATCGCACGATCTAGGCGGCCAATTCTAATTTCCAAAACGCGAAATAACACGACCGGGAAATGACTGATGCAGCAATTGAATTGTTTATCTGGCTGTATGACATGTGGCGCCGTCTTGTTGGAACCACATGCCCTCCACATTCATTTCTTCAATTCTAGGCAAGAAAAAACTGGTTATCATTTCACGATACCGAATACCATTGACGTTTGCGCTTGACCTACCTCATTTTCATAAAAAAAGGTCCAATGATTCCTCCAGCCCAAAAACCACACCACACAGTGACACGTTGAGGATGCATTTGCTTCTCGTGAATCACTCGAGGATTTTCTTCACCCCAAATGCGACAATTCTGCCTATTGACAAAGCCATCAAGATGGAAATGGGCCTCGTCACTGAAGATGATTTTAGCGGCAAAATCAGCATTTTCATGTTGTCTCTCCAATACACAATTAACGAACTCCCTTCGCTGTCCATGGTCAGCTGGCTTCAGTTCCTGAATCAATTGAACTTTGTATGCATGAAGATGCAAATCTGTCGTCAAAATTCGCTGCATAGTGGATTTGGAGGCACCAATTTGTTGAGCTCGGTGTCGAATTGAGGTGGATGGAGTTTGAGCGACATCATCACGTACAGCTGCGACATTTTCGGTCGATCGACCTGGTCGAAGGCGCGTTGTTGTCTTTACATCACTAACAGACCCAGTTTCGGCAAATTTATCCATTAATCTCTTTACAGTTGACTCTTTTGGAGCATTATTGTGACCGCAAATTGATCGCAATTTGCGAACTGTAGCCGCAAAACTTTCACCATTTTGGAAAAACAATTTTACAATGAGAATGCGTTGTTCATTCGTGTAGCGCTCCATTTTTACTAACCTCGTACCTTCTACTAGCAAACAGTAACAATTGTTCAAATGTCAAACAATGACACTTCCAGTGTTGCCACATTTAAAAATTGCGTTCTTGTTGGGACACCCTTTAGCATTTTTACTACATTATGTGGTTGCCACCCTGAAATCATGACATTAAGATTGTTTTTGTATTTAAGTCGTAAGGCGTAATAACACATCTATGCTGTCGTAAAACAAAATTTACCGTAGCACGTCTCCTGAGTGAGTAATAGTTCCATGCAACGATATTAGATTTCTGTTACATAAGCAGCTATTTTCATGTCTTAACGATAGTGGCATTTTTTTTTTTTTTACATTTTTGTCGTAAGGCCAAGTATAAATCGTTCATTTCCTTATTTGAACATTTATCGTAGCTTATATACTCACCGATTAATAATTCAATGCAATGCTGTTGCATGAATGTTGCATTATCGATCTTTGAGAGGCTCTCTCTGTGTCCCCATGACGTCCCCATGACGTTTTATAATAAAGTCAAAGAATTAGCCTTTACGGCCGTACCATTTTCTTAATCATTGCTTATATACTCAGCGAGTAACAATTCAATGCAACGTCGATGAATTTTGAAAAAATGCTTTTTCAACTTTTTTGGAAACCTGCACGGTAAAACGTAACTTCGTCACGTCAAAGATTTCCATTTTTTTTTTGTCTAATTGCAAGAAGAAAAAAAATCGCAAAAATGCTAATTTGAAAAAATTACCATGGAATGCTGTTGAAGTTCTTTATAAAACAACACTTTACAACTACAAATACAAAAAATTGTATAATTTCTTTGAGTAACTTGATCGTTATAAAAGTTTTCTTTAAAGGTGTACCTTTTTTGGTAATACCGAATTCGAGTAATTTTACGAAAAAATCCTCAAAAACCCAAAAAATGTAAATTTAAAAAAAAAACGGGTAGGGTTGGTAGGATCGCCATGTAGGGTTGGTTGTATATTCTATTATTTTACAAGTTATTTTTAACACTGTTCAAAAATAACTTGTGGTGTTTTTAGAGCGCACCAACGCTCAGGATATGATGGCTTAAGAGCCGCGCTTATTGAGAAAATAAAAAGATAGTTTTAAGCTAGTAGAGCTCAGCATTACCATCAGATAGATTCTGTCTTTATTTTATAAAATTAAAGATATTTATACAATTTTTTACACTATTATTTTAAAATTATTTTTACCACTATTTCCAAGACTCCTCCTTGAATTCCAATATTTCATAATTTTAATTTCAAGATAGACAATTGACCAATCACTCTTGGTTTGGTAAAATTCTTCATATTTCCCCTCAAATTGATATTCTCTACCAATAATTAGTTCACTAAACTTACGGCCTTGATTCTAAAGTGTCATAGGCACTTGTTCAGTTCATTAGCTTGTTGTTGTTGCGTAGAGTTTCCCATGCACATGCATTTGAAACACAACAACCGCTGTCGCGCTTATGCTTGTGTGGTATCCAGCGGCAGAAGTGTAAAAGGTGCTAAGTGCATCGAAAAGAATTTGAGTGCAATGTTTTGTTTACGTTAACATTTTTGGGGATTTAATGTTTAGAATTTGTCACAATATTTTTGTTGATATCTTTGGGTTTTATTATTGTCATGTGTTGGAAAATTGTAGCTACGCATGAAAGTCTTTTGGGTGGTCAGTTTGGTAACTATGTATGTACACATGTAAGTACACTACAAATATAAAAGTCTTAAGCTATTTTCTGCAAAAAATTAAAAAAAAACAAAAATTCGGATAAAAAAATTATAGCCGTGGAAACTCTTGACTTCTTAAAAAAGAAAAAAAATGTTTCTGGCATTTCGAACACAAATTTTATAGATTTTAATTTTAGTTTTCTTACAGCATAAAACAGTCTTAAGTGTCCACAACCATTATTTTATGCTAACCAGAAATTCTTAGAAAAATATATTCCCACAAACAATTTTCTTTGAGTGTCACTTGACCGTAGCTGACGTTTTATTCCTTTATTATTTATAGTTTCGTTGGTATTTTTAATTGAAAACTTATTTTATTTTAACTAAGCTTATTCCCGTTATAGTTTTTTTTTTTACTTTATTTCAGCGTAGTTGTTTTTGAAAAAATAAATAATAAAATTTCTTACATAAATCAATTGTAATTTTTATGTTTTATTTTTCGTAATACTAGCTCTTCGGTTCTTTATATCAAGCAGCAAAAGTCATAACTGCAATTGCAGTAAAGTTTGAATGCGCTTTTCCTGACGTTTAAATAATTGCTGGAAAATTAATTAAATAAAATTTTTGTGGCCCTAACATGTGTGATTTCACGCGGTTAAAACTAATTGGGCAGGTGTAGAAAGAGAAAAAATAAAAAAAAAAAATAAGCATAACAATTAAACAACTCAACCACAGTCAAGTCTGGTGAAATACACAGTTTTGGTTGGAATATTTTTGATTGTCCCTACAAGCAAAAAGCTCAAAAAAGAGCTTGAACTTTTGCCTCATTGAAAATTTATAGGTTAAAGGAGGTTTTAGGCAAACGTTTTTTTTAAAAATCGATTGTTTTTTTTCAATTGATTATTGTTCAGGAATATGTAAAAAAATTTAAATAAATCTCGCTAATAATGAAAATTCTACAGCGCTTAAAGCCCGGTGCGCCAGAGAACTTGTAGTGAGTAAATTTTGCTTTAATCGCGTTTTTCTCGAAACATACTTTTTCTAAACGAGCCCACACTGCGGCAAACAAACTAATCGATAAATTTTAACTCTTATTATTTTTTTTTTTTTTTTTGCTTTAAATCAGTTCGTAATGTAATCCTACACATCTCCTATCAAACTGAGTTACTATAGAAAATTTTTCTATTGTAGTTTATACACGCAGCAATAGAGTCAAAAATAACATAAATTTTCGACATTTTTTTCGCTCTTCATAGTTTACTAAATATTTCATATTTTCATTTCATTTCGGTGAAGGACCGGTGAAGAATATGTGCATTAGACCATATCAAAAAATAAATTTTGCCGCTTGTCAGCTAATCTAAAGCATTATTGAAAGAAAGTTTCGAAAAATAACAAATTTTTTGTGACCGCACGTAGGGGTCGGGTATTGACATATTTCTTTATAACTGCGGCATTTACAACCCGAACTGAAAGAATGATATGTCTATGTTTTTGTCTCAGCGAGACCTATTATTTGTCTCTAGGACTCATTGACCTCAGTCGACCTCTTATAGTACTGACCCACCGGACCACAGTTTCTACCATCTTAAGGTACCATTTTGATTTCTGAAATGGAAAGCCCGTAAAAAATCATTAAACTTTTACTGAAGAAATTTTTCGCAATATTTTTTAAATATCCAAATATTTAAAATTTTTTTTTTATTTTCTTTTCACATATTATTGTTACATAATTCCACATAATTGAAAAGACTCAAGCAAATTCAAACACTGAGAGAAACTCTTCATTTAACAAATATATATTAAGGGTTTTTTTAAATACTTCTACTGCGATAATCGAAATTGTTTCTTGAGAAGAGTTTTGCTTAAATGGTTTTTTGCGGGCTTTAATTATGTGACTTTAGAATGGTACATTAGTATGGTAGAGACTGAGACCAGTTAAGAAAGTACTACAACGGCGTGTTTGACCCAAATAACTCCTAGAGTAAATAGAGTAGGTGTCTTTAATACAAAAACATCGATATATTAATTTTTAAAATCGCATTATAAATACCGAATCTATGAAGAATAATGTAAATAATCGACCCCTACGATCGGTCAAAAAATAAAAATAAATTTTTCTGAAAAGCCCTGCAAACATGCTTCAGATAAGATGGTGTACGGTGCATTCGGTATAAAAAAGAAAAATATATGAGGAAAAATTTAAAAATTATCCTACATTTTGCAAGAAAAACTAAAAATATTTTCAGTTTATTTTTCTATGAGAAAAATAGGAAAACTTTTTTTGTAACAGTTTAATGATTTTTTAAGAGCTTTTCATATATGAAATTAAAATGGTACCTTAAGACGGTAAAAACTGAGATTTTGTGGGTAAGTACTACGAGTGGTCATTTGAGGTCAATGATCTCAAAAAAAAAGAATAAATTTAGGTCTCGTGGAGACTAAAATATCCACATATCATTCTTAAAGATCTGGCAGTAAATTCCAAAGCCAGAAAGAAAAATGTAAATGGGCGACCCCAACGTTCGGCAAAAAAATTTTTTGGTCTATGAATTTTTTTTTTAATTTTCTTGCAAATATGATTCGGATAAGAACGTTTTCGGTGCATATTTTATGAAAATAATACGATATGACAAAAAATTTAAAAATTTTCCCTACTTTTTGCAAAAAAAAAAAATAAAAATTTTAAAAATATTTCTAGTGGAAATAGCGAAACATTTCTTTAGTAAAAGTTTCATGATTTTATACGAGCTTTTCATATCTGAAATCAAAATGGTACCTTAAGATGGTAAAAACTGAAATCCTGTGGGTAAGTACTACTAGGGGTCATTTCAGGTTAATGGCCACAAAAGAAGAAAAGGAATCTCTTGAAGACTAAAATATCGACAATTCGTTCTTAAAGATCGCACGACGATAAATTTCGAAGCTGGAAAGAAGAATGTAAAAAGGCGACCCCTACGTTTGGTAAAAAACTTTTTGGTCAAATATTTTTTTTTTTCTTTTTAATTTTCTTGCAAATAGGATTCGAATAAAAACGAAATATGACAACAAATTTAAAAATTTGCCATACGTTTTGAAAAATGATATTTTACGGGCTATCCATTTCTGAAATCAAAATGGTAACTTAAGATGGTAAAAATTGAAGTGCAGTAGGTCAGTATTATAAGGGTCAACTGAGGTCAATGAGTCTTAGACACAAAAAATAGGTCTCCTTGAGCTAAAAACATAAGCATATCGTTCTTTAAGATGTGACAGAAAATATCGACGTTATGAAGAAATATATCAATGCGCGACCCCTACGATCGGTCAAAAAATATCCCTATGACTTTTGCAAATGGTGTGAAATGTCAATTCGGTTTTGACATATGTGAAGTAAACAAACGCAGAATACAAGTCGACAAGCTATGAATCGACTTACTCCGCAAGAACGCGGAATAATTGTTTCCATTTTTTGTGAAAAATTTGAAGATGTTCCCTTACTAAGTGCAGGCAGTGCATCAGCTGTTAGCTGTTGACCGCTAACCGCGTGTAACCTACGCTCCAGCCATCCTGAATCTCAACAAAGAGGAGGACGATTTTTCATCGAAAATTATCATGAGCGATGAGGCTCATTTCCATCTTTGCGGTTACGTGAATACACAAAATAATCGTTTCTGGGAAACGAATACTGAAAATCCATGTATCACCCATGAAGAACCATTACACCCGCTCAAAGTTACCTAGTGGTGTGCTGTTTACGCTGGAGGAGTCATTGGGCCATTTTTTTTTTTTTTTTTAAAACGCCGCGGGCCACATGACCACTGTGGACGGCGCGCGATACAGAGCCGAATTTTTTCTTCCTCAATTGGATGAATTGGGACTGGAGAACTAGCACACTGCTCGAGCCACAACCGATATTCTGAAGGAAGCATTTCCGGGTTGGTTTATCTCTCATTTTGGTGATTTGTACTAGCCGGCCACATCACTCGATTTAACCGCTCCAGACTTCTTTTTATGGGCTTTTTTGAAATCGCGGGTGTACATCAACAAGCTTCAGACACTTCAAGCTCTTAAGGAGAATATCCGCCAAGAATGCGAGAACCTGTCGCCCGAAGTTCTGTCAAGAGAGATGAAAAATGTCATAAAACGAGCCCGTATGGTCATCAACTCTGGCGGCAGGTCATTTTCTTGATGAAATAAATAAACAAATGTCACAAAAAAAAAATACAGCAAAAGAACATTGGGTGATCACTTTTGACCCACATTGTATGCCTTAATTTTACCCGCTTCTGTCTAAATCCTCCCTTCAGATGAGAACATCTTCGAAAATTGCATGTTTGCAAGCTGTCTGTAAAGCTCTACATTTGACATCAACTCTCCCATAAACACATAAATTAGTGGGGCCCAAGAAATTTTAAACGCGGGCCAATGCTTAAAAAAACTAAAAAAACAAACACAAAATGTTTCTCATTGTTTTGTTTTGACAAAAAAAAAAAAAATTACAATGCAATAAAATCACATGTAATAATACACTAACAATGCCTGCATGAAAAATTACTCGACACACAAGTAACGGGATAATATGCTTCAGCATCGACATCAACGTGTGGCTTTGCGTGCATTTGTTTTTGCACGCTGAAAAATGTGCTGAACACTGAACGAGTGAGGTTTGTATTGTTGTTTTTTGTAAGTGTTTTTGATTTTGGCTCATCGCAAAGACAAAATTAAGATAGAAAAAAATTTGCATGAAGGGCCATGCGGGCCAAACGGGAAACTACGTGGGCATGTTTGACATAAACAGTCACACACACATAAGCTCATTGCTAGAAATACTTCAAAAAGTAACTTACATGTACAAAGCTCATTGATTATTTTGGTTGTTATAAATTATATTAATTATTAATTAAAAAATAATATATTTTCCACAAAAACGTAAATAAAAGCGTCATTGGCACATACAAACATACACACACACTCAAACATCATAGAGCAAGCCTTGCAAGCTCTTTAAAGCTGTTGCTGTCATGACTACATTTTTAAATTGTGTTGTGTTTCATAATAAAAAAATTTGTATTAATAATAATTTTTACTTTTAATAAACAAACACTTTTTAATTTATTTCCCGCCCTTTTTTGCATTTTTATGCTTTTGCGCGTATGCTGAAAATCACTGTTATTTTGTGGTTTTACTCACTTTGCCACAAAAGTGTAGGGGCAAAAAACCAAAAAGTTCTTTTATGTTACCAATTAAGTTGCCTGCACTGTCAAAATATTTGAACATGCAAATAAAATGTGTTGTGTTTGTGCATTAAAATAAATGCATGCAGATATGACTTATTTCATATGTATTTATTTTTTTTTTTTTTTTTTTTTTTGTTGTGGCTGTACTCATTTGGTGTGAAAACAAAAGCAATCATTTATATTTGACCCACTGTAAATTTTGAATTATGCTGACTTATTTTAATTTTTTTTTTTCGTTCACAATTCAATCCTGTGTGTCACATAAATAATTTTTTTTCACAGTGTTGACAGCGTTAATTTACTGTGATGATACTCACACAAACACACACACACACACGTTGCCACATATTCAAAGCTATGATAGAGTTTTTTGCCCATGATGATATTTGCGTGTATTGAGCTTTTGTGTTTGCAATCATTTTAATGTCACAATTAAAAAAGCCGACTTTATGTCGAACATAAAATTTAATAATTTAATAAATTTTCACCAAACTGCATAAAACTTCAATGGGCTGATCATAAATTATGCAACAAATTGCGCTTTTACTCGACACACCAAAAGCTAACGCCAAAAAGTAGGCAACATAAACAAAATGAGTTACGCTACCACCCCTCTTACGGCATCTAAAAATTTTTTATAAAGCCAACGAAGAAGTGTAAATGGCCGGAGTGGACGGCACACAAAATAAGCAGATCAAAGGTTTGAGTGACAAGCGTTACCAACTCTGATTTCTACTCAAGCACTCTGCAAAATGCCAAAAAAAAAAAAAAAAAAAAAAACAAAAATTAACCACAAACCAGAGCTGACAGGCAATCGTCACACAGACATCTGCCTAGATTAACTTAACCTCACCTGCTTTTAACCGAGAAGTCAGCGCGAAAGTCTGCACTTAATTATAAGCGGAACTTAACACACAAACACACACACTCACACACACATACAAGCACCCAGCAACCGCATGCAGGCACACTTTTGATGTGTACTTGTACAAGAAACTTAATTCTTCCGCTCAACTATAGAGGGCGCCATTTTTCTATTTTTTGCTTCTTATTGCACCTTTGTCCGTGTGCCAAAGTGTCAAGTGATGGATGTTGCTGCATGTTGACTAAGTGTGTGTGTGCGTTTTCACTTACTTTTGAGCTTTAGCGTACATGTATGTCTACTGCATTGGTAAGCTTGACTGGCTTGAGTAGCTGCCTAATAAGCTTTGCTTAACCTTTATGTGCTGCCACTTAATTAAAGCTATAAATAAAGCGTTAAACAAGCTTTGAACTTTGAGCTGCTTTTATGCTATTTTTGAAGCGAAGCTTTTTACGCCTCGTTCTGCGATTTGCTAGAGTGAAATCAGAAAAAACGCCACTTTTTTCCGACACCTTTTTTCTTAGAATTGATATTGTTTCTTGCTTGCATCAATTGAACAAGAAAATGTTATATTAAAAATAATTTCTTGCCCGCTGCAGGAATTGAACCCATGCCCGTTGGCTGATAGTTTTGAGCTTAAGCCATCGAACCAAAACCTTTTGTTGCTAAATTTCGCTGATTCAATATTAAAAATTAACTAAAGCTGTGTTGCAGTTGATTACAATAATCTATTTATAGAATTGTGTATGTATTGGCTACGTATCCTTCATATCTGACAATAACTATTAGCCAATACACAATATTCACTAAGGATTGTGTATTGGATGTTGTTTCTACTTACTACTAGAGGTCGTTGGGAACAGTGTGATTTAAGGGAGGGTCGGAGAGGGTAAATGTGTATGATCAACCCACATTATTTTTGCAAAAGGAACATTTTGTTAATTAGTTACATATGTTGTTGGTACATGGTGTTGTTTTTTTTTGTTTTTGCATAGCATGAAGGAAATTAACAATTGACCAAAAGTGCGTTGACAAGTGCGTTTTCTAAGTGACAGAAAAAAAATTATTAAGATATATAATAAAACTTACTGGTGTGAAAATAAACGTGTGTGTTTTTTAGTTTACTTTGTTATTTTAAAATATTAAATTTAAAAATTATTTTAATCGAAAAAAAGCCCTTAAATTATCAAATCTATGATATTGCGAAAATGCTTCGCTTCTCTCGTGTGTCCAGTGACGCACCTGTGTTTTTTTTCACTTGCTTCAATTCGCTCTTAGCGTGCTTAACTGGAAGTATGCGTGTGTTTATGTGTATGCTTGTGTGTATGTGAGTTTGCTAAGCTAATTATGGCGGAATGCATCAGCTTTCCGCTGCAAGTCCAAGTTCACGTTAACACCTTCCACTGCAGCGGAATTTATTATGATTGACTTAAGTTAATTGCACAAAATTTCCACTTTCAACTTTCTTCGTAGAATGCAAACAGCTGTTATAAAAAAAACTTTTTAACAAAAAAAAAAACCGACTTCAAAATCACTACAAAGTAAAAAATAATTTTAAATAATTTTTCCTATTCATTTCTTGGTCATATTTTAAAAGCTATTTATATGTATTATAGTATTGGAAATCTTATAATTTTAATTTTTTCTATTTTGTTTTATTATCATCAATATTTTAATTGCTTTATGTACATAAAAGCTTTGAAGTCGGCGCTTATCTTACTATGTCGAAATCTTTTTATTTTAATTTTTTCTAATTTGTTTTATCATAAAAATATTATTAACTTTATGAATATAAAAGCTTCTTAGCGATTTTTTTCTTTCAATTGGCAATTTTTGAGTACGCTGAATGTAGCCAATGTGTTCCATGCATTATTTGTGCAGCTGTTACACGCTATGTCATATTCAATATGAGCTTTACAAGCTCACCCAAACCAGTTTAGTGAGAATTTTAATGTGTACAAAGCTTTTAAAATTACTACAGTGTCACCAAGGCACCAAATTGTGCACGGATGGTAAAATATCATGATTGTGTGTCAAAGATGAGCGCCGACTTCAAAGCTTTTATATTCATAAAGCAATTAAAATATTGATGATAATAAAACAAAATAGAAAAAATTAAAATGATAAGATTTCCAATACTATAATACATATAAATAGCTTTTAAAATATGACCAAGAAATGAATAGGAAAAATTATTTAAAATTATTTTTTACTTTGTAGTGATTTTGAAGTCGGTTTTTTTTTTTGTTAAAAAGTTTTTATTTCTTCCTTTTTAGAGAATATGAAATATTTTATGTAATAGTATTTTTGAGGAATATTTCAAACATGAAAGTTTGTTCTTATAAAATTTATTTTATTAATTCCTGAAAGTTTGTTGGGAATTTTCCATTTCTGTTTCTTTACAATTTTTAGTGCCACGTCCTTTCTATAATCCCGCCCACTTTATTTACCGTACCTTATAATGATTCTAGCTAGCCCTGTGCCAAATTTCAGTTTCCAAGTATCAATATTAACCGTAATAGAGTACTTTCCTGTGTACAATCCCGCTCACTTTTTTAATGATTCTACCTGCCTATCTACCTGCATACCAAATATTAATACGCTAGTGTCAATTTTAACTAAGATATAGTATTTTTATAATATTGACACGCCCCTTTGTTGAATAACGCCCACTTTTTTGGCCGTAATTTGCAGTAACTGTACCTACTCATGTACTAAATTTCAGCACCCTAGTGTCAATATTATTCGATATATGGTATGTTTCTAATATTGCCACACCCATTTGTCGAATAACGCCCACTTTATTTACAGTAATTTTTAAAAATTGTGTCTACCCCTGTACTAAATTTCAGTACCCTAGTGTCAATACTATTCGAGATACAGTGTTTTTCCAATATTGCCACACCCCTTTGTCAAATGACGCCCACTTTATTAACTGTAATTTGAAATAGCTATGCCTACCCATGTGCTAAATTTCAGCACCCTAGTGTCAGTATTATTCGATATATAGTGTGTTTCTAATATTGCCACACCCCTTTGTCAAATAACGCCCACTTTATTTACAGTAATTTTAAAAAATTGTGTCTACCCCTGTACTAAATTTCAGTACCCTAGTGTCAATACTATTCGAGATACAGTGTTTGTCCAATATTGCCACACCCCTTTGTAAAACAACGCCCACTTTATTGACTGTAATTTGTAATAGCTATGCCTACCCACGCACTGAATTTCAGCACCCTAGTGTCAATATTATTCGATATATAGTGTGTTTCTAATATTGCCACACCCCTTTGTCGAATAACGCCCACTTTCTTTGCAGTAATTTTTTAAAGTTGTGTCTACCCCTGTACTAAATTTCAGTACCCTAGTGTCAATACTATTTGAGATACAGTGTTTTTTTAATATGACCACACCCCTTTGTCATATAACGCCCACTTTATTTATCGTAATTTTTAATAATTGTGTCTACCTCAGTGTTTTTACTGTAAATTTCAGTACCCTAGTGTCAATATTCACTGAAATACAGTGTTTTTCTTATATTGACACGCCCCTTTGTCGAATATCGCCCACTTTTTTAAAAAAGGACCTCCGCGTTCATGGTATCTATCTGTGGACAAAAAATTACGGAAATCGGGCAAGTGCTTTAGGAGTTATCGATGTACATACATTTAAAAAAAAAAAAAAAAAAAAAAAAAAAGCGGACAAACCAACCAAATTGAGAACCTCCTCCTTTTTGAAGTCGGTTAAAAATAAACATCATTTGTTGAGAAGATATGTACTAAAGGGTGTTTTTTGCTTCGCTATAGTTTTTCTAAAAGAGATATCTGAAATCAGTGTTACAAGATCTACGCAATTTTTTTCATTCAGTAAATTGAAATTTCGTGGCGGTCGTGGCGCAATGGGTAGAGTGCGTGACACATGCGCCAGAGAACCCTGGTTCAATTTCATTTGATACAGAAAGCTTTTTTCAATTGAATTAATTTTTCTGTTAGGCCGTCACCTCTTTGCAGACAATGGCAAACCTCGGAGAGTAAATAATGCCATGGAAAGCTTCTTGAGAACATGCACATTAGCCGTTCGGAGTAGGCATAAGACCAAGTAGGTCCAGTTATCGATCAATTGTGTTCAAACATTTAATAACACGCACAACCCAATTAAATCATAAGAAGTTCGTTCAAAGTCCTTCCAAGGGCTGAAATGGACAGTTTATTTTCTTTTTTTTTTAATTTAAATTTTCACCCCTCAAGACCATCTACGGCGTAATGCGTTCACGGACTGGGCATTAGCAAAGCTCGAAAATGATTTTCATCAAAAAGTGTTATTTTCGGACAATTCCCATCTCTGACTAAATGGGTCCATAAACTAACAGAATTGCCCAATTTGGTGTTATGAGCAGTCGCACGAGATATTGGCAACTCCATTACATTCGCAATGGGTCACAGGTTCTGATTGCACTCAGAAAGCATCATCCGTCTTCTTTTTTTGTCAAAAATGAAGCCGGAGCCAACGTGACTGTCAATGGTCCAGGCTATCGCGAAATGATAGAGGGTTGATGCTGCCAAACATTGCCTCACGTGATCTCTATGCGCTCTGGTTCCAGCAAGATACCGCAACGAGCCATATAACCAGCAAAATAATCAATTTCTTCTCAAAAAAACAAGAACCATTTAATGTGTGTTACATGTTTTTGCACTGAAAAAAAAAACATTAGCTTAAAATTAAACACAATGTGTTCAAAAAATGTGTTCATAATTTTTATTTTTTTTCATATGTTTTTCAAAAGTTTTAAACACATTTGCTCTTACTTTCACGAAATTTGTTTCAAGCTATTTTTTAAAAAACAAAATTCGTGAAAATAATAAAAATTGTCGTCAATTTTAAAACAATTTTTTTTCTGTGTGCCTTTGTACGGTTTTTTTTTAATTATCCATGCTTTGTTTCATAATATTGCTCTTCTCTTTTTTTAACTACATGTGTATGTTGTTTCGTTATACTTACGTGTGTATGTATGTATGTATGTATGTATGTTGTCTGTACGTCTAATTATCTCCAAACTAGAAAAATGCAGTTAACTGTTTTTTGTCTTCCACGGCAGATTTGCTTAAAGAGACGTTTGGTGAGCGAATTTTACCGCGTACTGAACTTGTCGATTGGCCTGCCGAGAAACTTTGCAATGTTGATCGAATGTCGTACGTCAAGAGTAGCCGAGGTGGTCCTCTAAAGGCAATAATTTTCAAAGACGACTTCTGTAGTCGAGTGCTAGTGTGCTTGACTGCCATCCCAGAGGTCTCGGGTTCGAATTCCGGCCAGGTCATGGTCCTACTCTTTATTCCTTCTGCATTTTATTTCCTCATTTCTAATCAACTGGAATAGAAAACTGATCAATACTAACGACGTGAAGATTGTAGTTGGTAGTAGAGAAGTTTGTGGGTGAAATTACTTTATAACTTGAAATGACTGAGGTAAAGGCATAACACTTGCCGTAAGTTCAAATTCACAAGTATCCATGTGTTTTCACCACGCTTAGATCATTCTACACATGTTTCACTTCATTACCCCTTCTTTCCCACTAATCTATCACCCCATTTTGAACCAAGGCAAACTTGACTGAATAGGTATAATAACTGCAATCCTTGGTTGAAGTTAAAAAACAAAAATTTCTACTGCGATTTGAAAAAAACCCATCCATTTCGTTTCAATACCATAGTGTTGGCAACTCTGCAATTGTAATTGTTATTGTAATTTTATTATCTATTGTTCAACGTTTATGAAAATATATCGTTTAATGCTTTAAAATTGTTAAAATCTGTCATAAGATTGGTGAGTCTTGCGTGGTCAAAAGCCTGGCAAGCTTTAAGGCGAGATTATGTCATTATCATAATCCTACTATCCAAGCAATTGGAGCTAGAGCGAATAAATTTGAATAAACTGAAACCGTTGTATCACTGAAACGGATGTGGAAAGCTCTGTGTATCATCCCAATATTCGGTTTTTTAAAAATATCGCTGCTGTACGGTGTATTCAAAAACTAACGGGAATTATTATTTTTTACAAGGAATTTCATATATCCATCTACATGAATGTTATCCCCTCCAAAGTAGTCTCCATTAGATATTATATGCACTTATGACAGCACTTCTTCGAATCCCCAAAACACTTGGAACTCGTTCTTTACGATAGCCTTGAGGTCTCTCAGCGATTAACTTTTAAACTCAGCTATGCTTGCAAAAAAGCACCAAATGCAATAGTAAAAGCAATAATAAAAATTTAAAAAACATAGGTACAATTTAAATTAAAATAAGATTAGAAAGAGGCAAGTACTTGAACAAAAACTAGGACCAGGATTAAGATAAAAAGTAAAACAAAGATTTGGAAATAGATTAGAGCATGGAATTGGACAAACATTAGAAAAAAAAATTCTAATGACAATTCAAGGAAAAAAAAGAACTATGATAAGGATGGGACAAGGCTAAGAATAAAGATTTAGATACACCTTAAACAATATTAGGGACAAGATTGAGAAAAGGCTATGGAAAAGAAATGGAACAATGAATAGAATAAGAATTTGGAAACACTAAGTACAAAGTTTAGAACAAAGATTTGGGAAAAGAAGTAGGCCAAGGTCTAGAAAGGATTAATCGGGATTAAATCGAAACTGTGGACAAAAAGTATGATAATTTTCACCCTTGTGTCAACACCCGCATGCCCACATTCATATTATTTTAATACAATATACATTGGCATACCCCGGTATCCGGGTGTTCGGTGATGTACAATGTTTCGGGTGTTGACACAAGGGTTAAGGGCAAAAAAAAATAAGAATAAGAATATGGATGAAGACAAGTCTGGAAAAAAAGGAAAGAATTAGGACCAGGATAAAGATATGTCGTTACGTCAAGACCTACGGGTGTATCCACAATAAAGTAAAACTCCTTTTTTGTCTTTCGATTGAAGATTTTGACTTTAATTTAAACAAGACGGAGCACAATGGTTCCAAATCGAAAAAAGACGGCCAAAACCTCAAGGCGTTGTCTAATCTGCATGAAATTATGATTAATAAGTTTTTGGGGTCGCTGATCACGAATCCGAAGTTGAAAATTCGAAATTTAAAATGGCGACTTACAAATGGCGTCCATGAACATGCTAATTTTTATTATAACAATGTTATGCATTTAAAATTTGGTGCCCCGGGTAAAGTTTTCGGGATCGCTGATCACGAATCTGCAGTCAACAATTTGAAACTATTAAATCAATAACTAAGTACGTTTAACCTTCATTGGTGCCTTATTTCTAGAAACAAATAAGTTCCTTGTGTGTAAATTTTACACACTTTTTTCAAGAGCTTTATTTTCATCGAAAAATGAAATGAATATGGCATTCGTTAAAAATTATTTATTAATCATTATTTTATTTATTTAAAAAAAAAACAGATTTAAAAAAAAACCAACCAAAATCCTAGCTCGATTTGATGAACTTATATTAAAGAAATATTACCTAGAAGTTGAAAAGTGTGTAAAATTTACACAAGAGGCCGATTAAGGTTAATACCAATACAAAAAGATAAAAATAATGGTTAACCCTAGAACTGTATCGCTATATTTTTTTACCTATTCCTGTATCGCGGGGTGAAAAAACACCCCAATTTTCAAGGGCCCGTATCTCGGGCACAGTGTGACTTTGATGGTTCCGTGAGGCTCATTTTTTTCGTCTTTTGACCTAGAATCACGTGAACTAAATTGTTTTGGCCAAAAGTTTGAAGGGTCCCGGAATAATGACCAAGAAGGGCAAAAAACGTGAAAAACTAGCAAACATTTTATTTTTTCGTTAAAATAACGATATTTCAGTGAGCTTTTGACTAAATCGAGTAATTCCAACGGGGTTCTAAAGGGGTGATACTATGCTTAAGGGGTATTATAGTGGTTTCGGCCAATTTTCCAAAAATGCTATTTATTTTGAGAAATCAAAGTGCGCAAATAGCAAGAATTTGAAAAAACAATTTTCGCCGCACAGATCGTTACAATGAATAAGAATTTCGTTTAAATTGGAAAAAATATCTTTATTTTTTATTATAAAGTACAATTATTGAGAAGAATAATAAATTTATCATTAAACATTTTTCAACTTGATTTTTATCTCTCATTCTTGCTCACCACACTCCTGACAGATAACAGCTATATGGTCGGGACACACGAAGGCCTGACACTTGGAGCATTTGACTCAATATTGTCTGTCGATGATTCGGGGACAATGAACATCCCTGTCCCATCTTCCCTTTCTTCTTGTTCCACCTATGTTCCGTCGTATTGTCCCTTCTCATCCAATACCCCTTCAATGCAAAATACGGTTTGGCGTGGTAGATGAGAAATTGTAAGATCTTGGATTAAATTATACACTTGGTCCACTATACACTCATTACTTGTCCAAAAAGTTTAAACAAAACGAAAATAAAAAAACTTTTAGATGACGAGAAATATACACAAACTGTATCGCGGGGTGAAAAAACACCCCAGACGCACTTCTAATGTTCACTGCTTGAGCTACCACGTGGTACGGATGCCACAAGCGTGCTCCATCTACTCTCAGATGTTGAAACAGAATTATGGTTACGGTCCCTGGCCGTAAACGTAACACGTTTGTGTCTGGCGCGAGATTTAAACCAGTCTGGGGTTTTTTTCACCCCGCGATACAGTTCTAGGGTTAATACAAAAAAAAAAATTTAGTTTCCGACACCATTTTAGTTTTTCTTAAAATATTTCTACAGTGGGACAATTCCAAGCTAATCGATAACGCCCGTCCTAATTCATGTAACGCCCGGCTCAGTACTAAATGTTTAATAAATCAGTAAATTTTTATTCAATAATTTTTTTTTGACACATATTTTTCAATCAATCATTTTTCTAGCGAATTGTATTAAAAACTTCATTTTAAATACTCTAGTTTGGCTGAACTTTGCAAAAATCAAAAATATGTCAGGGACGGGCGTTACGATCACACGAATCCATTTCTGTGATGCTCTAGAAAATTGCAAAGTTCAGCCAAACTAGAGTATTAAAAATGAAGTTTTTAATATAATTCGCTAGAAAAATGATTGATTGAAAAATCTGTGTCAAAAAAAAATTATTGAATAAAAATTTACTTATTTATTAAATATTTTGTACTGAGCCGGGCGTTACATGAATTAGGACGGGCGTTATCGATTAGCTTGGAATTGTCCAGTGGCACTTTGTGGCAAGACATTTTTTTTATTAGTATAATAAGATATACCACAAAGGAACCAACACCTTTCTAAAGGGGGGAAAAAAGGAGAAAACACTTTCGTTTTTACCATTTTAGCTGAGTCAAATATTTATTTATTTCAAATTCTTCAGTCTATGAACATACATTCTTACACACTAGGTAAAAGTTTAATAACAATAAATATAATTTATAAAATATAATTCAACAAAGATTTCATTTGACTTTTAGACATTGAAAAATCTAAATTATGATTAGAATATAATGCATTGAACAAATTAAGAGCTTTAAAAATAGGAGCATTAGCAGCATAATTAGTACGAACCAAGTCCAAATAAAAAGGATCATGATTTCTGAATATCCTGGATGGAGCATTAAAATTAAGCATTTCCAGCAGTACTGGGCTATCTATCAAGCCAGAAATTATATCATGTACAAAAAGAAGGGACAGAATGTTTCTTCTGCTCTCAAGAGATTTAAGGCCAATAAGTAGACATCGCGATCTATAAGTGGGTAAACAATCCCTATACAGGGAGCGTAAGGCAAACCTAGTGAAGGATTTCTGAACACGTTCAAGTCTCAACTTATGCGTCGCATAAAATGGGTCCCAAATGACTGAAGCATATTCAAGTCTTGAACGAACAAGGCTAGTAAACAACACCTTCAACGTGTAAGGGTCCCCAAAACAAGACCCATTACGACGTAAGAACGTCGAGTTTATTAAAACTCACTTTGATAAATGCCTAAAAGTATGCTATTGTTCATATGAAAAGGTACGCTCAGATGCAACGTTTTAGATGAAGAGGTACGTTCAGAGCAAAATTGAATGATTTTGTGCAGTGGAATGTTAAAAACTGCTTGACAAAAAATTGTGCAATTTACTATTTGCAAAAAATGAATAAAAAAACGAAGAAAAGAACTCGGACAAGTGTAGAATATGAGGTCTTCATATCAGTGTTCGGCCCATACACTCACATGTGTTCGTAGAGATGGCCGCAGCCTTGTCCTCAAGTTGTGGTGGAGGTACAAAAATTGTGAGCACACATAAATAAACAAAGAAATGTCACACTAAACTCAAATCTGCCCAAGCATCTCTGAGTCAACAGCTTCAGTTGAACTCAAACTAAACTCTCTGTGTAGACATAGCGTTGAGCAGATAGAGTTGGGACTATGTATGTGAAAAACCATGTTTTTGTGGATAAACCTCTAACTTTAAGGCACTTTTCAGCTAAAATTCGTCAAAATATGGTCAAGATATTGCTTGAAATGCGTAGAAAAGTGGTAAAAAATACCTACCTAGAACCTACCTGCCACAAACTTCTCTACTACCAACTACTTACGACTTCAAGTCGTAAATATTGATGAGTTTTCAATTTCAATTGATTAGAAATTAGGATGCAAAATTGCAAATGCGAAAGGTTAAAGCGTAG
The DNA here is from genome assembly GCA_943735915.1 of Pherbina coryleti. Taxonomy (NCBI): domain Eukaryota; kingdom Metazoa; phylum Arthropoda; class Insecta; order Diptera; family Sciomyzidae; genus Pherbina; species Pherbina coryleti. Next base: position 21,949,866 of record OX030948.1, read on the forward strand.
GACGACCATGGCCGGACTGGGAATCTAACCCGGGACCTCTGGGTTGGCAGTTGAGCACGCTACCTACTCGACTTCGAAGGCCGCCTTATTACAGATATTTTTTTTCAAAAACCATATTCGGAGTTAGGTTACGTAGGAGGGATGAGCAATTTCTGATGTTTGTGGGCCTATCGGAACTTCATGGGAATAATATACGTCAGTCAGTTGGAGTGGAGCCAGTTTTCCGTACGAATCCATTATAAGTTTATCAATGGGACATATACGAGCTGCCTTCGTAAGAGAACATATACCCTTCTCTGTTAGATCTGCTTGCTGTATCATGTGAGTGGTCTTGTTTTGGAAATACCTAAAAAGTCACTTTAATTAATCAAAAATCGAAATTTTTTTTTCTTTGTTCTGTCGAGTTTTCAAAAGAAACGTGATCCCATTTTGTACCAACAACACACGCACTAAATGCATTTCCTTGCTGGCCATAACAAAAAATTGCTCATTTACCGTTTATCTCAAGATCCAAGTATGTTATATCGTAGATTTTAAATATGAAAAAAAAATTCACACACTAATTAAAAACAAAAAACTACCTGCCTTTATTTTCTGAACTCATTTAAACGCAATCATTAAAAATGTGTTAAAAAGTCATGCTTCAACGTAGCGTGGGAAGCCATAAAAAACTGGCACAAACAAAAAATGCAGATAAAAAAGCAACATCAAAGAAAAAACAAAAAAGAAATAAAACACCACTAGAATGCGTTTCGAAACTTGACCATTTGTGTGGAAAACAATGCATCCAACCTCAAGGCAAGAAGTGTAGCAGCAGCTACCATAAAGCAGCTAACTTTAGAAAACTTGGTAATTTCTATAAAAGTGGTTAGTAAATAAAATTGTGGACTTTTGAAACAAGAAACAAAAACAACAACAACAGCAATAACAACAACAACAGCACCAACTAAAAACACATACACAGATCTGATTTAAAGCAACTTGAGCTAAATACAACAACTTGAGCTAAATACAACAACTTGAGCTAAATACAAATTTATGCTAATTAGCCAAACCTTAAAAAATAGAAAAAAAAGGAAAAAAGAAAAAAAAAATAATATAATTTCATACAAAAACTTTTACTTTTTCAAGTCTTTTGTTGCCTGCATATTAATATTTGCTGCTGTATCTCTCGCTCTAGCCAAGATTACCGCATCAAGAAAATTATGAAGGAAAGAAGGGGGAGAAAAAAAAAGTTAATAATACAAATTTTGCCTCGCATTCGTGTTGTTTTTAATTTTTTCCTCTTCAAATGTGGAAGTTAACAATTTTCCTTGAGCAAAGTTTTCTTTTGTTTTTTGCCGTTGCTGCTGCTGCTTCTGCTGTTGGCTGTTTAGCTGCTCACTGTTCATGGCTGTTGTTGTTGTTGGCAACTGCTCATAATTTATCTTCATCTCACTTATTATGAGATTTTTCAGCAAACATGTTTAAAAACTTCCCATAAGTTGTTTATATAAGATGAAAATACATTTTTTTCACTGTTAATTTTATTTATTTTCGTTTTTTTTTTTTTTTTTTTTTTTGTTTTGACATATTGTGTTGTGAGAAAATTGAAAAAATTGGTGTTCCGTTAAATGGTTTTTTAAAAAAAATAATAATTAATTAATTTAGTAGAAGACTAAATTGAAAAAAAAAATATGCGTGTTTGTGTGTGACCGCCACGCACGGTTGAAGTGAAAATTATACCCAAAAAAGTAGAGGTTTGAAGAATAAAATTTATTCTTTTAAGGGGAAATTGCTTTTATTTTTATAATGATTATTAGTCTTCCTTCCATTTTTCTTAAAGTGGTTGAATAATTTAATCTTATTCCAAGTTTTGACACTCTTCTTTGATTTATTATCATAACATAGCAGTGCTAATACTTCACACCCAATAATATTTCATTCCAACATGATTAAAAACAGTTTCTACCACCGAACATAGCAGTATTAATTCCTCACACCCATTTAAATTTCTTTCCAGTATGAATACAGTTTCTATAAACGTATTATGAGAATAAGAATCATAATAATTACAAGTTCTGGTTCACTTATCATATTCATCATACAACTCCTCGCTCCTATTTTTCCACATTTATCATAATATACCAACATATCATCCATCATGTCATTCTGATTATGGGTGTAATACCATCGTACCATAACCAAAGGTTCAAACCCGTCATTGCATAAAAAAAAAAAATAAATAACTGGCCATTTCAGCCCTTGAAAGGACTTTGACCTAGCTTCTTATGATCAATTGTGTTGTGCGTGTTATTAAGTTTGTACACAATTGACCGAGAAACGGACCTACATGCTTAACGCCGACTCCGAACGGCGATGAACGGAATGTTCTTATTCTCAAGAAGCTTTACATGGCATTATGATTACTCTCTGAGGTTTGCCATTGTCTGCAGAGAGGTGGCGGCCGTACAGAAAAATTATTTTAATTCAAATAATTTTCTGTCGCTGCTGGGGTTCGAACCTGCGTCTCCAAGTTCGTTGATATAGCGGCCACGCACTTTAACCAACTACGCCACGGACGCCCGTCATTGCATACCCATCACATAAAGATAGGCTCTACACCAATCAGACCATTCCCATCATGCCTTAATCATCAAATCATACTCTTCATACGATATCTACCCATTATATCTAATATTTATACTTTCTCATAATAACTATTCATCATACCTGTTAATCACATGGCCTATCCAACGTTCAATATCCATCATGCGACACCTGTCATAACATACCAATCATACTGTACCCTTATCCATCAAACTATACCTTCAAACAATGTCCATTTTATATTATCATCACATCTACATACCATTCATTTTTGCCCATCATACCATACCTACGTTCCATATCCATTATACATGGTACGTTACCCATGAGATACGTTACCCTTTCCCTTCAAATCTTTCCAATATACTATATCCCCATATGATATATATCATACTGTACCCATCATTACAAAACAGCATACCATGCCCATCGAAACTTTTTCATTCTACGATACCTGCCTTACAGTACCATACGCATCATCCATATCATACTCAACAAACGATAACCGTCAAACCATACACATCATAGAATAATTATCATACAAGATGAAAACCATTATAATTCTTCCCTTCTGATATATTCAAAAAGTCTACCCATCATGCCATAACAATCGAACCATACTCATCAGACGATACCTTTCATACCATGCCCATTACTTCAAATCATTCATATCCTACCAATATCAATATATTCATATCCTACCTACATATCATACCTTTCACTCATGCCCTAACCAACGTTTCATACCAATTATCTTTCTTACATTACCTATGAGACACATACCTTTCATATAATACCCATTATACTATACCCAACATTACAAACCATTATATCGATCCGATCGTAACTTTTTCATTCTATGATACCATTTATACCTTAACATACCCCTCATACCATACCATACTAATGAAACGATAACTGTCATACTGAACTCATCATACCATAATCATCAAACAATACTTCTCATAAAGTATTTGAACCATACTTCTTTCTCATACCTTCCAAAAAATCTACCCATCATACCATTGTCATTATTTAATTATTTACACCCCTGCAATCAGTCCCATTATACCACACCCATCATTCATACTCCTTCTATCAGAATTACAAATCCATACTCTTCTTACGATACCCATCAGACATACATATATAGTTACATATCAAATTTTCCCGACATACCATATAAATTATTCCCATTTCCATTACAACATACCCATCAAACTCAACCGTTATACCTAACCCATCATAGCTAACCCATTATACCTAACTCATCATACCTTTTTCATTTTACAATATCTTACCCATTATATCACACCCATCATCACTTATGATTCGATAGTGGTCGTGTCTCGTTTATAATTACATAAAACCTTTGTCTGATAACTTTAACCACAAGAGGAAATTTCTACTTACAAGTCCGAAGGAAAATTATATTATATAAAATGTCTCATGCTTTTTTTTCACATGCATGTTAAATGTAACTTTCTTTTTGAAAAAAATCTTTTTAAGAATTCTATTAACCTACATTCCAAGTCTAATCCTGTTTAACCAGAGACATATCTCTTTTTCTAAAGACGTTAACTCTAAGCATCCCGTTTTCACTTCAAGTTTCATTTCCGGTTCTAAGATTTGTAGATTTTACTCGGATCACTGAATCACCGAATATGTTTTGTTTTGAACAAAAGCCCACAATTTTTTTTTTAATATTTACCACTTCAGACACGTAGAAGAATAAGAAATATTCCGTGAAATAAAAAAAAAAAAAAACAAACAAACCAGAAACAAAGAATTATTCATTAATAAGACATTGCGACCCAATGACAATGATTTTTGACGTTAGAAGACGCCATTGATGCGTTCAAAAACTATGTTTTGGAGGTGTCTCGAGCGGAATGGGATAAATGTTTAGACAAATGGTTCCAACGTAAAAAAAATTTTATCAATCATAAAGAAGAATATTTCGAACAATAATAAAGAAAAAAATATGGTCTTAACATTTTCAAGTATTCCCGAAATATATACATATGTAGGTCACTGTATATAGATTTTCATATGTATATAGTGTATTTTTAGAGGGTTTTAGATATTGGAGGTATGCGTTGTGCAAAAGCGATCCATAGTTTATGCAATTAGTCGCTCAGATAGACGATTATGTTAAATGGACGTAACGCACGAAAACATTTCCGAACTGAACCACGATTTACTAAATATATTAGCAAGGTTTTCAAAGGTTATTCTGGCATAAATGTATTCATTATAAAATCAAACCAAACCAAACTTAGCACACGTGATAATAGAGTTGCCGGATCTGACCACCATATGACAGTTAAATCCTTATCGAAAATAAAACAACTTAAAAAAACCACCCAACTCTATACTCTATACCCAACTCTTGATATTTATTAGTATCTACGCGTGTCACTCCTGCACTGTTTGATGCTACTTACGCCAAAAGCTCCCTACTTATAACGGTTTAAGCTCACAACATTTCGCGTTTCATTTTTTGTACTTACACTAGTGCCATAAGAAATTCGACTTTCTTTCGTTTTTCTAAAATTAATTCTATGTAAGTGAATATTCTACAACATTTTAAGTTGCAGAAATAAATCCTCATAAGTATCTAACTTCAGATAAATCCTATGAAATTTTATTTAAATTCTACCAAAATTCTTAAAGTTCTACCGAAATCCTCCAAGTACACCTCATTTAAATTTGAAAAATAAAAATGTCAAATAAACATTTGTTGTTGCATCGAACATAAGGGGCAAAAATAACAATAGTGCTGCCAGCCAGAAAGAAAAAAATACTAGCAATAATAAAACCGTGACAATTGTGGATGTCGATTGTATTGTTGCTGTAACGCTATTGTTGTCGATGTTGCTGTTGTTGTTGTTTTAACATTAAAATTGCAATTCACATTAAAGTAGAACAGCAACGAGAAATAAAAAGTGCAGCTTTAGTAATGGAAATATATTTGAAGTTATATATGTTGAAGCAGCCATCAAGCAAACACTTACCTATGCAAGCTAGCCAAAGTGTAAAATACACGCGACTGTTTAAAGTCTAATGGACTTCAGGCCAGTCAAAATGAAGGGCCCAACTTGCTATGTTCTAAATACCAACAAAAATTTCTAGATTTTAATTTCAAAAGTTCTGTTATCGCAAAGCAAAAAAATGTCTAGATTAAAATTCCTTGAGATTAACATTTAACATTGTGAGAAATGAATAGGGGTATTCACGCAATTGTGTTCGATTTAAAAAAAACAAAAAATTATCATTGACTTCAGACTGTTCGGAAATGTATTCGTATTAAAATTTATTTTGAAAAATACCGGTAAATGGCCTCTATCCAGCTCTTAACTAATTACTTAAGAAAAACATTACTTATATTGTTTGCCAAAATTTTACTTTAAGTTATAACACTGTTCAACACGAAAAAAAAATAACAAGGTCCTGACAACGGATTCTGGTAGAGGGGACAAAAAAATAATCACGTGTATCGGCGTTTTGAAAGTTTACGTCTGAGTCTTATTTTAGGGGGGATTTAATTTTCCCCATTTTTGAACATTCTTATAGTGAATCGGCATAGGAAATCATGTTATCCTTACATTTTGGATATAGGATGTGTTCTGAGGATTTATTTCACATAGTTTTTTTTCTTGATATATATATTTCTTGACATTGACAGTGCTGCAGTTGTCACTTTTCAATGGAAAAAAGTAGAAATAAGAAAAAAAATTTCTTACAAGCTGGATTCATTTTCAAGTCATTTTGGCAATAAAAAAAAAAAATTACTTTTCAGTTTATTGTATGAAAATATGCTTTACTTGAGTGCAGGAAAGAAGCCTATGAATGGAATTTTTCGTTGTAAGTTTAATAAAATGTATTGAAAAATTTATAAAAATTTATGCTTTTAGTCTTCATTAAAAGCTCAATATGATGGGCACAATTTCATCGAATCTCGATACCGTTTCTGGCGTGCGGCAAGGATGCCTCATGTCCCCGATCCTCTTTTTGATTACGACATGCTAACAAAAGCTTTCGACCAATCCAACCGCGACATAAGATCTTCACCAGAGGACCTAGAGGACCTGGATTATTCTGACGACATATGTCTGATTTCCACGAAGGAGTCCGGCATGCTGGACAAAATCAACGACCTAGTGGACGATTCTCTCGTTGTCTGCCTCAAACTAAATATAGCGAAAACTAAGGATCTCAAAATCAATGCCAGCAATGCAACCAGTAACTACATGGCATTGGATGAGGATATCGAAAATGTTGAATCCTTCAAGTATCTGGGAAGCATCATCTCAACAGATGGAGGTGCCTTCGACGACGTGCGCGGCAGAATTGCTAAAGATCACGCAGCCTTCTCTCAACTCAGTAAGTTTTGGAATTCATCGTCCATTTCCAAACACACAAAGATCCGATTGTTTAGCTCAAACATCAAATCACGGCTGCGAAACTTGGAGGATGTTAGACAACCTAGTCAATATGTTGCAAATTTTCGTGAACAAATGCCTCAGACGGATCTTGAGAACATAGCCTAACGAATCCGCAGGGTAGCAGAAAGCGTGAAAGCTTACTTTACCTCTTACCTGAAAGCTTACTCTAGAAAAAGAGTCTAGAGTCTCAAAAATAGAAAAATAGAGTCTACAGGAAAGTCATTCAACAAAATTAAAACGATGGTGAAAGATCGCAAACGATGGAAAAGTTTTACCGCGGCCTTATGCTCCACAAGGAGCAGTCAGAATTAAGAAGAAGACGAAGAAGAAGAAGAAGAAGAAGAAGAAGAAGAAGAAGAAGAAGAAGAAGAAGAAGAAGAAGAAGAAGAAGAAGAAGAAGAAGAAGAAGAAGAAGAAGAAGAAGAAGAGGAGGAGGAAGAGGAAGAAGAGGAAGAAGAGGAAGAAGACGAAGAAGAGGAAGAAGAGGAAGAAGAGGAAGCAGAGGAAGAAGAGGAAGAAGAGGAAGAAGAAGAGGAAGAAGAAGAGGAAGAAGAAGAGGAAGAAGAAGAGGAAGAAGAAGAAGAAGAAGAAGAAGAAGAAGAAGAAGAAGAAGAAGAAGAAGGAGAAGAAGAAGAAGAAGAAGAAGAAGAAGAAGAAGAAGAAGAAGAAGAAGAAGAAGAAGAAGTCATCATGAACAACCCTATTAAACTACAACTATTAAATGTTATAGAAATACAAATTACAAGAACAAATAAACTACACCGTGAATACCCTTATGAATACGAACTTAAGAGGAAGTAATATATAAAGAATATATTTCATAGAATTCATATATTTCTCATCATAACAAGTTGAAAATTGACTAAAAAAAAAAAAATGGCACCCTTCACTTCTTGAAAATCGTTTTGCTACTTCCTTACAATAACCTCCATCCAACCCTGTTCTGTCATGCAAACGTTATTTTATTTTTATATATAAACAAATAATGTCAATGCATATGTGTTTGTTTGTGTACGTTTCCAACATTTTTACGCCCTGAGATTTACTAAAAAAAAAATCATTAATGCTTTGAAATTGCATTTCATATGTTTAATAATTATTTCTTTTATTTTTCATTATTATTTACATTCTTTTTTTTTCATTTGCATTAACAGTTTTTGTTTTTAATTCCATCATGCTATATCTATTGTTGTTGCTGTTGTTTTAGATTTTCTAACCATTTGCTTTGCATTCATTTTTAATTTTATAATTAATATGCAATTATAAACTAATTTATATGCTAAGTTTATGACATTTGGGGTGCAAAATTCATGCAACGCTGAACTCAGGCCGAAAAGTTAAAGAAATTAAAATGTCACAATATTAACTACTATGACGAATGCTCTAATAAACAAAATTTGCCTTAAGCCATAGGCGACTTAGGATTTAATGAACCTTTTTTATTTATAAAAAATTTATTTTGCTCAAATTATTTTATACGCTCCAAGGTGCCAATATCATGTTTCTTCATAGGACATAGACTTTTATGCTATTATTCTATGTAGAAAAACGATATTACCCAGCAAACCTGAACAAACACTATATACCTTACATCAATGGAAAATTATTTACCAATAATACCTTTGGAAGGCAAGTCTTATTTTTAATTTTTGCATTCGTGTTAAAACAACCGCCTTTAAGAAAAGCAATGGAGTACCCTTAAAGTAACCATCACTACTTATTTTGAATTTTTACAGTGCAAAAATATACGTGACAAGAGTTAATATTTATTTTACCGTAAAACTAATGGTTGCGTGCAATTATGTCATGGTATGCAAATTGCAAAAAAAGCAAAGGCAAAAACAAAAGGCACAAACTAATGCATTGTGTGTTGGCTTGGTTTGGTCATCGCAGTAATGTGAATGGTGGCGGCCATTCTAAATTTTTAATTATGCACGTGCTGTTAAAATTTATGGATTGTATTTTAATTTTTATTTTTTTTTTTTTCCTCAATAACTTGAAAAGGTAGCTTAAGTTCTGTTATAACAGAAATTGCTGGCCATAAATGGTGTTGAAGTGACATGGTGGTGTGACAGGAATTCAAAGTAGTTGGTTAAGTAAAGTTTTCACTTTGTGACGCATAAAGGCGCTGACGCGGAAAAAGTTTAAGAAATGGGCAGCATTGCAAACTTTTTAAAATTTTCCGTGCAAATTTCACAAATCGAAATATTTGGTGTATCAACAAGACGTGTAAAATTTTTTTTTTAATACTACGAACAATTTTTGGGGATATCTCTTAAGTTTTTATTGGATTATAAAGAAGATATATGAAGATTTTATATAAAATACAACATATTTCAAATAGTTACCTTGGCTTAGCTTCCAGACCTTCATTTTCGAAATTTTCGATGATCCTTTCGCATAATACACGGGGCTCTACACAGTGTGTCAAATAATATCCCAGACAGGCTCTAGAAAACATAATTTTTTCGATGTTTTTTTTTTCAAAATATTATCCTCCCGATTCAATACACTTGTTACAGCTTTTCAATGGTGATTGAAATGCTTGCTCTAGTTCTTTTTGCGGCATTACCTTCAGTGCCTGTGTCCTGTCTGTGATTATTTGACACACAGTATATTTCGATGATGGTAACTTCAATGTTCGCTTTGCGAATTGAAATTGCTTGTTATCTCTTAACATAACTCTAACGGAAAGAGTCTATTTGTGTTAAATTGCTAGAACATGATGATTACTTGATGTCCCAAAACGCGAAATTGCGCGACTTTGTGCGCTATAACTCGTTTGCTTCACGTCTTGTATGGCACGTAGCACCATCCTATAGAAAGAAGAGCTCCACTCTATTTTCGTCTGCAAAAAATGTTGCTTATCACGTCCTTGTAACGTACTGCATTGACTGTTACAGTTTTCCGTCGTCTTTTTTCAAAAAGTAAGGCTTTATGATGCCTGTGGATCAAAATTTGTACCAACTTGTCACTCGTTGTGAGTGCATTGGTATGTCCTGAATCACCAACGGGTTTTTGGATCTCCAATTCGGTGATTTCATGTCAAAGCGCACACGTTTCTGACATCACTTTTTTGAAAATTTTTAAACTCTCTGGGTAGATAGTTCTTCAACTATACTTTTACATTTTTGGGTACTTTTTTTTTTGGTTTTCATTTTTTTTTTTAAAAAAAGATATACACTGGAAAAATTTTCAAAATATCTTAAAAAAAAATGTGTGCATGTATTCAAACAGCTGTAACTTCAAAACCGGAAATCGTACTAGAAAAAAATTAAGATATATTGTAAAGATCATGATCTTTGACACCATGGGTCTTACCTAAGGTGTAATTTTTTTTTAAATATTTTAGTGAAAAATTATTATTTTTTCTTAACTTGAAATTTTCAGTCACATTTTTCATGGACGGCACAACAAATTTTTAAATAAAGGATGGTGTTAAGGCATCAATTCTAAAGGTTTACACAAAATCGTCAGACCTTCGATGATTTCTATTTTTAACGAATTTTTTTTTAAAAATACCAACAAGATTTTCTATTTTTATACAAAAAAATCCATATTTTCGATGTTAATAACAATGAATATCTCACATAATTTATTTAAAAGGTAAAATATGTGTTGCGTTGGCAACTGTGACAGAAAATTTCTGATTAAAAATATTAAAAAAAAAATACACCACCGGAAAGACTCAGACTATATCTCAGTTTTTTTTTTTTTTTTTTTTTGTAATATAGGATGGTTTTGGTTTCGAAGATAGAGCTATTTAAATTCATACACACATTGTATTTTTTTATGTTTTTCACAGTGTATAACTTTACACAAAAAAAAAAAAAAATCAATTTCGCAAAAATAAAAACTTATTCTAAATTATTTTTATGAGCACTACTTACCTATAAAGTTTCAAAAAAAATTGGACACACAAAGATGATATTTTGCTCAAAATTTGTCAAATTGATATGAAATCATTGAAGTGCCCTTTTTTTGCCTAATAACGTTGCCGCCAATGTGAAAATGAACTTAGTCAGAAAATACGATTTAAAAAAAAAAAAACATCACCGTTCATGTTTTCCGTTTCAAGACCCAATCAGAAAACGTACAGCGCTGTTATTGGTTCGTCGGCTGCAGTTCAGAATTGGTCCTTGTACACAAGCGGAGCCAAATTTTTCATCAATATTCAGTGCAGGGTTAACGTAGAGAGGTAGAATTCTTAATCATTTACCAGTCATAACGATGAACTGGACACTGAGTGCTATTGTTTAAAAAAAAAAAAACTGGTTTATACTTTAGCTCATCCCCTTTCGCCTCTCTCTGAATTAATTTTTCCTGAGTTCTGGAAGAATTCGTACATTATAGCTCTGCACAAAAAAAAAAAAAAAACAAAAAACTGATATCTCATACTATAGACCCATCGCAAAACTATCATTTCACTCCCAAACTATTTGAAAGTATACTCTACGACATTATGTTTTTTCCCTGAAGGTTATCTTCTCTCCCAACCAACATAAAAGAAAGCTCTCAAGGGAAGATCGACTACTACCAACATGATCGAACTCGTTTCAAATACTCTATGTTCTTTGGAACGTGATTGTGGAGTTGACATAGTCTCTACTGAATTTAGCACAACATTCGACAAAATCTCCCACTTTTGGGCTTTCAACCCCTGTTTATTGCTTGGCTTAAATCTTACCTTGAAGAAAGTCAATATATTATAATCTTTCGATATTCAAAATCCGACTTTTTAATAGCAACTCCTGGTGTCCTTCCAAGCAGCCATTTTGGTCCCCTGTTATATGTCTTAGCAATAACCGATGTCGATGATGTCATCAAATACTCAAATGCTTCTGTTTATGCCGATGACATGAAAATTGTTCGACGCATACATGCCAACAATGACTTTTGCCGCCTTCAAGATGATCTAATCAGTTGGTGCCAAAAAAAAACTTCCTTGAACTAGGTATCAGTAAATACCAAGCAATCACATACTCGCGGAAGAGACTGCAATATCCATCACAAACTAATGACATTTTTGGCGAACCTATTCCCCTCAGTAAGTTCCTTGTAGGACTTGAATATAATTTGCGATAAGGAACTTAATTTTCGGTCCCATATTGATAATGTCATTCGTAGAGCCAATTCTACACTTGGTTTGGTGGAACATTGGTCGAAGGAGGTCTCCAACCCATACGTTACGAAATCCCTCTACCTAACCTTTGTGGCGGCCCATACTTGAATGCGTTAGCCAGGTTTGGTGACCTCTTTATGTCTCTCATTCGCTGCGTATCGGAGCTGTACAACGTAGATTCATTCGATTCGCGTTAAGTGGCCTTACCGGTTCCGACAGCTTCAATTTACCTACTTATGCTGATCGTTTGATGTTGATTAATATCCAAACTTTTGAAAAACGTAGGGAAGTTGCCGATGTTCTCTTTACTCATCAATTACTAGACGGAACCAATAACTGCCCTACACTACTTCGGTTCATATACCTTAATACTAACCCACGAACCTCAGGCCTGTACCTCTTTTCCATTTCAGCTTTCATCACACCGGCTATGGATGCGGCGAACGTATCTATAACTAGGATGCTTCGTCTGACCAATAATATGGTCAATGAATTCGACTTTCAACTCAGCAGATCCGAACTCCGAACTAACCTTCTTAACTCTAAACATCACTTCCTCCCTCTATAATCACTAGATATATTGAAGACTTGGCATATATTTATCTCTTAAAAATAAATTAAATATATTTGATATATTTTTCTCATATGTCTTGCGGACAGACTATACCAAACATAGTATTATCCCCACCCTACAAACCAAAAATAAATAAAAAACCCTAGAATTAAGAAATTAATGTCCTGTTAATTATAAGCTTTAGGTCTTAAGTATAAACTGACAAACGAATAAATAAATTAAGTACGGTGACGAATTGGGATGCTTGGGTCATTCTTAACTCTATCCTTCAATGCATCGATATTTTCGGTGGAACGCACAGTGGTTGAGCCCCATACAAAAAATGTCAAAAAATAGAAGTAGTCATCGTAGATCAATAAAATTAGATACATGAGTTCAATTTGACTTTATCAAGATAAAAACAAAAAAATTGGTTGATATCCACCCACAACCACGCCTACCTCCCATATAATATAAAAAGAAAAACCGCTATATTTTTTCTATTACTTGTCCAATGATGACACCACTTTTTTAGAAATCTTAAACTAAAATATTTAATAAACTAAAACATTTGCTTCCGCCACGCCCACCTGTCACAAAAATTTTGTTCACTCCATTTCATTTTAAATTTTTACACTTTAAGGTGATATAGCATTTTAAATATTAAAATAAGATGTTCATGTTACGGAAAGATATTATTTTAAAATTATTTTGTAAAACAATGAATAAAAAATTTTCAAAATATAGCTGCCCGTTTCGCTAATATTTAAAAAAATTTCAACGAACCTTTTGCAGTCTGCAACAAATTTATATTTATTGCATAAGCGATGATAGCAACTTTTAAAATATACTTGAGTATACTTTTAGGGATGATGAAAAACATCAATCTTCATATCCGTAGTTCATATTCGAAGAAAGATTTTCATTTTTTTTTAGTTTTTTGTAGTAAAAAAATATATAAAAATTCGTTTGTGTGCTTGAAATGATCAATAATACAGTGCAATAGCCACACACTGCAAGTATGTCACACTTTTGAACGAAGCGTTTAGCTTAACAAGTCATGCCTGAAAGTATACTAAGGAACATTGTTAAAATACTAAGCCTTGAGACTGAGCCACTCGATTTTTTTACACAACACACATTCAGTTCTTCATTCATAAGAACTGTTTTGGCAGCTAATTTTTTTTTTTCTTTTTTAAGTTTTAGTATAAATCGAATAATGATCTTAATCTAAACGAGCGCACACCGGTCGACACCGGAAGATAGTTATTCCCCGCCAAAAATGACATTAAACTGTTTGTGGAGTTTGAAATATAAAAAGTTATTTGGCTTGAAAAATATACAATTAATTTTAGGTATAACTATGCAAGTTTCTTATTTCGTATTATTTCTTTAAGACTAAAAAAACCAAACCTCATTTTTTTCAGTGGTTCCCAAGTTATTTAATTTGAAATATGTCTTGTTACCCAGAATTTATTGAACGCTTTATTATATAACAACTTTGAAGGCCTCTGTGCAAAAATCCTGTAAGGATTTCATCAAGAGCTTTTGGAAACATGCTAATTAGACAATTCTAAAAAAATAAAAAATTTAATATCGGCCATTTACACCATTGTGGAACGTTCGAGGCGAAGTCGTTTCGATGTCTTCACATAACATTGAGCCAATGTCTTGGACCATTTTGATTATGTTGCGCACACATACCTCAGTAGGTACTAGGGATGTGCAACTGCCAACAAAAGTCGACTTCGACTTTTTTCACCGTTGAAAATGTAAAAGTCGACTCATCGACTTTTTGAACCTTTAGTACTTGACTTTTCGACTTTTTCCGAGTTACTTTTGTATCGCTTTTGTTTGGCAGCTAAGAAGCAAATGATTCAATTCAAAAAGTTTTGAATTCAAGGTTTGATGAGCAGCCATACTATCTGTGTTAACACTTGTTGGACGAACACTTCGAATTTCGCCATTTAAAACAAATTATGAAAGAGTTAAGTCATCGAAGTGCTTCATGAAATTTTCTGTCTAAAATTCTAGCGGATGCAGATTGTGATGCTGAAAAAGTTACGATAAAAAAGTCAAACAGTGTTAAACAGTTTAAAGACTCTCGAATGTAAAGATGAAATAATGAATAATTTTTAAAATTAAAGTTAAAAAAATCTTGTTTTCACCAATTTGTTTATACCAGAGACTGTAAATAATAATTATTTTTAAGATTTTTAAATTAAAAAAATTGTGGTGAAAAAAATTGTCGTACCGCTTTTTTTAAGACACCTTTAGAATCCTGTCACATTGTAGACCCTGATTTTCTATCTATAAACTTTAAAAATTTTGACTTTTAAAATTGTGAATTTAAAAAAATGCGATTATTTTTGCATATTTCTTTTTTTAAGGCAAAAATAAAAATCAATATTTGAAACTTAACCGCTTCCTTATTCGTTACCTATAAAAATTCTCTTTATTTTCTAATAACTAATTTATTATTACAACTGCTGCCAAAACATACGACTTTCGTTCTTTACGAAATTTTTTAGTTTAATGAGGTTTGACAACATGTGGGATCGTTTGGTCGCAATACTTAATTTACAGTTATTCAGCCATCACACTAGGCTTGACAACATGTTGCATCGTCTGAATTCCCCAGTAACGTTAGGATTGTGTTTCGCCTAAAATACGAAAACTCGTAAGTAAAAGTCGACTATCGACTTTTTTCAATATTAGAAAGTTGATTGCCTAAAGTCGAAAATTATCAAGGAAAAGTCGATTTTCGACTAATTTTGACTTCAACTTACACATCCCTACTAGGTACATGATCACGAGGAAAATGTTATTTATTTATTTATTTATTAATTGGCCAAACAAGACAATTTACTTATTCGAAAAGGTTCTTTTACCTTTCTTCTTTCCTTCTTTTGGTGTTCGAAGATATGCAATTCGAAGTGTTTCATCGAAACCACGATTGAACAGGAATTTTCGTAATAAAGTTCAAAGAACTTCGTCCTTTCTTTCACTGTGTTGCTTTCCATGATGAAATATTCCTCCTTTACTAATGTCAAATGTCAACATTTGACAACTGCCAAACACCCAGCTGTTTAATAATACGCCTTTCTAACCCTACACTCCTTGTTGATACATCCTTTATAAGAGAAATCAAAATGCAAGGCGGATATCAAAATTGTGTGTGTGGCTGGCAAGCGTCAATCATTCCAACACAAACACAAAATTCAACCCATAAATTTTTAATATTGACATTTATGTTAATTGATGTGACTGCAATTAACTTGATTTCTTTTGAAGTACAACTTTGTTGTGGCTGTGACAACAGGAGCATTTAATGAAAAAAAGCTCTGCCATTTTCGCATGAAAATCAATTAATTTATTTAAAGTGCTGCCACATGCCACAAATGCTTAGCACTGAATTAATTAATTAATATTTTATAACAAACTGGCGTGAGCTAGGAACAGTTTATAAAACTGGAGCATAGCTTAAAATAACGGTAACTTAAATATAAAAAAAAAAACAACGAAAATAAAAAAGTGGGAAAAAGCAATTAGTCTGCATGCTTAAGACACTTGCTGCTTAAACTTAAATTCAACACAGAAGAATTAAGAAGTTTGTTTTCTTTTCTGCTTCGTGAGTAATTAAGTCTTAAGATCGACATTACTTAAACGTAGCTCTTGGCGTTGCCACAGTTTCATTTTGAAATGCCGAAGTTTTAATGAAAATTAACGTAAAAGTTGGCATCAAACAGAAGAAAAGGTAAAAATGTCAGTCAGTCGTCGGTTCGTAAAAAGGTTCTTTCATTCTATAGACGGTAATTTTTGCAAATACATACCTATTTTTGGTATAAAAATTAAGTAACCAAAAAAGTTAAAAAAAAAAAAATAATGAAGAAAAAGTAACGCATTAAGTTGATTATGTATGCCGCCACATTATTTGGTCTAACTTTTAAGTTGCTTTAAAATTTGTGGAGGTGTTTTTTTTATTATTTTGTTCATCTTCAAATTCTTGGCAAATAAATCAAATTTTAAAAACTTTTCCCATAAAGTCCAACAACTTAAGCTTGGCGGCATGGCAGGTGTGGCCAACATTAAGGGAACACCTGCAACTCTAAGCTTTATTGCGACAACCTTGCGTAAATATTTTTTTGCTTTACTAACAACGCTTGCGTACTTTATAGCTTTCGACCTCAAAAGTCTGTTTTGCCGCCTTAACTTCTATTTCTCACTTCAGTGCTTATTTAAAACAAAATATTGTTTTCCTTAATATATGCCAGCATTATCAGAGCCATTGCATAGCCCGGTGATTTGAAATAAAAATATTTGTATTTATGTGACTTGATGAATGTGGCAGGCATGCCAAACTGACTTTTATGTGGCAGAGCTAGCTAGCTTCAGCTACTCGAACAGCAACAGTAATACTCCACAACACCACCCACAGTGCAATTTTACTTTATAATTGCTGACTGTCTGTGTACTGTACCACTACGAACCATCTTGTAGCTCTATCATTTTGCCTTCTTATGCGACTAACCTGAGTATGACGCTCCTTTCAACCTGCTTCAATAAAATTATTTGATATATTTTACCACAAACCTTGTTTACTGGTTTTGGTCTGTTTATTATAGATGGATTTTGGCCAAACACTGTCCAACTTTATTATAAAAAAAAAGGTATACATCAAAAGAGTTACAACAAAGTATTTGAGAAATTACACTTTGGCACACAATTTAACCTTTTGACTGTAAAATTATTTTTAATAACGTCATAAAAGATGCCTTAGCTTGGATTTTCGTCCCATAATTAATAGAATTTGGATCCTAAACTGAACCAACCTTCATTTGCTGTCAGACAAAATAGAATAATTTGCTTGGGGCTGACCAAATTTTGAATGAGTTTGAATTGTGTTTGAGTGAGATTGGAAATTTTATTAAAAATAAAATAATCATATTTTCAGATCCAACCACATTTTTAAAATAATGTTTAATTTGTCTTATTTTGATTATTTTTTATTTACGATTTAGAACAAGAATTAAGATAATTTTGTGTCAATAAACAATAGCAGCTTAACAGCTCTATTCTGTTAGTTAACATAACAAGGAATTGTAATTAAGCTCTTGTTAATGTTCTTGTTATGTTAAGTAAATTTTCGCATTCTGGCAAATCATTAACAATTTGAAAGCTCTAATAAGCTGTTTAAGTTCACCACGCATGGTGAAAATGTAAATGCCTTATGCACTGAATACATTGACGACGAAAACGACGACAAGCTGTCAAATTAGGAATAGTTTTATATCGACGACACGACATTGCGACATTAGATCAAATTCTCTCCATAAGAAATAGATGTAAAAAAATTTAACAGATGTCGTAAAGTCGCTGTCGTCGTCAATGTGTTCAGTGCATTAGATATAAAGCGCCAGCCATTTTTTTATTGCTTATGTTTATTTTTCTACAAGTAAGATGGGAAAATTTTAAAAAATAAATAATTTACTGATTGTTTTCAATTGTTTTTAGTTTCAATATTAATTTTTTTAATAGCCAAGTAGTATTCGAGTGCTGTGCAGTAGGGCGTATCGAAAAATTTAGTTCGTATTCTAAGAGGTCACAAAAGTTGCATTGGGTTGTCTATAAGTTTTAATTTAAAATATCAGCTTAAGGCCACGATTTTATATTCCATTTATCTTAGCAAACTGATTCTGAACAGGAAATAATTAAAATTTTGAGACCCGAGAATTATTCCAACAGGCAAATTGCGAACAGAATATGCAGGAGTGAGGAAGTAATAAGACATTTTTTGAAAAAGGGCCAAAATTACGGCGTTAAAGTTCCAACTAGAGGAAACACGAAGCTAACGCTGCGCCAAAAAGGACAAATTCGTCACGAAGCAACCCCGAATCGATTAACTTCTCGACAAATCCAGGACAATTTGGATCTACCCGTCACTCCCCGACATGTCGTACGAGTTTTAAGTGTCATACTTACGATAAAATGAACAAAACTAAAGGGAAAACCACGCTTGACTAATTCTCATAAGACCAAGTGGTTGGAGTTTGGCCACAGATACATGTCCTTGAGTGGAGAATGGCGAAACGTAATTTTTTCGGATGAACAAAAGTTAAATCTGGGTGGGCCGGACTGTTACAGTAGTTATTGGCATGATTTGAGCAAACACAACGTAGTACCGAAATTTCGGTGGAGGAACAGTAATGGTTAGGGGAGCCTTTTCAAACTTTGGAGTGACACCAATTTGGTTCATCACATTGAAAATGAACTCCGAAACATACACGGAATTATTAGAAGATGTTTTGGTTTCTTATTATGAAAACGATCCTGAGAGAGAGTTCATCTTCAATGCAACAATACATGTCTCAATGCAATCGAAAAAGTTAAAATAAAATAAATAAATAACTGGCCATTTCAGCCCTTGAAAGGACTTTGACCTAGTTTCTTATGATCAATTGTGTTGTGCGTGTTATGAAATTTAAACACAATTGACCGAGAACCGGACCTACAGGTTTAATGCCGACTCCGAACGGCGATTAACGGAATGTTCTTATTCTCAAGAAGCTTTACATGGCATTTTGATTACTCTCTGAGGTTTGCCATTGTCTGCAGAGAGGTGGCTGCCGTACAGAAAAATTATTTTAATTCAAATAATTTTCTGTCCCTGCTGGGGTTCGAACCCGGTTCGTTGACATAGAGGCCACGCACTTTAACCGACTACGCCACGGACGCCACTCGAATCGAATAGTGGTTTTCTTAAAAAAACATCAACTTGCTGCAATGGTCTGCTTGAAGTCCAGATTGTAACCCCATCGACAACCTTTGGGGCAAGTGCTGGTAAAGTGTACTCAAAGGGAAAACAGTACTATAGCGTGAACGACCTCAAAAATGCGATTCGCCAATTTTAGGGTGAAATCGGGTCAGAAGTTCTACAAAGGCTAGTTAACTATATGCCAAATCGAATTTTTTCAGTCACTCAAAATAAAGGAGGCCACACAAAATACTAAAATGGCAATACCTTTTATTTTTTCAGATATATGCTTATTTTTTATTGTATGCGATAGAAAATGAAGTAAATGGAATACTTTTAAGTTAACTCTTGCATATATTTAGGTTTAAAGTGAATAAATACACGATCCTACATTTTTGAGGTTGTTGAAATTGTCTATAACAATTACGAAAATTGGAGATTTATAAAGGAATTTCCTTTGTACATTATGGTCAACCTTCTCAATTATTCTGGACCAAAATACAACAATTTAAAAGCCCTACTTATTCCTCCCGAGGAAGAATCATTCAAAAAAGCATCAAACAATTTT
Organism: Pherbina coryleti; assembly: GCA_943735915.1. Lineage (NCBI taxonomy): Eukaryota > Metazoa > Arthropoda > Insecta > Diptera > Sciomyzidae > Pherbina > Pherbina coryleti. Next base: position 21,969,900 of record OX030948.1, read on the forward strand.
ATTCGCAATCAATTTCCGCTACAACTTGCTTAAGCCGTTTATATCTATAGATCGCAAGGATTTTGTTTTATAGTTTTAAGAAAATTTTATTGGAGCAAGCAACCCAACTTAATTGCTTCCACAACGTACCAATTTATGTGGCCAGCTAGAAAACGTCTAAGTGTTCTGTATAGAGCTGATTCTCGAGCATTTTCGGGTGCTTTCTAAATTCTTTGTGTCCGATATGCTTCTAATGCCTCTTCAGACAATTGATCGATATGTCATGCAAATGCAGAAATAACTTCACATCTGTGTGTTTCTTTTTTTACCTCTGTTTGATAACTTGATTTTGATACAATCCTAATAGACATTTTATGTTTATAGTTGAAACTTTTATAAAATAATTGCCTACTTTCAGGATCATTTCAACTGACATCAGTTTAGTTGTTAAAATCATAAAAATAAACTATAATTATTTTTAGATACAATTTTAGATTTTGTTCATAAAATTGATAAACAAAAATTGGAATAAAATTTGTTTTTTTTTTGTTGTGTTCTTTAGTAAAAACTCTAAAATCAATTTTCCACACAATTGTTCACAAAAACTAATAATAGTAAAATCTTTATTTTTGTTTTTTAAAAAATAGGCAAATAAAATTATGGAAAAGGGCAAATAAAACTTTTGAAACTGAAAACAGAAACATTTCTAAATAAAAAGTATTGAAAATTTATTGATACCGATAAGACCGACTTTTTTTACCTGCAAAATTTTGGTAATTTTTCGAGTTTTTATTCTTCTATTCTATTTTGTAAAATAATATCTTGAAAAAACCAAAAATTTTCGTGATCATCTGAAAAACCCTAAAAGTAGTTCTGCATACTTTTTTTTCTAACTGTCCCAAAATTTTTAAAATTTGTATTTTTCTTTCCAAATGCAAAACACCTCATTTTTTGGTATAAAATTGGTAAGTTTTAAAATTTTCGCATAATATTGAAAAATATTATATTATAATAATTAAATATATTTTAAAAAGTATTTTTTATTTTTGACCGCTGAACCATTAGCTTTTATTTTGCATACTTACTTTTTGAAAATACGAAATTTTTTATATTGTATTTTTATTCCATTTAACGCAGTATGTACATGTGCAAGAATAGAAATCAACCCTCAGTCGGCGATGCAATTGAATTGATTTGAAGTACCACGTTTAAAAGCAGGCTTATCAGCGTGTTACATTCAATGGTAAATTTTTTCTATCTGATTGCATTCATCAGATCTGGATTAAACCCCATATGATGAATTTTTCTGACCTCGTTGGGAATAAAAAAAGCTTTATAAATATTTTCATGAATTTTTGATTTCGAATGTCACTTATAAAGTGAAAATTTTCTTTTCTGATATTGGGTTAGAATTTGTAAATCACGAAAATCCCCTATCAGTCAAAAACATAAAGCCAGAAGTCATTCTAGAGCCAACAATTTCTACAGTGGAGGTCCAGCATACCTCACTTTCTACCTCCGATATCTCGAAATCTGTCCATTATTAGACTTTGTGCCCATTGAGACTTTTGGTTACTAGCTCGAATAGAATAACATATATCAATTTCAGAAAATTTCACAAAGGGCCACTTCCCATACAAAACGTGCGAGGTCCTTTATAAATGAAAGAATATCAACCTAAAAACGTTCGCAAAACTGTCTCTTTCCACCAATCCTACGATTATGGTCTAGTGGATGGCTTTTAACAAAAAAACAATGTTGTAGCTGGAAATGCGATTTTAAATAAAAATATGCCAAGCAATTAAAATTCATCTGTTTCAATTTTCACTGTTTCCATTTTGATCTTTTCAAATCACTGAAAACAATTTTAAATAAATTCAAAAATAATTCTCAACGAATCTAAATGCAGTCTGACAAAATGACTGACAATGATAGTGCTGAGCACAAAACGAATGCTAGGTAGCATATCGCATCATCACATACTCGTAACATCACATCAGTTCATCACAACATATCATGACTTGTCAGCAGCCAAATCAGCGAATGAGTGAGTCACTTACGTGGTGTACACAGCCATGTTAGGGCTTATAACATTAGTACATGTTTGTATTTATGGATGGGTGTGTGTCTGTGTACTGATGATAACACAAGTGTTGCCTACACAAATATATGCTGGTGTTGCCAACTGCATTAAGTTAGATGCCATCAAACTGTTAAAATTTTGAACATGTTAAATGCTGCTGTTGGCATTTTTTTCCTTTCGGTTTTTTTTTTTTTGTTAATTTTTATAAAATAATGACGATGTCAGTCAGTGAACTTCGTTGATGATGGTGATGATGGTAAGTGTTATGATGACGATGATGATTTTGATAGTGATGGTGTTGATGATGATGTTGTCATTTATGTTGACTTTCATAATGCAGCTGTTGAAGTCGAGTGCAGCTTGCATGCACTTTGAGTGCATTTTGGAAAGTTAAAAAAAAAAATGAACAAATAAAAACTCATACAAAATACTAGCATGTTTTTTGATAGATTGTTGGTGAAAATAATTTAAGTGCACTTTAATTACAATTTAATATTGCTCATGAGAAGGAGCTTGAAAGCCTCTGTTTTGAATCGATGTATTTGGATAATTTTTAATGTTTGTTTTTCCTTTCTTTTCTTTGCAGGTAAGACAGGAATATCTTTAAATGACGCTTTTAAATCAAGTGAGTAGAAAAGCTTTGAGAAATTTCTATGAAAAAACTTTTTTAAATTTTTTTAAGACAAGTGAACAAAAAAACGTGAAACGGTTAAAAACGCCAAAAAAGCTCAAAAGTTGTAAAAAGAAAATCTCAAAGAATCAAAAAACTCAAAAAGGTGAAAGTTCAGAAAACAACAAAAACAGCGTAAAACGCTTTAATTGTTAAAAAAAAACCCAGTTTTCATCTCTCATAATTATAAGAAAAAATTTATATTATTTTTCTCGGGAACATAACTGTTTCGAAAACAGCGCCTACATCAACCCTGAATAAACTCTGAAAATCACTTCAATTTTTACTCTACAAAACCACGTAAGTAGCAAAACTTTGGAAAATTTCTATAAATAATATGAAAAACACTTTAATTCGATTGAAATATTTACAATAAAATAAAAAGCTCAAAAAACTCAAAAAAGCTCGAGAACTCAAAAAGCTCAGAGAGTCTGAAAAGCTTAACGAAAAGATTTCTATAAACAAATAAATATTAAAAACGCTCTTATACCAGTGAAATATTTGAAATTAGACTCAAATATTAGAATGAAGCTCAAAATTCAAAAAGTTCAAAATAAGCAGAGGAAAAACTCAAAACGTTAGTAAAAAACCTTAAAAATTCAAACATTTCCAAAAGCTTTCATTATAAAAAAGCTCAAAAAGCTCAACAAGTTCGATAACAACAAGCTCAGTTAAAGCTCAACATAACCATAACCTTTTTTGAAGTTAACTAACATAATCTACTCGTGCTTAAACCACCCAAAAATAATTTTTTCAAACCTTCCCTCTGTTGTCTGAGCGCTTTTTAGTCACATGAGTTGCAAAAAATTGGGAAATTTAAAAAAAAAACAAACAATGAAAATAAAAAAAAAAAAATCTAAAAAGCTTTAATTCGGTATATTTATAATGATATAAAAAGCTCAGTAACTCATAAAACTCAAAAACTTACAAGATGAAAAAAATAAAAATTAAAAAAAAAAATTGAAAAAGCTTTGATTCGGGATATTTATATTGAGATAAAAAGCTCAATAACTCAAAGAAGTTAAAAACTTACAGCATGGAAAAAAAGAAAAAAAATAAAGAAAATGTATTATAAAAGCTTTGATTCGAGATATTTATAATGAGATAAAAAGCTCAAAAAGCTCAATAACTCAAAAAACTCGAAAAACTTACAGGATGAAAAACACAAGAAATTAAAAAAGTTCCAAAAGTTTTAAAAGTTCAAATATTGTTGGTCTAATTTTTATTTTTTTTTTAAGCCTAAATGTGACACTTATTCAATAGAAGAAAATTTATGGAAAAACATTACATATTTCAAAACAATGTCTTGAACTTTTTAAACTTTCACTATTACCCAAAACATCAAGGAATAATAGAAATAACAAAGCTCAAAAAGCTTAAATAACTCGGAAAGCTTAAACGCTCATTTGGCATACAATTTGTCAAAGCCTACATTTGAACTCTTTTAGTTATGAAGAAAATCAAATCTTTATTTTGAATTTTAAAAACATAATCTTTTTATTAAACAACGTCTTAAACAACCGAGAATAAGCTCTTTAAAACATTCCTGTTATTTTTAAACTTTCTTATCACACAAAAAGCTCATATCAGTCAAAAAGTTTAGAAACTCAAAATAGATTAAAAAAGCTCAAAAATTTCAAAAGCTCAAAAAGTCTTAAAAGCTCATTTGTAATCTTTTTTTAAAAAAGTTTGATTTGAATTTTTTTAGTTATGAGAAATTAAAAATTTATGTATTCAAATTCAAAAAAACACCACCTATTAAAAACCCCACTTTCATCGTCCCAAGAGCCCAAGTTCGTGAAACCATCCCTGTTAAAGCTAAATAAAAACTTGCAAACTTCCTTAATGTGCGCTTGTGTGGTTTACAAAATCAACAACATTTTTGGTTGAACTCATGTTTGAGTTTGGTTGTTTGCGTGGCAAGAAGCTTTTATGTATAAATTATTTTTTTAAAGCTTTTCCTACGGGATATTGACAAAACTAGCAGCAACAAAAACAAATTTGTTAGCTACACGCCCTCCATATTAGCAAAAGAACTTTCAGTTTTGCTTTTTTGCTCCTCTTCTTTAAAAGTCAGCAAGATTCACACAAAAAAAAAAAAAAACACCAACAACAATGCATAAAGTTTGCAGAACCTGCAGTGCATAAATTTTATTACCATATCACCGGAAGTGTGCGTGTTTGGGTGTGCTTGTGACCAATAAAGGGAATGAGTGTACGAGTTTGAGTACGTGTGTGTGACACCCACACAATGTATGTTGGGAAAACCAAAAGCATTGTCAAGAATCACAAACTTCGAACCGAAACGCGGCGCAGCGCAATCCTGCTGCCTGTTGCATATATTTTTCCGCTTACATATTCTCTTATTGTTGTTGGTTATAATGCCAGGAATATAAGGAATTCTATTAACTTCATTTTTTTTCCATCTTCAATTGGATGTAGGTGTGTTGTTCCCCGCAAAGCTCTATCCAACCCACAACATTTTTATTCATTTTCTCTACCGATAACGATAACGATAACGATTTACTTAGATTTCAATTCAAGCCGATGCTCCTGTTGCGGCATCTTCATCGTCATCATTGCATTGCGAAGGCGTTTTAATACCCGTCGATATCATTCGACTTGGTAGATATAAATTTCCAGATAGTCTCGATGTGCTCTCTTCACAAGGTTTCTACTTCGAATGTGTATGTGAAGAGGTGCTATTGATGTAGTTTGTGGCTGCGGTGAAGATGCGAGTGTGTCTGTCTGCCTGCTGTCTGGATGTTTTCAGAGCGTTTCATTGATGTGTTGCATTCAGCTGGGTTTCTTTATTCAGGCACTGGTTCTTCTTTCTGGTTTACTTTTTATAGCTTATTCAATTGCTTGCATTTGCAGATGCTTCAATTGGACCTTTAAAGGTGAAATGGCGGTGAACACACAAATGCAGTGAAATATTTCAGGAAAGCATTTCTGAAAAAAAAATTTTATTAATAAAAGTTTTAAGTGTGAGAAATAATCATACGTTAAGTAAGAGTATCTTAAATTGCGTGAAACTGCATTTATTGAAGACATTTCATCCTGTGGTCCTATTGTTATGCAGAGCTGTAAGGAAGATACACGTTATACGAGCGTTTAGTATTTTTAGAGGTTGGTTGTTTATTTTCGATATTAGTGCAACCGTTTGACTTCATTTGCATGTTGTAATTATAGGTCTATCAAACATAAATTCTAAAATATTTACGGAAATGAGTGAATATTCAGTATTACGTATAAATTATTGTGAAAATAATTTTAATCGTCATTTGCTTTGGTTTGTTTCTTTTCGGCGTATTCTACCCGAATTTTCTATAAAGTTGTGTTGTGTTCTTTCTTGTGCATCGTAAGATCCTACTCCAATGATCGCTTACTGTGTAATGTAGATGTCATCGGTTTTTTAACTGTTATTCCCAAACAAATAAAAAAAAGAAAATACAGGCGTTTTTGTTCACGGATATTATATCACATTCTAAATTATATATCAATATACTATATCTGTTGAGTCCAGACTTTTCCAGAACATTTAGTCCAATTCACTTCAAACTTTAAAAGAATAAAAAACATTTCTCGAACATTTGAAATTGAAAATTATGCATTATAAATTATAAGCTAGGCTCTTACAATAAGTAACAGGGGTTACTTTGGTTCACAATGGTTTTTGTATTATATAATTTGTTTTATAAATTTTATTAACTTTTTATTTTGTATTTTTTTATTATACAACTTTTTAGATCAACAATTTTTTTATTCTGATTTTCAAAATGAAAATTTTTGGAGTACAAATTTTTTTATAATATTTTTTAAATATAAGAACTTAAATATAAAGTAAGATAAATACAGTCTTTTATGTATATATGTATGTACACTACAGTTACCCTTAGGAAACCACTTAAAATTACTTTCGCAAGATGATGAATAGAATTTTTTCATGGTACTTAGGTAAATGTTAAAGAACCACGTGAAAAAAGCGGCTAACCTGATGACATGACTAACTTCTTTAGCGCAACAAAAACAAAATCAAAAGTGAAAGCAAAGCAAAATAGAAGTCCAAAGTCAAACGCAAAAGTTTTCATAAAATAAAAAAAAAACAAAATAAAGTAGAATGCAAAAATAAAATTAAAAATATAAATATAAATAAAAATAATCCAAATACATAAAGAACTAAACAAATTTTAGTAAATTAAAAATAAACATAAAAGTAAGACTAAAAAAAATATCGAATAAAAATTAATATAACAATTAAAAACCAATAATTAAAAATAAAAATAATAATAAAAATGACGTATTCTACGTCAAAATAAAAATAAAAAAAAAATAAAAATAAAAATAATAATACAAATATAAATATAAATATAAATATATATAAAAATAAAACTAGTGAGAATAGAAGTAAGGGTACAAAAACAAGTACAAAAAAAAAGAAAAAAAACATATACACAAACATAAACATAAACATAAACATAAACATAAACATAAACATAAACATAAACATAAACATAAACATAAACATAAACATAAACATAAACATAAACATAAACATAAACATAAACATAAACATAAACATAAACATAAACATAAACATAAACATAAACATAAACATAAACATAAACATAAACATAAACATAAACATAAACATAAACATAAACATAAACATAAACATAAACATAAACATAAACATAAACATAAACATAAACATAAACATAAACATAAACATAAACATAAACATAAACATAAACATAAACATAAACATAAACATAAACATAAACATAAACATAAACATAAACATAAACATAAACATAAACATAAACATAAACATAAACATAAACATAAACATAAACATAAACATAAACATAAACATAAACATAAACATAAACATAAACATAAACATAAACATAAACATAAACATAAACATAAACATAAACATATACATAAACATATACATAAACATAAACATAAACATAAAAATAAACATAAACATAAACATAAACATAAACATAAACATAAACATAAACATAAACATAAACATAAACATAATCATAAACATAAACATCAACATTAACTTTAACATCAACATCAACATCAACATCAACATCAACATCAACATCAACATAAACATAAACATAAACATAAACATAAACATAAACATAAACAAAAATAAACATTATCATATACATAAACATAAACATAAACATAAACATAAACATAAACATAAACATAAACATAAACATAAACATAAACATAAACATAAACATAAACATAAACATAAACATAAACATAAACATCAACATCAACATCAACATCAACATAAACATAAACATAAACATAAACATAAACAAAAATAAACATTATCATATACATAAACATAAACATAAACATAAACATAAACATAAACATAAACATAAACATAAACATAAACATAAACATAAACATCAACATCAACATCAACATCAACATCAACATAAACATAAACATAAACATAAACAAAAATAAACATTATCATATACATAAACATAAACATAAACATAAACATAAACATAAACATAAACATAATCATAAACATAAACATCAACATTAACTTTAACATCAACATCAACATCAACATCAACATCAACATCAACATAAACATAAACATAAACATAAACATAAACATAAACATAAACAAAAATAAACATTATCATATACATAAACATAAACATAAACATAAACATAAACATAAACATAAACATAAACATAAACATAAACATAAACATAAACATAAACATAAACATAAACATATACATAAACATATACATAAACATAAACATAAACATAAAAATAAACATAAACATAAACATAAACATAAACATAAACATAAACATAAACATAAACATAAACATAAACATAAACATAAACATAAACATAAACATAAACATAAACATAAACATAAACATAAACATCAACATCAACATAAACATAAACATAAACATAAACATAAACATAAACATAAACATAAACATCAACATCAACATCAACATCAACATCAACATAAACATAAACATAAACATAAACATAAACAAAAATAAACATTATCATATACATAAACATAAACATAAACATAAACATAAACATAAACATAAACATAAACATAAACATAAACATAAACATAAACATAAACATAAACATAAACATAAACATAAACATAAACATAAACATCAACATCAACATCAACATCAACATAAACATAAACATAAACATAAACATAAACATAAACAAAAATAAACATTATCATATACATAAACATAAACATAAACATAAACATAAACATAAACATAAACATAAACATAAACATAAACATCAACATCAACATCAACATCAACATAAACATAAACATAAACATAAACATAAACATAAACAAAAATAAACATTATCATATACATAAACATAAACATAAACATAAACATAAACATAAACATAAACATAAACATAAACATAAACATAAACATAAACATAAACATAAACATAAACATAAACATAAACATAAACATAAACATAAACATAAACATAAACATAATCATAAACATAAACATCAACATTAACTTTAACATCAACATCAACATCAACATCAACATCAACATCAACATCAACATAAACATAAACATAAACATAAACATAAACATAAACAAAAATAAACATTATCATATACATAAACATAAACATAAACATAAACATAAACATAAACATAAACATAAACATAAACATAAACATAAACATAAACATAAACATAAACATAAACATAAACATAAACATAAACATAAACATAAACATAAACATAAACATAAACATAAACATAAACATAAACATAAACATAAACATAAACATAAACATAAACATAAACATAAACATAAACATAAACATAAACATAAACATTTACATAAACATATACATAAACATAAACATAAACATAAAAATAAACATAAACATAAACATAAACATAAACATAAACATAAACATAAACATAAACATAAACATAACCATAAACATAATCATAAACATAAACATCAACATTTACTTTAACATCAACATCAACATCAACATCAACATCAACATCAACATAAACATAAACATAAACATAAACATAAACATAAACATAAACAAAAATAAACATTATCATATACATAAACATAAACATAAACATAAACATAAACATAAACATAAACATAAACATAAACATAAACATAAACATAAACATAAACATAAACATCAACATCAACATCAACATCAACATAAACATAAACATAAACATAAACATAAACATAAACAAAAATAAACATTATCATATACATAAACATAAACATAAACATAAACATAAACATAAACAAAAATAAACATTATCATATACATAAACATAAACATTAACATAAACATAAACATAAACATAAACATAAACATAAACATAAACATAAACATAAACATAAACATAAACATAAACATAAACATAAACATAAACAGAAACATAAACATAAACATAAACATAAACATAAACATAAACATAAACATAAACATAAACATAAACATAAACATAAACATAAACATAAACATAAACATAAACATAAACATAAACATAAACATAAACATAAACATAAACATAAACATAAACATAAACATAAACATAAACATAAACATAATCATAAACATAAACATAAACATAAACAAAATCATAAAAATAAGCATAAACATAAACATAATCATAAACATAAACACAAACATAAACATAAACATAAACATAAACATAAACATAAACATAAACATAAACATAAACATAAACATAAACATAAACATAAACATAAACATAAACATAAACATAAACATAAACATAAACATAAACATAAACATAAACATAAACATAAACATAAACATAAACATAAACATAAACATAAACATAAACATAAACATAAACATAAACATAAACATAAACATAAACATAAACATAAACATAAACATAAACATAAACATAAACATAAACATAAACATAAACATAAACATAAACATAAACATAAACATAAACATAAACATAAACATAAACATATACATAAACATAAACATAAGCATAAAAATAAACATAAACATAAACATAAACATAAACATAAACATAAACATAAACATAAACATAAACATAAACATAAACATAAACATAAACATAAACATAAACATAAACACAAACATAAACATAAACATAAACATAAACATAAACATAAACATAAACATAAACATAAACATAAACATAAACATAAACATAAACATAAACATAAACATAAACATAAACATAAACATAAACATAAACATAAACATAAACATAAACATAAACATAATCATAAACATAAACATAAACATCAACATCAACATCAACATCAACATCAACATCAACATCAACATCAACATCAACATCAACATCAACATAAACATAAACATAAACATAAACATAAACATAATTATAAACAAAAATAAACATTATCATATACATAAACATAAACATAAACATAAACATAAACATAAACATCAACATAAACATAAACATAAACATAAACATAAACATAAACATAAACATAAACATAAACATAAACATCAACATCAACATCAACATCAACATCAACATCAACATAAACATAAACATAAACATAAACATAAACATAAACAAAAATAAACATTATCATATACATAAACATAAACATTAACATAAACATAAACATAAACATAAACATAAACATAAACATAAACATAAACATAAACATAAACATAAACATAAACATAAACATAAACATAAACAGAAACATAAACATAAACATAAACATAAACATAAACATAAACATAAACATAAACATAAACATAAACATAAACATAAACATAAACATAAACATAAACATAAACATAATCATAAACATAAACATAATCATAAACATAAACATAAACATATACATAAACACAAATAAAAAGATTAGAAAACCTTTGTCAAAGGAGTTGCTTTTGAACTCCGGACAGATTGTCACAATCTGGCAACGATTTTGCAAAGGTTTGGGATATGAGTTAGGGCAAAGATTTCAACATAGTTCACACTAGATGTAGGACAAGGATTTGGACATAGTTTGCGACAAGAAGTGATGCAAGGATTAGGAAAGGTTTTCGAACAAGTATAAGGTAAGAAATTTAGAAAGTGGACTCAAACAAGAATTTGAAGAAGTATTAACGAAAATATAAGTCTAAAGATAAGGACGAGGACAAGTTAAGCGTCAAGGCAAAATATAGAGACAAGAATGAAGACAAGAATGAGGACAAGAATGAAGTAACGTTGTCATGTCAAAAACTACTATTGTATCCACTTTACGTTAATATATCTAAGTATTTGAAAGCAGTGTACAAAATGCAAGTGAAATAAACATCAAATTTGAATTTAGGATCCTGTTGCTTAAATCTAGTTTCAGGCCTTAGCTGATTTTTTTATTCAAGGGCTAATATGGGTGTCGCTATTGTAGTAGGCCTAAAGGTTTACATGTTGCTAATATATAAATGGAAACAAAAATAAAAATCCATCCACAAATGTATATTTTTTAAACAATTTATTAAAAATATTTATATATATATATATAGATAGACCAATAGACCAACCTAACAGACGCACTCCATAATGACCGCAAATGTGTACGTTACCTGTCTTGGTAACCACTTACGCGATGGTGCTGAATATACGCAATATTGGCCGTTAACTGACATATAGTTTTTTTTCCAAATTTTTAATTTATTTGTGTTTGCGAGTTAGGTTGTTCATATTATGATACAATTATGACTTCCGGAATAAAGTTCCAAGATGGGATCTGTATTGGTCTGTTCAACCGCAGTTTGGTGTGAAAATAGTTAAGATGTTGTTACCTCGCAACAGGCTCCGTGACATAAAAATATTTTCATTTGACAGACAACGACAATATTGATGCGGCTGATCGATTTGCAAAAGTTATGCTCCTTTTGACAATGCTAAATGAGAGATATGTGCAATGGGGTTTATTTGCGACTTATTTAAGTATCGACAAGCAAAAAATCCCATATTTTGGAAGACATACATGTAAAATGTTCATCCGCGGAAATCCTATCAGTTTGTTTGATCCCATATGGAGGTGCTTCTGTCGCGCATAACAAGAATATCGGTCTTGAAGCATTGGTTATATTGAATTTCCTGGGATATGTTGCGAATCCTGAGCACCATTCAGTTCATTTTGATAAGTTCTTAACATCTTACTATCTAATGTGCTTCCAAAAACTGATGTGATTTTGCGGACAATCCGAAAAAAAATATTTTTGAAAAAATATACAGGTTAAAAAATTATTTGTAAAAAAAATTATCTTAGTATCTCTTACCAATCAAAAGTTATAGCCAATAATCTATATATACAAAAAGCAAAACGATGTCTATGTGATTGCTGGAAACTTTAAAATTACTGAGCCGATAGAGCTGAAATTTTGGCAGTACATTTTTTTCAAGTACGAGATGGTTTAAATTTCTGTCACACCCCCTTTTACCGCCCACAAATCAATAAAAATGCTATATTTCCTACGGTTTTCGTCGAATTGGCTACATTTTGATAATTTAGTTTTTATGCCCACTGTCGGCAACTGTACTAAAACTGGGTAATATCCATCTACTAGAAAACTGGGATAGGCATTATATAAGTGGGTGTGGCTCCGCCTATACAATTAAAATTTGTATTATCGAATAGCTTTGAAAGTAAAAGTAGCAATACTTACATACAAACTCAAAATGGAGTTACTATTTGGTGATACTGGGATACTGGGAAACTGTAACGGGCAGTGGAAAACGACAGTGGTGTCAAACTATGAGTCTAAGAAACTAAGAAAAGTTTTGAATACACCTATTATGTTCCCATATAGTTGCAGAGTGCAGCAACGCGCGCCGGGAAAAGGCTAGTACATCTATATTAAAAAGATGAATTTTGAAAAAAAGAAAAAATAAAGGTAAAAATGGGAACTGGAAAGGTTGCAGTATAAAATACATGGTTTTCGTCTTATCACAGCAAACATTTTTGCTTGTTATAAACAATTTGTTCCGCTCTTCAAGCAGACTTTCGTTGAGGTAATTAAATGACCTTGAATCATAATTTTTTTAAAATTCTTGATGTAATGGGTAAATTTAGCTATCAGATTCATGATTTGTCTTGGTCTTGGTTGCCAGTTTCTTACTTAAATTTTACCTGTTGCCAGTTTCTTACTTAAATTTTATCTGTTGCCCTGTGTTATATACGTGTATATTCTTTTTTATAAATTGATGTAGGAATTAAAATGATTATTAAAAGAAAAACTAAGATTGATGTAAAAATATTGTTAAAAAAAGTAATTGCTAGTACGTTACTTTCTTCAAAATCCTGTAAAGCACTATTAAATATGAATTTGCGTCTATTTGACAGTTCAGTCAAGATGTTTTGTTTTCTCTCCATGTCAGTTTTTAGTGAACCTTAATGATGATTGAATGATGCGAACGATAAATAATGGTGCACAGTAAGAGAAGCAATATTTTCATGCTTTCTCATGGCTAAGAAATATACTTTGAAAGATTTCAATTAAATTGTACAGATTATTTTTTTTTTTTTTTTTTGTTTCTACGCTTTTTATGTATTGTACTTTCTTCATAATTTTTACTCAGCTTACGCAAGAGAAGCACTGACGGTATTACAACAACAGCAACACTTAACGATATTTCAAAGAAAATCACCATTCAACCACTTTCTATGAGAGTAACTTCACTTATATATCTATTAACTGTTTATTTACGATGATGTGTCATAATATAAGAAAGTATTTTCTATTGAGATCAAAATTTATCTCTGCAAGTCTTTGAAATCTAAGTAGAATTTGATGACGTCACTCATTTTCCAAGAGTCCTAATTGCAATAATTTCACTTTGTTTCCCAAAACAAACAACTGTTTGTGTTGACAGCGTCATTAAAATGTCGCTTTATTACTTCATCATTTTTTTTTTGTTGTTTCTATGCTGGTAGATAAGAGAATCCCTGATTCCGCTTTTCCTTGCATAATCTGAAGTAATAATGGTAGTCTTTGTAATTTTATACAAGGTGTTAAAAGCATCAAGTTTGCTCATGAAAAAATTTAAGGCACTCCGATTATTACGAGCTGCACCATAAAATTACGCTCTACAAGAGATTGGAAAAAAAAAATGTCTTGTTTATATCTCTTTTATCATAAAATTAATTTTATCACTTTGTGAAAATGCAACAAAAAATGTTGAGCAGCAGCCTGCAGTGACAAATTCTGCAGAGCTGCAAGACATGACAGCGGATCGTCGTCCTTGCTATAGCATTTGTGCAATTATCCAAGACGCGTTTACTTCTTTTTTTTATTTTTAATGATTTCATGACGAAACAAAAGCTAATGAAAATTTTGCATAGTTGCAACGGTTTCTCAGACTCTTTTTTACTACTTTTTTAAATCCGGTTTTAAGTGCGTTTTTTATGCTTTTAACGCTATTTTATTTTATGATTGTTTGCGTGTTTTTTGCGTTAAAATTTACTATGTTATATTTTATGGGTATTCAAAATCGTGATTAAATTTTATTAAATTTACAAAAAAAAAAAAAAAAAAAACAAAAAAAAAGTGGTTGCATACGCTCAATATGTATTTTTCCATATTGCTTTCTAGTTAGTGGCAACATCTTTAGAACGCACTCTTGAATACGCCCTTTTAGCTTAAAAAATTAATCCAAGTCGCCCTGTACCGATTACTTACTTTATGACAGTCATTACTATTCCTTTACGAGCTCGTGAAAGAAGCACATCCCACTCAACTAAAACTAGGCTTGGCCTGGCTTATGCTTAATTATTAGCACCGCTAAATCTGCTTTCTCTCTTTGCTCTACTTCTTCTTTTGCTACACCATCAACGTGGTGCTTAAATGAAAAAGAGTCAAGAAGGATTTATTTAATTATACGTGAGTGGAATGCAGCAGCAGTAGCAGCAACAGCTACAATAGCAGCAGTTTAAGCTAAGGACGTGGTAAACGCTGCACAGTGCGCCATATACTCGACTTAGGAGGCCAAAATCAAGTAATGTTTGCGAATCGTAACCCTGTCTGACGATTGGGTCGCATGTGGTCATTAATATAAGTGGAAGAAATTGAACTCGTAAATAAGAATTTCACAATATGTTGAGTCAAAATTTATTAAATCGAAAATTATTAAAAGCTTCAAGAATGTACTTGATACTAGAATTAGAATTAGATAATTATATTTATTTAAAAAATTCATAAGATTTTAACATACTTTACGTAACATTAGCGTTATGCACATTGTTATCAATGTAATAAAATGACTTTATTTTGTCATCGGTACATTATAAAGTTACCTGACGGTTGTTTAATCTAATGAGTTTAATTTTGGGTGCCTTTTCTTAACACATACCCCACTGTGCGCTGTTAAACTAACATAAGTAGTGAAAGGCGTGCGCAAATTGCTGTTGCGAATTTTTATTGCAATATTGCCTCTTTGCCAAGCTGGCTAGTCACGCTGATGTAGAAGAAGATGAAAAAAAGAAGGAGAAAGGATATACAATAAGCAGGATAATGCAAGACTTACTTTTGTTATTCTTTTAAGGATACAAGTGACGCAACCGATATGCTAATGAAAATTAAAAGAAAAAACAAATGGCAACATGGGTCAAGATTTGCCAAAAGACAAAAAATTAGTACAAAACTATACAAATATATTCGCAAATGCTGAAATTATCAAAATCTTCCTTAAATGTGTACTTTTGACGCTCTTACCAGCTTTGTTTAAAGCTTCATTCCAGAAAGAATGCATAAAATATATTGCACGAAATCATTTTTGCATATCCATCATTTTAAAAAAAAAATTTGAAAATTTTTAAGCGGTACCCGCAAAAATAGTTAATTTCTCTAAGGTTTTAGTAGGGATATTAACTTTGAAACTTTAGTGATGTATCCTACGCAAAATAAGTTCGCATCATCCATTAATTCACTTCAAGGAATTATAACCTCTGGATGATATTTCCAGTCTTCCTCTCCAAAAACTCAGCTATCTATATATAAATAGGCGTAGTCAAAACAGTTAGGACCCATTTTCTCAACCGATTTTGATGATTTTTTTTAAAATGAATTAGAACAGGGGAAATAAGTGCATCGAACATTTTTTACAAAAATCTGCCGTCTTAGAGCAGGTAAAATCGTGTATTTTACCCATTATGGGTTCATGTACGCGTAGAAGAATCGCCCAAAGAGGTTAGAAAGAAATAACGTTCGGCATTATTTTGTTTTTTTATTTTTTTGCACCGTAATATGAGCTCGGTTACGTTCACACATATGTAACCAGAGAAAAATGATTTTCTATGTATATTTGTCAGCCACAGAATGTACACACAAAGAAAGTTCCGTTTAAACGAAAGAGTGAAGAGAAAGAAAGCTCGCCACTTGGCACCAAAATAGACTCTTTCATATTCTCAGTTTGCTGCTCAAATTATGCTCTCTTTTGAGCGAAAGAACTGGTGGCGAATTCATTAGGAAAGTAAAAGTGATGCCAAAATTTTAATTAAATTTGTAATTTTGATTTGAATGAAATGCGTTGTGAATTCAAATTCTTCTGGAAAATGTATTACCAATCCAGAAGACTCAATATAATCTTTACGAAATAAATCAAACTAATCCTTGATTCACTTCAATAACAATTAATGTTAATTGCATTTTTGCCCTAAAGTACGTATTTCCCAATTTAATTTCTAACTCTGCCAAACGTTTTTCAATAAAAATAAAAAAAAAATAAAAAAACAAAACAGAAATCGATTTTTATGTGGTCGAATTTCGACCAGAGGCGATACTAGTTGAAGTAAAAAGTCTCATGTGATATAGTCTCTTCACAATCAATGTTTTAAATGGAGTCCTTATTTTGTTTCAAACGTGATACCTTGTGACCTTGTTATATTTTTTTTTTTGTGTGCAGTTGATGTTCATTTTCGTAAAAATATCCCTGCAAACATTTTCTGAATACCTCAAAAAAACAAAAAAAAAAAAAAATGACTCATAAAAGATTCATTTGTGTACTTCAGTACTTCTTATTCTTCTTGCGTGATTTATGAGTCCGATAAATGGCAATATATGGACATATTTTTATTTTTATGATTAATATTATTAAATAAATGGAAAAAATGACACATACGATAAATTCGTGCAAATGGGGTTTCTGAGGTTTTATTAACATGATATCAATGTCAGAAATTAGTGTTTAGAAAGAGTTTTTAAACCATTAAAGAGTTTTTAATATAAGACTTATGACTCTCAAAATAATAACTTCTATGAGTTCTGAAAGAGTCTTCATATGAGCCTTTAAAGATTCCATTACATGATTTTTAAAAAGAGTGTTAAACATGGCTCTTAAAAGACTCTTAATTTTGAGTCCAAAAAGATTAATTTAAATGAGTTCTAAAAGAGTCTTTATTATGAGTCTTAATTCTGAGTCCAAAATGAGACATAAAACAGTCATTATTATGAATCATATTTTGAAGTCAACAACCTACGAAAATGTACTCATAAAAAAGTCTTTTTTGAGCGCATTATGACAATAAAATCTCATTTATATGAGTCTTTTGCTGGGATGCTTTAGAAAAGTGGTCATAAAAACCTTACTTTTGGATTTCGCAGCTCAAATTTTGAGAATATATTAAGAAAAACATATTGAAAGAATTACTAAAACATAATAAAAAAAAAGATACAGTAGTTTCGACTATGTCGTAACACAAGATGTAGAATTAGTCGCTTTTGATGACATTTTTTTTAAAAACTATTTAGCAAAATATTTATTGCATACACCTGAGAATATGACCTTCAAAAGAGTGCCAGAGAGGGTTAATATGTATGACCGACCCCCATTAGTTTTGCAAGAGGAACACTTTTGCCTTTGACTCCTATTCCCTCCAACCACTCCTTAGGGGGGCTCCCTTACAAATATTATGGTTTTTGAATATTTATTCCATGCACCTGAGCATATGACCTTTAAGAGATTACCGGAAAGGGTTCATAGGTATGACTGACCCCCATTACTTTTGCAAAAGAAATATTTTTGCCTTTGACACCTATTTCCTCCGACCACTCCTTAGGGGGGCTCCCATACAAATTTTATGGTTTTTGTTTATTTATTCCATACACCTGAGCTTATGACCTTTAAAAGAGTGCCGGAAAGGGTTAATGTGTACCACCGACCCCCATTACTTTTGTAAAAGCAACATTTTTGCCTTCGACATCTTTTCCCTCCGACCTCTCCTTAAGGGGGCTCCCATACAAATTTTATGGTTTTTGTGCCGGAAAGGGTTAATATGTATTACCGTCCCCCATTACTTTTGCAAAAGGAGCATTTTTGCCCTTGACACCTATTCCCTCCGACCACTCCTTAGGGGGGCTCCCATACAAATTTTATGTTTTTTGTTTATTTATTCCATACACCTGAGCTTATGACCTTTAAAAGAGTGCCGGAAAGGGTTAATGTGTACCACCGACCCCCATTACTTTTGCAAAAGGAACATTTTTGCCTTTGACTCCTATTCCCTCCGACCACTCCAAAGGGGGGCTCCCTTACAAATATTATGGTTTTTGTATATTTATTCCATACACCTGAGCATATGACCTTTAAAAGAGTGCCGGAAAGGGTAAATGTGTATCACCGACCCCCATTACTTTTGCAAAAGGAACATTTTTGACTTTGACACCTTATCGCTCCGACCACTCCTTAGGGGGGGTCCTATACAAAGTTTATGGTTTTTTGTATATTTATGTCATACACCTGAGCATATGACCTTTAAGAGAGTGCCGGAGAGGGTTAATATATATGACCGACCCCCATTACTTTTGTAAAAGCAACATTTTTGCCTTTGACACCTTTTCCCTCAGACCACTCTTTAGGGGGGCTCCGATAAAAATTGTATGGTTTTTGTGCCGGAAAGGGTTAATATGTATCACTGACCCCCATTACTTTTGCAAATGGAGCATTTTTTCTTTTGACACCTATTCCCTCCGACCACTCCTTAGGGGGCTCCTATACAAATTTTATGGTTTTGTCGATAAAACCGGAAACTGTCGATATATAGGTAGCAAGTTTAAACAAACAAAAACATCAAATGTTGGCTTTATATTTCATGTAATTGTGTAAAATTTATATAAGTTAGAGAGTTCTAACATGAATTTTTGTCGCATTGAAAAAGTTATATAAATACCGACACCTGATCACTATCAACCACCCTACTTACCTCCGAGAATGACGTATTCTACGTCAAAACAAAAATGTCTCTTTTTTTATTTCGTTTTAAGGTTAATGAAAAATTATTTATTCGATCATATGAATTTACGATTCAGCATTTGGCTCAACCAATATAACTGATTTATATTAGCACTGGCCGTCTAAACAATCGCTGATGAATCGTATATGAAATCGCAACTGAACTCTAAAAAGTCAATAAATTTGATTATTTACATAGTGACAAACTTTTCTTACCAATAAGAGTACGTTCAAAAAGACCATAGGATGACACATATGTAGATGGCGTTACTAGATTTTTTCCATATGATTTTTATTTAGTACTAATCTTCAAACGGTACGTATATAAATTTGACAACAATCTGACTATTGATTCGTAAGTTATAGCATTTTGTGTGTAAAAAAAAAATACAGTGGAAACCAAACAATGGCTTGATAAACATTATACGGACTCTGCTCCATTGAGACAAATAGTAGAAAAGTGGATTGCTGAATTTAAACGTGGTCGTACCAGCACAAATGATGCAGAGCATAGTGGACGCCCAAATGAGGCTGTTATTCCAGAAAACTTCAATAAAATCCACAAATAGGTTCTGAATGATCGCAAATTGAAGGTGCACGAGCTAGCTGACTTTGTAAAGATATCAGATGGTAGTGTTCTTACCATTTTACACGAACATTTGGGTATGCGAAAGCTTTGTGCAAAAAGGGTGCCGCGTAAGCTCATAGTCAATCAAAAACAACAACGAATTGATGCTTCAGAAGAGTGTTTGGCGCTGTTAAACCACAATAAAATTGAATTCTATCGTTGATATGTGACAATGGATGAAACATGGTTTTACTATTACACACCAGAATCCAAAAGACAGTCAGATGAGTGGACAGCAGGCGACGAACCGAATCCAAAGCGAGCAAAGACTCAACAGTCAGCCTGTAAGGTGATGGCGTCTGTATTTTGGGATGCGAAAGGAATAATATTCAACGAATATCTCCAAAAAGGAACCACCATAAAGAACGACTATTACTGTGCACTTTTGGATTGATTGAAGGCTGAAATCGGCCACATTTACAAAAGAAAAAAGTTTTGTTTCACCAAGACAATGTTACAAATCGATGAAAATCGATTAGAACGTGGCAAAATTGAATGAATTGGGCTCCAAATTGCTTACCCACCCACCGTATTCTCCAGATTTAGCCCCCAGCGACTTTTGCCTGTTTTCAGATCTCAAGAGAATGCTTGCTGGAAAGAAATTCAAGTCCAAGGATGAAGTAATCGCTGAAACTGAGGCCCATTTTGACGAGAAATAGAAATCGTACCATAAAAGTGGCATCGAAAATTTGGAAAATCGCTTGAATTGAATGACCTGTTACAAGCTCAAATTCACAACTTATTTTTGGCAGTTCTAACTACGGAAATACTTTACAGTTGTATTCATATCATTAGAGGCACGGAAATAAAATGCTCCGCTGTAGAATGGCCAGATGTTGAGACATTTTTCTTGTTTAAGAAAGTTCACGAAGCCACCTTTTAAATGTGGTAAATGTAGTATATGCTGACTAATATTTTTCAATGGCTGTTAAACGTACAAAACTTCATGACAACCAGCTAAGACTTGTAGTTTTAATATTTTACAGCTTCAAATTAATGACTTAATAGCAATTGCACGAAGAACAATAATAACAAAAACAATAAAAAAAACAAAAAACAACAACATCGACAACAACAACAGCAGAAAAGAACTCTAGCAACAAAGCGGCAACAATGCGCATAAATATTAGAGCACAGAGTGCAATAAAAGAAGTTGCAATATTAAATGAAATTTTTTTACTTTTATGTTTTAAGCATGAATGTATGTGCTTGTGTATATGTGTGTATGTAGATAGCGTGCAAAAGTATGCAATATGCATAAGAATAAAGTTACCCAGCAGCTGTTAGGGAAACTGTAAAATAATGCATTTTTAATATATTGAGTTGAAGTTAGAACCAGAACCTTGCATTCATTACATTTTGAAAAACATAAATATCACAATTTATTCGAAACTATAGTAAAAAGCACATTTAATTTGGATTTTATTGCAAAGCTTTTTCATAAAGCTAGGTAGCTACAGCTGCAGTACACTTGGAGTTTTAGGAAAATGTCACTTTTTTATAGGGAAAAGAAAAATAAAGGACTTATTTTACAGCTCTTGCCTTTCATGAAAGCACGAAGGCTGTAAAAATTATTCAACCTGTAGTCAACAGCTGAATTGCCCATAATAGCTTAAAGCTTTCACAAAAATACTGTCAATTTTTGTGAGAAAAATCAGTAATTCAATAAAATTAATCGAATGCAATCGGCTTAATTAAGTTATTAAAATAAATCTACAAATAGCAGTTATTAAGTTACTATCTAAAAAAAGTTTGTAATAAAAAACAAAAAAAAAATAAAAAAAATTGGCCGCATGATTAATGGCACTCGAAGAAATCGGAAAACTTGCCACGGTAGCTCAAGTGCATGTAGAAAAAAAAAAAAAAAAAGAAAAGCAAAAGCATAGAAAAAATTGACTTTTCATTTGTGGCAAAACACTTTGGCAGCACTTTTTCCAAGCAAACAAAACGAGCCAGTCAAGCATAACTTTCCAAAAACTTTTACCCAATTCCTCTATTTTTTGTCCGTTTGTTTTTTTTTAAGCTTTTTGTGCTTTTTTAGCACAAAACTGCACTCGTCTATGGAGGTCAATGGTTGCCAGATTGCAATAAATAGTTGTGTGTAGTAGTAGTTGCTGTTGTTGTTGTTGTTGCACTCATATTGAACCTGAACTTTTGCAGCATAAAAAGATTTGAAAAACTAGCTGCTGCTGTTGTATTGTTGCTGGAGCTGTTGCAACTTGTTGTTACTGTTGCTGTTTTTTATTGCAGTCCAATAATGTTGCACGTAGTTGCTGTGATTAACGTGGGCAACATAAAATTGCGTGCAACTGCGTTTGCTTAAGCTCCAGCTTCAAGCTTAGTCAGCGTTTTATTAGTTTTTTTTTTCTAATTTTTTATTTCAATGTTGCCAGCAATTTTTTTTTTTCTATTGCAATTGCTTGCGCTGTTGTTGCTGTTGTTGTTGTTGTTGTTGTTGTTGTTGTTGTTGTTGTTGTTGTTGTTGTTGTTGTTGTTAGTTTAGCTAAAATGATTTACTTTTTCAACCTTTTAAATTCGTGCATTTGTCAGACAGCTAAGCGTTACACCAACAAAAAACAGCTGCAAGCAACTTTTGCTAAGTGCAAACATTAGATTGCAATTTCTTCGTTGTTGCACTTGATGTTCTTGTCGTTGTTGTTGTTTTTGTTGTAGTTTTTGTTTATTTTTTGTTGTTATTGACAGGTTTTTTTTTTACCATTTTGCTTATTGATGTCCGTGCACTGCTGGGTTCAACTGTTAATGTGATACACATTGTATGAAGGGTCAAATAACCAGTCAACGTGGAATAGAAATCAGACCACAACAAAAACAAATGCATCGAAAATATCGACAACAAGCAACGCATTAGAATCGGCACAAATGAAAGACGCCTCATTTATTATCACCGATAAGTTGCACCTATCGTTTTTCTTGCTATTTGTTGTTTTTGTTGCTTGATGCTGATACTTGAAAGCATCATGTTTGCTCTTCTTAGTGAAAGGCTTTTCCTCCAAATACTCGAGATATACAAAAATTGTCATTTGACCTTGATTTATAATAAGTTGCGGCACAACTAATTCTGGGTATTTTCCACCCACATAATATACCTTCAGCTATAAGGATATAATTGCTTAAATCTTAGAAAATGATATAATTGCTTAAAATTTTTTTTGAAAAAACGCTATATTTGTCCCCAGCAACATGGCTTTGTCTCTGGGAAGTCAACTGTTACAAATTTAGCCGTTTTCTCTGAGTTCTGCATCTCCTCCATTGCTTTGGGCAATAAAGTGGATGTTCTTTACACTGACTTTTCTAAAGCCTTTGACAAGGTGTCACATAATTTGTTAGTTGCCAAGCTCGCCAAGATTGGATTCCATTCGTCATTTTTGAAATGGATTAAGTCCTATTTAAGCTCTCGTTCTTGGTTCGTCTCTATAAATAATGCAAATTCACTAATATTTACTGTGACGTCTGGGGTTCCACAAGGAAGTATTCTTGGACCTTTATTTTTTATTTCATATATTAATGACATTTGCAAATGTTTCAAATCTTCAAAATTTTTATTGTATGCCGATGATCTCGAAATTTTAAAGAAATTTGCAGTTTGACTGATGTTATAGGGTTGCAATCTGACCTTGATAATGTTTTTAACTGGTGCACAGTCAATGGTTTACCTTTAAATGTGCAAAAATGTTTTCATATGTCCTTTTCTAAGGTTGTGAATGTTTTCAATTCAAGTTATTCTCTGGGTGAGTCACTTTTAAAGACTGTAAATACAATTCGCGATCTGGGTACAATTCTTTGACTCAAAGCTTTCCTTACAATTTCTTTGACTCAAAGCTTTCCTTTATTGATCATCTTAATTTCGTTATTCCTAAAGCGTACTCTATGCTTGCATTTATTCGCAGAAATTGTTCTGAGTTTGAAGATCCTCACACCTTCAAATGTCTTTACAATTCATTTGTAAGATCAAGATTAGAGTATGCAGCAATAATTTGGAATCCATATTATGCCACGCACTCTTTTCGCTTGGAAAGTATTCAAAAATCTATTTCAAAATTTGCATTAAGGCCTTTATTTACAAATATTATGCCCTCATATAATGCAATATGCATGTTATTGGGTCTTAAAACTCTTGAAACAAGAAGAAAAATAAGCTCTTTAGTTTTTATATATGATATTATATCCGGTAATATTGATTGCCCGGATCTTCTTGAACTAATTACATTCAATGTTCCTTCAAGGCAGCTGCGACTTTTTAAACTTTTTTATACTAAACCAGCCAGAACTAATTATTCTAAAAATGAGCCCATAGTAAGGGCTTTATCTTTATATAATGATTTATCTCTCAATAATTTATTTGAATTTTCTGTATCTAAAGATATATTTAAAAATTTTGTGAATAGCTTATTCTTACTGTAGTTTTAAGTATCAACTGGATTGTTATTAAATGGTGTCTAGACTGTAAGGAATCTATCCAATGACTGAATAAAGAACTGAATAAAAAAAAAAAAAAACACAGGTGCGTCACTGGACACACGAGAGAAGCGAAGCATTTTCGCAAATTCATAGATTTGATAATTTAATAGCGTTTTTTCGATTAAAATAATTTTTAAATTCAAAACTTTAAAATAACAAAGTATATATATCATATATATTAACCCTCTTCGGCCCTCCCTTAAAGCCTCCTGTTCAGTTGTAGGGAATAAATATACAATAATCATTAATTTTGTTACAATTTAATCAACTTACAGGTTGTTTATTTTTAACGATATTTATAACGACCTTTAGTAGGAAGTAGAAACAACATCTAATACACAATCCTTAGTGAATATTTCTTTTAGTTCGTTCGTTCTTTTAGTTCGTTAGGTCTTTTAGTTCGCATGGACAAACCGAAGACTCAAACCATAGCTCGGTAAATTTAGTTATCTTTGCTCTAGTTCGTTTTGTTTGCTACTTTTGTCGGTTGGCTAGCCAATACACAGTCCTAGAATAGCCAACACACAATCCTTTCTTAAAGTAATAGATTAAAGTGATCTGCTGAAACATAGCTTTAGCTAATGTTTATCACTGAATCAAGAAAATTATTAAAGAAAAGGTTTTAGCGTAATGGTTAGAGGAAAGTACCAACAAACGATGGAACTGTGAGTTGTGGGTTCAATTCCTGCAGCGGGCAAGAAATTATTTTTAATTTAACATTTTCTGGTTCAATTGATGCAAGCAAAACACAATATCAATTCTAAGAAAAAAGGTGTCGGAAAAAAGTGTCGTTTTATCTGATTTCACTCTAGCAAATCGCAAAACGAGGCGTAAAAAGCTTCGCTTCAAAAATTAATTCAAAATTATTTTTAACATTTTTAACATATTTTTAACATGTTTTTTATTAAAATGATGAATAATAATTAAAGAATTAACTAAATACAAACACATGTATTAGAAATCTTGCATAGAAGCAGTGAGTGGGTGGATTCCACCCTAAGGTTGGTTATGCAAGGTTAAAGTTATAAATGAAATTTTAGGCAGAAGTTTTGAATGATGATATAGGTATGTAAAGAACCATCTTTAACTAGAAAAGTTCTATTTTGACAACCCACCAAAAGCAAACAACCCAGAATGCATTCTAGTTAAATATGGTACTTCACAAATGTTTATAATGAAATTTACGATTGCAACGCCATCTGTTCCATATTTTAGAGACTTTTCATCTTGCCCTCATGGTTGCGTTATTCACTAATAAGCAAATATACTTTGACATGCACCACTATTGTGGAGTGGTTCTAGAATATAGATTCATATTATTCTGTAAAATGTATGATTGTCAGAATGAATCTATATATAAATAGGCGTAGGCAGAACAGTTAAGAACCATTTTCTCCCGTGTTTATCAACTGATTTTAATAATTCTTTTCTTAAATCAATAAGAGTAGGGAGAAAGAGTGCACCGAATATTTATGGTGGGCGTGGCACATACCATACAACCCAAATTTTCGATATCGAATAGCTTTAGAGTTATAGGTCACACAGCCTCGGAAATCGTTATTCAACCTCGTACCATTTAACTGGTTAAATTTTATGGGCGTTGAAAGAGGGGCGTGACACTTTTCAGCAGCCCAAATTTTCGGCATAACTTTCGAACTATAAGTCACAAATCAATAAAACTCGTTAGGAACTTCCTAGTCAGCCGTGTTATTCGACTGGAAAACTTGAACGAGAATAAGACAAGGGGGCGTGGCACCACCCATACAATTCAAAGTTTTTATATCGAATAGCTTTGGAAGTAAATGCCGTATAACAATGAAACTCACATTGGAGTTGCCACTTGGTAATATCCTTCTACTAGAAAGTAGAATATGGGAAGTAGGGTACTGGGACGGGCATTGAATAAAGGGGTGTGGCTCCGCATATATAAGCCAAATTATTTATGGTATCGAATAGCTTTGAAACTATAATTCGCAGAACATGGAAACTCAGAATGAAGTTAACAACTATTTTGTGATTTCCTGCTGGTGGTGTGTATGGTGCGGTAAGAAAAAATGTTTTCAATAAAAATTAAAAAAACAACTAAATTTTCAAATGGTCGAATTTTGACCAAAGGCGACACTAAAATATATTAAAATACTGAATATGGTTGTTTCAAACTTTATATGCTAATAAAGTTTATCAACTGTTTAATAACACTGAACAACAAAATCAATTTTTTTCCAAAATAACAAGGTTCCGACAATGGATTCTGGTAGAGGGGATAAAAAAACAATATACGTGTATCGGCGTTTTGAAAGTTTATGTATGAGTTTTTTTTTTTATTTTAAGGAGAATTAAGAATTTAGAATTTCCCCCCTTTTTGAACATTCTTATAGTGAATCGGCATAGTGAATCATGTTATCCTTACATTTCGGGTAGTGCATGTGTTCTGAAGACATATGTAAAATACTACGAAAAACATTTTTGTGGAACATTTTAACCCCTTAACTTCTCAATTTATGGGTCTTTTTGACCTTTTTGTAATAAAAGGCACAAAAGATCCATAAAACAAGGATATAATGGGTTAAAATGTTCCACAAAAAAAATTTATCATAAAATTCTACTATAAGTCTCTGAATACACCAAAGCTGAAAATTCAACTTAAATGCCAGAAATAAGTCAAAACATAAAATGTGTTAAAGGGTTAATTACGTACTTTTTCAGAATTGATGATAAAATGTCGCACAAAAATAGGTTTTAGGGGGTTACTTTCTATGAAAAAAGTGTTTTACTCATTTGGAACATCATACTTAGCAATAGCCACGAACCTTATCAGATGTACTTTGGCTGATAAGATCCATTAGGTTCAAACAAAAAACTAAAGAGTGATTTTTTAAGTGCCTGATAACTTTTTTTTAAAAAAAACGCATAAAATTTGCAAAATCTCATCGGTTCTTTATTTGAAACGTTAGATTGGTCCATGACATTTACTTTTTGAAGATAATTTCATTTAAATGTTGACCGCGGCTGCGTCTTAGGTGGTCCATTCGGAAAGTCCAATTTTGGGCAACTTTTTCGAGCATTTCGGCCGGAATAGCCCGAATTTCTTCGGAAATGTTATCTTCCAAAGCTGGAATAGTTGCTGTCTTATTTCTGTAGACTTTAGACTTGACGTAGCCCCACAAAAAATAGTCTAAAGGCGTCAAATCGCATGATCTTGGTGGCCAACTTACCGGTCCATTTCTTGAGATTAATTGTTCTCCGAAGTTTTCCCTCAAAATGGCCATAGAATCGCGAGATGTGTGGCATGTAGCGCCATCTTGTTGAAACCACATGTCAACCAAGTTCAGTTCTTCCATTTTTGGCAACAAAAAGTTTGTTAGCATCGAACGATAGCGATCACCATTCACCGTAACGTTGCGTCCAACAGCATCTTTGAAAAAATACGGTCCAATGATTCCACCAGCGTACAAACCACACCAAACAGTGCATTTTTCGGGATGCATGGCCAGTTCTTGAACGGCTTCTGGTTGCTCTTCACTCCAAATGCGGCAATTTTGCTTATTTACGTAGCCATTCAACCAGAAATGAGCCTCATCGCTGAACAAAATTTGTCGATAAAAAAGCGGATTTTCTGCCAACTTTTCTAGGGCCCATTCACTGAAAATTCGACGTTGTGGCAGATCGTTCGGCTTCAGTTCTTGCACGAGCTGTATTTTATACGGTTTTACACCAAGATCTTTGCGTAAAACCTTCCATGTGGTCGAATAACACAAACCCAATTGCTGCGAACGGCGACGAATCGACATTTCACGGTCTTCAGCAACACTCTCAGAAACAGACGCAATATTCTCTTCTGTACGCACTGTACGCATTCGTGTGGTTGGTTTAATGTCCAATAAAGTAAACTGAGTGCGAAACTTGGTCACAATCGCATTAATTGTTTGCTCACTTGGTCGATTATGTAGACCATAAATCGGACGTAAAGCGCGAAACACATTTCGAACCGAACACTGATTTTGGTAATAAAATTCAATGATTTGCAAGCGTTGCTCGTTAGTAAGTCTATTCATGATGAAATGTCAAAGCATACTGAGCATCTTTCTCTTTGACACCATGTCTGAAATCCCACGTGATCTGTCAAATACTAATGCATGAAAATCATAACCTCAAAAAAATCACCCTGAAAAGCAAAATTAAAACAAAAGTTCATTTTAATCCCCTCCTCTGGTGACCATTATTTTATTGTACCAAAACTTGTTACTATATGCGCCATATACTTGTTATGTGTTCACAGTTTTTGGCGATTTTAAAAAGAATCCCATCTTTTAAAACTCGATCGAAATGTAGCCATCTGCCATCGATTTTGATTTGAAAATAATCACTTTTTCGCAAAACGGGCTTTTTGCCGTAAGTTTTTATCAAGCTGAAATAACTTCTCCGAAGTAGGGTTAAAATTATCTGGGGCCCCAAAGTAATGATTTTTTTTCGATCCACCTTAATACATATATATATATATAACCTCGTAACCCTTATAACCCTCGTGTATATGTATGTATATTAAAAACTGTGAATTTTTCAGTGAAATGCATCTCTAATGTTTGACTCTAGAATGGCAATATTTTGGCACCCCTAACCTTCTCTCATAACATATGCTTGGTGGCATTATAGAACTTGTTGTTTGCTCATATATTAAAGATACTTCTCTTTAGCATACTTTAGGCATTAAACTTATATTTTTTATGTTATATTTTATAATTAAAATATAAATGTGTTCTTGTCTATGAATGTTTATGATTTATGTATGTCCTACTCACCTTCCCCCCCCCCCCCCCCCCCCCCATTCAATAAAGTTGACTGACCGCAGACTATTTCTCTTAATAAGTGTCAATTTTATAAATTTACTGTTATTACTTTATTTATAACCATATAACTCACACATATGAGAAATATTATCCTACTTCCGCTTTTATTTTTACTGCATACCCAAGAAAAATCATTTATAATGATTTATTAAAGCTTTCAATCAAATGCAGAAAAAAAAAGAAGAAAAAAACATTAAATTGATATTTATTGATTATGAAAGTGTTGCAAACAAAAGTTATATGTGTATTGGTGGCATTTAAAAAGAGATTTTATGTATCCATATTTTAACATAAAAATTCAATGAATTCTATTTTATTAATAATAATTTTTTCTCTCTATTTCCAGGTAAACAGATCTTTAGGACAGTTGGGTGATGACATGAAGTGAAGTAACCGTTTCTATTGAGTGCTTTTGGTACAGGACGCAGGTTTATTTGTTTCATACTTAAACTATAAAAGAAGTTGTTGCTTTAAGATATTAATTCGATAGATAATAAAATTTCTAAAAAGCTTGTTGGAAAATATTGTCAAATAGCTGTAGAAGCGGCGTCCGTGGCGTAGTTGGTTAAAGTGCGTGGCCGCTATGTCAACGAACCTGGAGACCCAGGTTCGAACCCCAGCAACGACAGAAAATTATTTGAATTAATATAATTTTTCTGTATGGCCGCCACCTCTCTGCAGACAATGGCAAACCTCAGAGAGTAATTAAAATGCCATGTAAAGCTTCTTGAGACCAAGAACATTCCGTTCATCGCCGTTCGGAGTCGGCGTTAAGCCTGTAGGTCCATTTCTCGGTCAATTGTGTACAAACTTAATAACACGCACAACACAATTGATAATAAGAAGCTAGGTCAAAGTCCTTTCAAGGGCTGAAATTGCCAGTTATTTATTTTTTTTTTTTTAGCTGTAGAAAAAATACGAGTACATTTGATAAAGTTATTTTAAAGAGATTTTTATAAAGAAACGAATCAAAATTAAGCAAGTGAACGTTAAAGTGGTCCAGACCATATAAACCTATAACCAAGATAAACTGATATGATAATTTTTAAAATTTCTCGGTATTATAGGGAAAACATTTATAGGTAAAACTTTTTTTTTATCCACTAGTGTGATGGATGCACTGAATGCCCTTACACACCTGATACTTTTTGACCTACACGTCAAACTAACTGCATCAAACAGTGCAATCGGATTCCAAGAATCTACCAGATAGAGAAACAAACAGCGTAACGCGTTTGAATACCACGCCAAGGGTTCTGGGTTCAAGTCCCGGCCAGTCCATGGTTTTAACCTTTAACTTTTCTGCATTTCTCTCCGCATTTCTAATCATAAAATATTGAAAACTCATAAATATTTACGACTTAAAAGTTTTAGTTCTTGGTAGTGAAGTTTGTGAATGGGATTCTCTTACCTCATATATTCATACCCAAACATCGAATGTTGTCGTACACTTTTTTAATGTTAATAATAAAAAAAGGGGAATGAAACTTATAAAATTCGAAAGGTATTGTGCCGAAAAATGTGCCGAAAAATAAAAATAACAAATAAAATTAAATAGATTATGTTATCATTGCATTTCAAAATTATGTATGCATTCTCATACCCATAGCTGTAGTTTGAATCTCTCTCTTTCAAATTTTGCAAACAATTGTTGGTGCTCTCACGTTCTCTCTCTCTTTGCTTATAGCACTCCACATTATTTTGACAAACAAAAATTGAAGCTGTTGCTTTTTCTTAATTTCTCTCTCTTCGATGGCCTGATGATAAAAATAGACAAAATGCAGTCATGAGACCGCAGAGAGAGCAGCTACAAGATCCAAAATGCATCAACCATGCGATCAATGGATTTGAATAGAATTATTAATTGGAGTGTACATGCGGCACGACAAAAATTAAGAATTCTTACTTGGTCTTACGGCAAAAAAAAAAACAAATTTTGACGTCGTCAAGAAGCGTTAAAATACAATATTGTTGCATGGAGTTTTTTTTTTTAATTTTGCAACAATCAAAAATGTTTCTAGAACCTCATTACGACAAAATAATTTTTTTCTTGGAGGCACAACACCACGGAGGCAAAACGCCTTAATGCTCTTAAAATGCAACAACAACAACAAAAACGTTGCCTGGAATTATAACTCCATGACTATTGGCGTTCCGGTAAAGTTTATAGAACCACAGTATAGCTGAGGCTGTACGTTACATGATAAAAATACAAAAACAAAAATTAATGACATCATAAGGCCTCTCAAGGAACCCCTTAAAGTAACCTGAATACTACAAATGCAAAAGCAAAAGCAAAAATAAAAAAAATAATTAAAATTGATAGACACGGGTTTGGTCAAGCATTAGGGCAATGATTAAGCAAGGGATCAGAGCAAGGATTTGGATAAAAATTGGGACCAAGAACAAGATAACGAGAAGGACAAAAATTTTAACACAGATAAAGACTTAAACAAGAATTAGGACAAAAATTTGGAAGAATACTTCGACAAGGATTGAGACAACGGTAAGGACAAAGATTGAAACACACCTTAAACAATATTTGGGACAAGATTGGGAAAAGTGTAAGGACAAGAAATGGGATAAGGAATTTCGACCACAGGCAATACTAATAACTACAATATAATTGAGGTAAAGGCATAGGTTAGTTTAGGTTAGGTTGACGCGGCTGTCTCTTATAAGACACATTTAGGCCAATTAGGCACGTTATGGTATCAGGGGTTAATTATTTTCCACTCTATCTAAACCAGTCGGAGCCGTTTAAAAAGCTGAAAATTCAGTAGGCCGAAGATTTTGAGATCTCGTCTAGGTCACTGTGGAACCAGATCCCTAGAAAAAGGTGGCGTTTTCTAGCCAGCGCTGAGCATGTGCAGAGAAGATGTGTTGTAGATTCTATCTCCTCCTCGTCTCTGCAGCTTCTGCAGAAGTCGTTATGGAGGATTTTTAGTGTTCGGGCATGGTTTCCAATTAGGCAGTGTCCTGTTAGAACGGCTATGACAATATTTATTTGGTCCCTTCTAAAGAAAATTAGTTCCTTTGAGCGTTTTAAGTTCATGGTTGGCCAAACTTGACGCACCGTATGGCATGTGCTATCCGTAGATAGTACTTTCAAAGGATATTTCATTTTTGCGTAATTTACATGTGGCGAGAGGTATTCCAATTTGTTCCTTATCTGTCGATAGGGGTCTCTAGGAATTCTCTATGTTCAGGGATCCAGCATAGAAGTATATTGAGTTGCTCTACCATCTGCTCCATTTCAAGATCTGCGGCAGTTAAGGACTATTTTAGATGTTGTTACAACATATTCCAGGGCTTTCAAAGCCGCTTGGCTGTCAGATAGAATACAAATATCTCTAGTATAATTCATCTGAAGTCAAGTAACGGCTTCGTGTATTTCAGTAACCTACGCTTGGAAGACATTGCAGTGGTCGGGGAGCCTTAAGGCAAGATTGATGTTTAGTGATTCAGAGAAGACTCCTTCCCTTGCTTTGCCATCTAAGTTTGATCCATCAGTGTAGATTTCAATGGCATTGTTTGGTGGAGGACTTCCAAGTTCCCATTCATTTCTGGGGGGAATTGATACATTAAACTTTTTGTCGAAAAGAAGCTTTTGCGTGATGTAGTCTACGGTCTTAGGTATTGGAGGAAGAAGTTTGCTAATGTTAGAGTGTACTATTGAACCTCCCTTCCATTGGGAAGTGGCTTCTAGACGGATTGCTGTGTTTGCAGCCATCTGTTTGGTTAGGATATCTAGTGGTGTCGGGTGGAGCATAAGGTCGAGTGTATCCGGTGGAATGGTTCCCAGCGCTCCACTGATGCACAGCTCAGCTGGCCGTTGGCTGACAGGTTAAGGCATAACACTTGGCTACGACATGTCTAATTGACATGTTTCTACGGCTTCCCATCATGC
Organism: Pherbina coryleti; assembly: GCA_943735915.1. Lineage (NCBI taxonomy): Eukaryota > Metazoa > Arthropoda > Insecta > Diptera > Sciomyzidae > Pherbina > Pherbina coryleti. Next base: position 22,003,843 of record OX030948.1, read on the forward strand.
ATAGAACATCCTACATATGTTTCACTTCATTGCATCTTCTTTCCTATTAATCTGTCACCCCATTTCGAACCAAGTCAGACTTAAATGAATAGGTATAACACCTGAAATTCTTGGTTCAAAGCTACAAAAAAACAATTTCATTACATACATATATTTCAAACATGTATTGAAAAAATATTTTGTCAAAAAAAACTTCGATCTTTATATTTATTCCCGAAATATATGTTCTGACCTACATTTATTTTGAAGCAGCGATGTACAGCGCCTAACTCTTTTTAACCGACTTCAAAAAGGAGGAGGTTCTCAAGTTCGTTGGTTTGTACGCTTTTTTTTTTTTTTAAATGTATGTACATCGATAACTTCTAAAGCACTTGCCCGATTTCCGTAATTTTTTCTCCACAGATAGATATCATGAACGCAGAGGTCCTTTTTTAAAAAATTGGGCGATATTCGACAAAGGGGTGTGGCAATATTAAAAACACACTATATATCGAATATTATTGACACTAGAGTGCTGAAATTTAGCACATGGGTAGCCATAGTTATTACAAACTACAGTCAATAAAGTGGGCGTTAATTGACAAAGGGGTGTGGTCATATAAGAAAAACACTGTATCTCGAATAATATTGACAGTAGGATACTGAAATTTAGTACATGGGTAGGCACAGTTACTAAAAATTACGGTAAAAAAGTGGGCGTTATTCAACAAAGGGGTGTGGTATTATTATTAAAATACTATATCTCAGTTAATATTGACACTAGGGTACTAATATTGGGTATTCAGGTAGGTGAGTAGGTAGAATCATTACAAAAGTGGGCGGGATTGTACATAGGGTGTGACACTTTAAGGAAATTATTATATATCGGTTAATATTGACACTTGGGAACTGAACTTTGGCACAGGGCTAGGTAAAATCATTATAAAATACGGTTAATAAAGTGGGCGGGATTATAGAAAGGACGTGGCACTTTAATAAGAATTGTAAAGAGACAGAAATGGATAATACACAACAAACTTTCAGGAATTAATCAAACAAATTTCTTAAGAACAAAGTGTCATTTTTGAAATTTTACTCAAGAATACTATTACACAAAAGTTTTCATATTCTCTAAAAAGGAAGAAATAAAACATTTTAACAAAAAAAAACCGACGTCAAAATCACTACAAAGTAAAAAATAATTTTAAATAACTTTTCCCATTTATTTCTTGATCAAATTTTAAAAGTTATTTATATGTATTATAATATTGGAAATCTTATCGTTTTAATTTTTTCTATTTTGTTTTATTATCATTAATATATTAATTGCTTTATGAACATAAAAGCTTTGGACTCGGCGCTAGTTTTTGACACACAATCATGATCATTTACTATCTTTGCACTATTTTAAACTTTTTTATTTGATGCTATGCTGCCTTGGTGACACTGTAGTAATTTAAAAGCTTTGTACACATAAACATTCTCATTATACTGGTTTGGGTGAGCTTGTAAAGCTCATATTGAATATGACATAGTGTGTAACAGCTGCACAAATAATGCATGGAACACATTGGCTACATTCAGCGTACTCAACAATTGCCAACTGAAAGAAAAAAATCGCTAAAAAGCTTTTATATTCATAAAGTTAGTTATATTTTTATTATTATAAAACAAATTAGAAAAAAGTAAAATAAAAAGATTTCGACTTAGCAACATAAGCGCCGACTTCAAAGCTTTTATGTACATAAAGCAATTAATATATTAATGATAATAAAACAAAATAGAAAAAATTAAAACGATAAGATTTCCAATATTATAATACATATAAATAACTTTTAAAATTTGATCAAGAAATTAATGGGAAAATTTATTTAAAATTATTTTTTACTTTGTAGTGATTTTTACGTCGTTTTTTTTTTTTTGTTAAAAAGTCTTTATTGTTTGTCTTTTCACTCTTAACAACATTTTCAATATTTTGATGCTTGTTTAAATTCAGTTAGCAACTGCACCGTTGCTTCTTATTGCTTTCTTGTTCTATCTATCGATAGATGCTATATTGCATTTTTTTATTTTTGTGTATTCTACAATTTAAACTTGTCTATTGTTTTTTCATTTATTTCGTTGTTGGTAAATGCAGATACCATGCACTTTTCAAATTTGTATGTGTTTTTTATTGTTGTTAATTCCTCATTGTAAAACTAATCAATTCATGATGTCAACTCTTTGTTGACTTTTTGTTAAATTGTTGCAACCTTCAAATTATTTTTGTGGGCATCGCTGATTTTAAGTATACACGCAAAGAAAAAAAACGTTTATCGCCAGTTTGCCGCAAACGAACTTCGGTTGTCGTGCTTGAAATCGGAAGTATCAAACGTTTCAACAGTTGTCATAATAACAGTTCAGTTGCGAGAAACGCGTCATATAGTTGCAGGAAATTAATTTCGTTTGTCATAAACGCGAGTGATTTTTAAATTGCAGCAATTGAAAACTTCGTTTTTCCCAACTAAAAATTTTGTTTATTTTTCCTTTCGTTGTATAAACATAACGCTTATAGTTTAGAGTTACTTTTTGGACAAATTGTTACTATATAAGGACATTGGTAGTTTGCTTAATACGCGGACGGAGATAGCAGAGGTGCAATCCATAAGAAGACGGATGGACATAATGAGAAAGATTATTAATATAGTAAATAATAATGACCGAAATAGCTTGCGGTATATATATATGTATATATTATATATATTTTTAAGTTGTGACATCTGAATATTCTTTTGCGGCAAATACAGCTCGCAAACAAAGTATAGTTGGTGAATTTTTCAGTTGTGGTAAACGAAAAATTTCTTTGCGTGTAGTTTTGTGTGCTTGGACCAAAATAAAGAGAAATTAGATTTATATAGTAAATTAGAGCAAAAATCACAGTGAAGAACTTTTTCCAAAATTATATTTATATATTTTCAATATGTATGTGTTTTAGTGCCAACTTTTCTTCCATCTCTATAATTGATTTAGTAAATTTTATAGATTTTTTATTTTTTTTTTTTTTTTTTTTTTTGGAATTTAACCCAAAAATTTAATCAAAAGTTTTACTTCTTAGCCTAACAAGTTTTATTAAGAAATTTTATAAAAAAATAAGCTTGTTTGATGCGGCTTATCTTGAAAGCATCTAAGATTAATTAACACTTTTTTTTTTGTTTTGCTATTAAAAGGTCAGTTATTTTTTTTTTTTTTCTATCTACTTAAAGTTTTTCTTCCTGTTTTCAACTTTTTGACATCACATAAAATTCTCATAGATTTTATGTATCATACTTTTCTACTACTTTTCTCTTCAAACTTTTTTCATTTTTTTTTTTAACATGGGAGCTAGAAGATTGTCAAATAGATTTTTGTTTATTTTTTTAATTTCCTTTATATTTGAGGCTACCAAAGAATCGTACTTGATGCAATTAAAATGCGGTTTAAGTCCTTTTCGTAGGGTTGACTGATTTTTATTTTGCCTGCTTCATAGATTTTTCTTATTTAAAACGAACTTCAAAGAAAGTAACATATTTTGGGTTAAACAATAGCATAAAGTTTTTATTTTCGCCCAGTTTGCTTTAATTTGCCTTTAACTCCGTGTTTGTTTAATTGCCATTTTTAATAACGTTTATCTTTCTAGAGACTAAAAATATCTAACAAGTATGAGAATAAGATACTGTCAACATCTCCACCAAACTGGAACAGTTCAGATTAAATCAAAATGTAAAGAAGTTGATAATGAAATGTGTAGGTATATGAGTAGGTTAAACAATTTCATAGTTAAGCAATTTCTATTGCTGCTGGAAAGTAGATCAAGTTGGTCAAGAAAAGGTGGTTCTTCTTCATGAAAATGCCTATATGGTTCGGCACACCTTCTCAAAAGTTTCCGTTACTAAAAAAAAAGCTCAAGCCTGTGTTAGATAACACGGGCGCATAGGTCAGACGTAGAATACGTTAGTCATTAACAGCCTTATTCAATAGATTTCCTTAAACAACCTTTAAACGCTTGTTTAGTTACGCACTGTTTAAGGCTTTACGCAGCTTCTATGCAACCTTGCTAACATTGTTATTCATAAACATTTTTTCATTTTCTGCTTATGATTGTAAGGTTTGTGTCTGAACTATAGAAAATCTCTACAAAAATTAAGAATTCCTATGGATTTACAATGGCCGCCGCATAAAAAAATGCTGCAAAGGGCGCATATGGAGCATTTCTTTGATATTAAAAGAAAAGACAAACAAAAATCATGGTTGTATTTACGTAACCTTTATTATTTATTTTTATTTCAGTCTACGGATATAGATATAATCTTACAGACTAATACATTTAATTAAATATAGTAAATAAATTTAATCTAAATCTATACTCGTTTACATCGAAATTTATTATATGAGAGAGACTATTGCACAAATCGATGCACCTAGCAATCGGTTCATTAGCAGCGTAATTTGTCCTATGAAAGGAGTCTATGACTAATCTATTATTTCTTAAATCTCTGGGTGGGATGTAAATGCGAAATAAACTAGATAGTTCTGTACATACAATTTTACCAGAGACAATATTATATGCAAACATTAGAGAGAAAACCTTACGCCTATCCTGAAGGGAAGTAAGACCGAGAAATTTACGTCGAGCAATATATGAAGGGAGACCGTCCGGCCAACACATTTTACATAAGGCATATTTAGTGAAACGTTTCTGGACACTTTCAATTTTATTAGAGTGAACTTCAAAATATGGATTCCAAATCAGGCAGCAGTAGTCTAAATGACTTCTAACTAAAGACACATACAGAGCCTTTACTGTCAAATTCTCCACTTTTCGAAAAAAAAAGTTTCTTTCTTGTTGTTTTTTAAAAACAAATCACAAAAATCTGATAGTATTTCAATTGTAACGAAGTTCCGTTTTCCGTATTTAGAGCTGGGATATACTCGCCGTTGTTCAGCGTTCGTTGCAGAAAATGTATACTATAAAGATACCCTTTCGTTTGTAAGATGATAGTTCTTTATTGAAAATTCAAGATTCGGCTTAACCCTAGTAGCTTATTTACAAATATCATGAGTGTAAACACGATGACTTTGACTGGTGATTGCAGGTGATTTCTTGGAGGCTCTGTGGGGAAGTTGAAGCGTAGGTTACGGCCGCTTTTGAGGTTAATGACGGCTTCGTCGGTGTGCTTGCTGAGACTGGGGCGTGCTTGCGGGATTAATTTGATTAACTAGAGCGGTGCTTACGCTTCTCTAGAGCGCTCTCTGGATTTTGTGTGACCTTGTTTTGAAACTATTAACTATCGTTGCGGCAGATTACAATATTAGGTAAAGAAAATTAACCACCATTACGTAATTGCGACATCTTAAGAGTGGAAACTAAATATAATCGGGGAAGGAAACTTAATCACCAGTAATATGTCTACATAAATCGAGAAGAACTCGGACTAAACAAAGTTTGCTCTCATCACTTTTGCACTTCCAAACGTCCGATCACTTTGACAGCATGATAAACAACTATTTTATTCGCTGTCAGTGTTGCCAGATAGGTTGAGCTTCTTTCCCCTAAATCTGAAAAAATTTGCTGAATTTTCCCCTAAAAATAAAAAAAAAAACCCTAAAATGTTTTTGAGTTAATTTATTGAATACTTTGTTTAATTGATGTAAATAAATACAAATTCAAAATAAATTTTTGGACTAACAAAAATCACATTCGTTTTTTTGTACATAGTAATTCATTGATGAACTTAAAAACACAAACTCAAGTAATGAAGAAATAACATATTTTGAATTTCATTAAGATCGCTTCAATATAAGAGCTATATCGCCATAACAGACGGGCAGACAGACAATTGGACAGACGGAAACATGGCAATACGCGAGAGAAAACAAAAATATATCTTACTAATTTTAATTACCTTTGTTAATTAACACAAACACATCTTTCACAAACATCTTTTAGTTTGACAGAATTTGTCTTGAAAATTAGTGCGTTTTGAGGAAAACTTGTTTTTAAGCGTTCTTTTAAATTAAGTGTTTTATCTTATGCGCAACTTTGCGCAGCCAATTTTTTAAGAAATATAAGGCAGATATACTATATTTTATGAAAGTATTATTTTCGATTGTAATTATGTTGAACTATTAGATTTTTTTCTAAATTAAATTTTAGTAAAATAAAAACTGCTTAATAAATTTAGAGACATACTTTCACGTTTTTTCTAATTTTTTGTTTTTTAAATTTTTTTTCTTTTGTTGGTTACAAATTCAATGGTATTTGTGTCATTAAAAAATACAAAAAAAAAATAAAAACAAATTTTAATATATGCTTTCTCGTCGTCAGAGTTTAAAACAGCCTTTTATATCACACATATTCTGGTGGTATTTCGCTCATTCGACAAACAATCAGCTGCGAAGCAGTATTGTATCGATGGCACGCAATTGTTTTCACTCACTTTGACAAAATAAATCTTGTAAGAGCTAAAACAAAATGAAAAAGAGAACACAAAAGGGTGCATCAAATGCAAAAAAAAAATACAGTTTATAGTTGATGTTGCGACTTCTTTTAGAAACCACTAAAAATTCTCAAAAAACACTAACAGAAAAAATCAAATCCCCTAAAGTTTTCCCCTAAACATTTTTGACCCCTAAATTTTCTACTAAGCCGAAAAAACCCCTAAATCTAGGGGAAAATCCCCTCATCTGGGAACACTGTTCGCTGACTTCTTTATTTGGTATGCCTCAAAAGTGATAGAAACAAGATTACGCGTTCCGCAGTCCCGTTGTCTAATGCTCTCTTTCTCAACTGAGTGCATGACATCACACTTGACAAAAACGTATGCAAATGTGCGATCTTTTAGGCAACTAGACGAAATTGAAAATAAATTCTTTCGAAAAAGTAAAGTAAAAATATCTACTCTTCTGTATAAATATTCTCTTCTGCATTTTCGTATACGAAACATATGAATTTTTTAAACATTCAAGATTTTTATCTCCTAAACTATTCGAGACTGATAAAATTTTATTGTATCAATGGGTTAAGGAGGTCCATAAATATATTATAAAAATAAGAAAAAAAAAGGTTTTCGATGATAATTTTTCGCCAAAAGTCGAATTGAGTTCTTCGAGTTAATTCAAGTCGAAAGTTGTTAAAAATAATCACACGAAAATTTTCACATGTTAATTAAATTTTTTTGCTGAAATACAATTTTGAAAGTACTGTTAACAACAAAATTAGCACACGTACACCAAAACGATGTGAGAAGGTTTATGCCAGAAAATGTTCAACTTTCCAATGGAAAAGTTTAAGTTCAACTTATTGGTAAAATTATTGGTGTTTTACTTCGTAGTTTCCGACTTTTATTGGATGGTTCACAACCTAGCCACTTTTTTGGAAGAGCCAAAAATCACGTCTTTAGAAAATTAGACGTAGAATAGAGTAGCAGTAGAGAGTAAAACTTTAATCAAAACGCTAATCTGTCTGCATAAAAAAGTTGCGTTGTATCTTTGTACCTTTCCAACGGTATCTTGAATTATCCCGAAATATAAATATCAGTTTACATACGAGTACTTCAGAGGGTGTATTCAATACGCGCTGTTAAAATATTTCAAAATATTTATTTATATTCATTCATTTCATGAAAAATAGATAAAGAATTATAAAAATATGCTTAGAAAAAGGTTAAATAAACTACCATTAAAAAAAATAGTTACTTTATGGCTATCGGGTATGTATGGGAGAGGGCTGGGTTGTGAACCATCACTTTTTTTCTTTTTAAATTCACATGTTTCTTTGACTTTCTACCACGCTTAGAACATTCTACACGTGTTTCACTTGATTGCCCTTTCCTTCCCACTAATCTATCACCACATTTTCGAACCACGGCAGACTTGACTGAATAGGTATTCCAACTGAAATCCTTGGTTCAAAGCTAAAAAAAAAAAATATTAAATTTTTGCAATTACACCGAAGTGTACAGATGTATTGCTTCTGCCAGCGACAGACATCGTGTTTGAAAATCGACTGCGAATTTTTTTTTATTTTTTTAAAGTCAAAATCACCAGGAAAAGCATCACTGCCTTCTTCAGTGCAACCAGCACCATCCAAGCATCCTAAGACAAAAGAACCATCAAAACCAGATGAGGATATTGATTTTTGTACCATTTGTTTGAGTTTTTTGTCTAAAGAACTGACACCCAAAAACTCCATCGAATACAACACATGTGGCCGGAGTATTCACTTGAAGTGCACCAATATGGGAAGGCGTTCGTATTTCACATGCAAACATTACGACACCGATTTGGATGAAGATGAAGAAAATTATGATTGAACATTTATTTCCATTCATTTCGATCTTTTAGCCTAAGTGGCGTCATTATAACTTGTTTTGCCTCTTGAGGTCCTCTGAATTAATAAAATCTCAACTTATTGTAAAATTATTGGTGTTTTACTTCGTAGTTTCTGACTTTTATTGGATTGTTCACAACCCAGCCACTTTTTTGGAAGAGCCAAAAATCATGTCTTTAGAAAATTAGACGTAGAGAGTAGTAGCAGTAGAGAGTAAAATTTTAATCAAAACGCTTATCTGTCTGCATAAAAAAGTTGCGTTGTATATTCACCTTTCCAATGGTATCTTGGATTATTCCATATCATTATTCTGTGAAAAGTAAGAGCCTAAAAACAAAACCCGGTTCTTAACCCAGCCCTCTCCCCTACATAAAAATAAAACTTCTTTTGTCAGTCTTTGTCGGAATGCCGAGTCGTTGAAATTTTATAACATTTAAATTTGCAAAAATAAACATTAACCCACTTTGGGCCGATAGCTGAACCCGTTGAAATTTTTAACGAATGTTAATTTGATCATATTTAATATTCAAATTTTTTATTTTTTTTTTTTTTATTTATTTTTTAATTAAAAAATTTGTCTTCTTGGAGACTCTCAATTATTGGGAGAGGATGGATGTGGGCGTGGTTGGTCCAAGACCATCTTTATACCTACATAATAGCAAACATACCAAATATTACTTATATATCAACAAATAATTTATATAAATTATATTTTTTCATAGAAAAACCTATTTTAGTTCAGGCGTAGAAAACTACCCCTGGGGCCAAAATGGGTTAACACAACTGAAACAAAGAAAACAATGCTTTTAAATTTAATACGAAAAATAATGCTTTTAAATTCTTTTGCATAAAGTTGAGTATTATTTACGTTGATTTTTGTTTTTGCTGCCTGTTGCAAGTTTTTTGTTGTATTTGTAAATGACGATGAAGACGACGACGATGATGCACATGCAACAAATCCAATGCCCGCTATGTAGAAAAAATGAAAGCAACAACTGACTGAAAGCGTAGCAAGAACGAACAATAGAAAGCTAGAAAGAGAGAGAGTGAGGAGTGTTAAATAAATTAAAAAACAAAAAAATAAAGTTTAAAAGAATAAAACTTGCAACTCTTTGGATTTATTTATCACGAAAAAATGTCACATGTCCAGCGTGTGAGCGGGATTTGCTGTGATCCACTGTTTGCTGTTGGCTGCTGGCAGTAGCTGTCAGTGTTATTTCTTTGCTGCTGTTACTTTTATTTGATTTTAATGTTATTTTCTTTTAGTTGTTTTTAATGTTGTTGTTGTTGTTGCTATTGTTGCTTTTAGCATTTTATTCACATATACGGCTGGTGGTCAGCTTGACGAAACAAAAATAAAAAAAAATAAAAATTTCAAAAAAATAACGAAATTCGAAACCTTAAAAACTTTATTTCTGCAAATTGTTTGGACTTCTGTTGCTGTTGTAAGTGCTGCTAGTGCTGAGGGTATTGTTGTTGTTTTACATATATTTTTTTTTTCTTTTTTTTGTTTTTGTCATTGCAGTTCAAGCTTTGCTTCAGTCTCATCTGCTGCTGTTGCTGCTCCTGCTGATGCATGACTTGCTGCTCACTGTTGCTCGCATTTGATGACATCTACTATTTATTGGAAACGTGATTTCTGTGCAAATTTGTTTTTATTTCCTACAACTTGTTGTTCTTGTTTTGTTGCTTTGCTTTTCTCTTGCTTCTTAGATGTTATTTTTATTTTTTTATTGAAAAAACATTGACTTGGAAGGTAATAAGACTGAATTGCAGCGTTTTTTGTAGACTGTTAAACATTTTATGGCCATGTTGCAGAATTTTTTTTTTTAACTCTCATTATAGCATAAAAGTGAGCAATAAAGGGGATATTTTTAATAGTTTTTACAGTACCGAAAATGTGGAAATTTCAAAAAAAAAAACATTTTTTTTCAATTTTCTTATAAGACATTTTTTACTTCTATACACGGACTAAAATTTTTTGCTTTAATCAATCAACTATTTTGCTTAATTCTCTGAAACATTCATTTTTATTCTTATCATTTTTCTTCATTTTTTAAGTTGGACTTTATAGATAACATTATCGAATTATTTGCTATTCTGCTAATTTCCTTTATGTTTTTAACATTTTAACCCTTTGAGTCACAACGGGACTGCTACGGTCCCACCTTTTATTCTTTGTGTTAATATTTAATCAATAAATTTTTTAAGTCAAAATATGAAATTGCACAAAGCCAAGATGGCGAATCCAATATGGTGGACCCATTTTTCTTCTAAAGTATGCTTTTTCACAATTTTTAGATCAGTAATCATTCTTGAGGGGTTTATTCTAGCTAAAGGTTGCTTTTACATAATTTTTAGATCATTATTTATTTTCGGGGGATTTTTTGTATATGTAAAAACGGAATTAGGTCACGGAATACGAATATGAAGTCAAAACTTGAAATTATACAAATCCAAGATGGCAGATCCATTATCAATATAAATTTTTTTATTATATATTATACATGATAAAATTATGATATCTGGATAAGAAACTTATCTGGAATGATAACATAAAGGAGCGCTTGAAAAAGGCAAATATAGCTCTTTTTGCCTGTAAACAATCTATAGGTAAAAAATAAGGTTTTTCCCCTAAAATTGTACGCTGGATTTATACGGCAATTGTCCGCCCCATACATACTTGTATACGGTACACTGGTATGGATGGAGGTTCAACTGCACTTCAGAAATTTGCAAAGGTTCAAAGAAGTGGTTCTTTTAAAAGCAGAAAGGTTCTCTTAGCCCTCAAACTAAGAGAATCTGGAAATTGGATAGGTAACAGCTGCGGTCACACTGTAATTCTTAACTCGTCGGTCCCCGACAAAACAGATTACTGTGTACCTTGTTAAAATTTTGAAAAGAGCTATGAAATTCTTATCCCTTCAGACTGGGCTAACAAAACCACCCTTAAAATAAACGGGATTAAAATCTTTACAAACGGATCCAAGCTTCAAAAAGCTCAGGTAGGGGGAGGAATTATGGGAGTAAATTTGGAAATAGAAGCTTCCTTTAGACACCCAAACTATTGTAGTGTCTACCAAGCGGAGATGATGGCTATATATGAAACCGCTAAGATTTTAGGTCAAAGGGACCTTAGGGGAAAGAATATTTACATATTCTCAGATAGCCAAGCTGCGCTCAAAGTGCTGAACTAGCATATTTATAACTCTTAAACTCTAACTGAGTGCCGCAGATCTCTTAACGAAATGTTAAAATTATTCAGGATCCACCTCATATGGGTACCCGGTCATAGGGATATCAGAGCAATAATCTGGCTGACGAATTGGCAAGGAAGGGTGCGACCTCAAACACCCTCTTAAATGAGGATTTCATTGGTATACCCATGACCTTCTATAAACTCCAGTGCAAGAACAATTCTTTGAGTCTTGCACAAGTACGTTGGGAACACCGTGACACATGTAGAGTAGCTAAGCTTACGTGGCCTCGCTACGACTTAAAAGGCACTAAATCACTACTTAAATTAAGCATGTGCTAAATCTTTCAAAAATAGTAGGAATCCTCACGGGTCACTGTCTAATCGGAATACATGTTCTTCGATTGGGACTTACATCAAAAGATTTCTGCAGAAGCTGCAAATGCGAGGAAGAGGTAGAAAATATCCAGCATTTCCTCTGCGAATGTCCGCCGCTAAGTAAAAGGAGATTGGAAACTCTAAGCCATCCCTTCTTAAATGAACTTACCGAAGTCTCATGCCTGGAAATCAGGCATATAATAAAATTCATAATCCGTTCGAACTGGTTTGTTGATGAGGGATATCTCTCATAGGTCAAAAGCGATTATGTGGTATCACAACGGGCCTACACTGGCCTAAGTGCACGAGTCGTCTGCCGGCTCAGCCATAAGAACCAAACCTAGACATGAAAATTTTGTAAAAACAAACTATACATATGATTTCTCAAGCCAATTCTATAGGACCAATAACCTCTTATCGACAGAAAATCAAAGCAACTTTTAGCAAACTGCAATATTTGAATTTTATCGAATTATGACTTCTGATTCGCAATCAACGACTCCAAGAACCCATACATAACAATGATAACCAATATAAAGCTAATCTGCTAAAAATGGGCACTAATGGCCTGCCATTTGGATCCTCCATATTGAATCCGCCATTTTGAATTTTCAGAATTTACAAAAACTAACTTCAGATTTTCAATCAGCGACCCCAAGAACCCATAAATATACATTATAACCCTTACAATACAAATCTAATAGAAAATGCACACTCTAGTGGTCCACCATATTGGATCCGTCATTTTGAATCTTCAGATTTTTCAAGATCTGACTTCAGATTCGTAATCAGTGAACCCCGAAAACCCCTAAGTAAGAAAATTCAGACAAAAATATTCAAAAGAAAAATGCATGACTCAAAGAGTTAAGACTTTTTAAGATTTTTATTAAATTTTCTTATCATATTCATAATCATGACCTGACATAACCACTGAATAAGTGCTTTACACAGGAAACTTTTATTTCGTAAATTTTGACGCAGAATACGTCATTCTCGGAGGTAAGTAGGGTGGTTGATATGGATCAGGTGTCGGTATTTATATCGCAATTCGAGCCTTTCGTGTGCCTAAAGTACTGATCGTACAATGTTGATGTTAGCACTTGTTGGTCTGCATGATCCTCACTGGGTGAAAAATTCATGTTTGAACACTCTAACTTTTCTAAATTTTACACAATTACATGGAATATAAAGCCAACATTTGATGTTTTTGTTTGCTTAAGTTTGTTACCTATTTATCGACAGTTTCCGGTTTTATCGACAAAACGATAAAATTTGTACGGGAGCCCCCCTAAGGAGTGGTCGGAAAGAATAGGCGTCAAAGACAAAAATGTTCGTTTTGCAAAAGTAATGGGGGTCGGTATACATATTAACCCTCTCCGGCACTCTCTTAAATGTCATATGCTCAGGTGTATGGAATAAATAAACAAAAACCATAAAATTTGTATGGGAGCCCCCTAAGGAGTGGTCGGAGGAAATAGGTGTCAAACGCAAAAATTTTCCTTTTTCAAAAGTAATGGGGGTCGGTGATACACATTAACCCTTTCCGGCACTCTTTTAAAGGTCATATGCTCAGGTGTATGGAATAAATATACAAAAACCATAAAATTTGTATCGGAGCCCCACTAAGGAGTGGTCGGAGGGAATAGGTGTCCAGGGAAAAAATGTTCCTTTTGCAAAAGTGATGGGGGTCAGTGATACATATTAACCCTTTTCGGCACTCTTTTAAAGGTCATATGCTCAGGTGTATGGAACAAATATACAAAAACCATAAAATTTGTACGGAAGCCCCCCTAAGGAGTGGTCGGAAAGAATAGGCGTCAAAGACAAAAATGTTCCTTTTGCAAAAGTAATGGGGTTCGATGATACATATTAACCCTTTCCGGCACTCTTTGAAAGGTCATATGCTCAGGTGTATGGAATAAATATACAAAAACCATAAAATTTGTATCGGAGCCCCACTAAGGAGTGGTCGGAGGGAATAGGTGTCCAAGGCAAAAATGTTCCTTTTGCAAAAGTAATGGGGGTCGGTCATACATATTAACCCTCTCCGGCACTCTCTTAAAAGTCATTTGCTCAGGTGTATGGAATAAATATACAAAAACCATAAAATTTGTATGGGAGCCCCCTAAGGAGTGGTCGGAGGGAATAGGCGTCAAACGCAAAAATTTTCCTTTTTCAAAAGTAATGGGGGTCGGTCATACATATTAACCCTCTCCGGCACTCTCTTAAAAGTCATATGCTCAGGTGTATGGAATAAATAAACAAAAACCATAAAATTTGTATGGGAGCCCCCTAAGGAGTGGTCGGAGGGAATAGGTGTCAAACGCAAAATTTTCCTTTTTCAAAAGTAATGGGGGTCGGTGATACACATTAACCCTTTCCGGCACTCTTTTAAAGGTCATATGCTCAGGTGTATGGAATAAATATACAAAAACCATAAAATTTGTATCGGAGCCCCACTAAGGAGTGGTCGGAGGGAATAGGTGTCCAGGGAAAAAATGTTCCTTTTGCAAAAGTGATGGGGGTCAGTGATACATATTAACCCTTTTCGGCACTCTTTTAAAGGTCATATGCTCAGGTGTATGGAATAAATATACAAAAACCATAAAATTTGTACGGAAGCCCCCCTAAGGAGTGGCCGGAAAGAATAGGCGTCAAAGACAAAAATGTTCCTTTTGCAAAAGTAATGGGGTTCGATGATACATATTAACCCTTTCCGGCACTCTTTGAAAGGTCATATGCTCAGGTGTATGGAATAAATATACAAAAACCATAAAATTTGTATCGGAGCCCCACTAAGGAGTGGTCGGACGGAATAGGTGTCCAAGGCAAAAATGTTCCTTTTGCAAAAGTAATGGCGGTCGGTCATACATATTAATCCTCTCCGGCACTCTCTTAAAGGTCATATGCTCAGGTGTATGGAATAAATATACAAAAACCATAAAATTTGTATGGGAGCCCCCCTATGGAGTGGTCGGTGAGAATAGGTGTCAAAGGCAACAATATTCATTTTGCAAAAGTAATGGGGGTCGCTTATACATATTAACCCTTTCCGGCACTCTTAAAGGTCATATGCTCAGGTGTATGGAATAAATATTTTGCTAAATATTTTTTAAAAAAGAAAAAGATGTCATCAAAAGCGAATTGAATAATTCTACGTCTTGCGTTACGACATAGTCGAAACTAATGTATCTTTTTTTTTTTGTTTTTTGCAATCCTCAGAACGCCATTTTTTTAATTTCGTTCTAGTACCTATTTGTTCGTGGAATACCGTCGTTTAGTTCCAAAGAAAGTCTAATACACATTAGACAAAACAAAAAAAAAATATTCTACATTTTTTACAGCTTGATATGCAATAGCATGCTTTCATATCAATGACATTTTGTTAAAAATTCAATTATTTTCAAGGACATGTCAACCCATCATGGCTGTGAGTATTGCGTCTATTGAACCTTAACCAACCATTTAACCCTCCAAATACTATTGCGACAATCTTCAAACAGGCTTAACCAACCGATAAAAGAATACAATCGAACTTAACTTGGTGAACTTCTCCCAACATCTCTGAAAAAATTATGAAATTTCATATATTTCCAACTTATGATTGTCCCGAAATCTCACTTTTGATTTGTTTTCTAAGTTATAACTGTTTTTTTTTTTTCTTATTTAAAAATATTTATGTAAAGAATTTTTCTAAAACTTTTACTGAGCTAAGTGCTTTTTATTGTAACTTGTTGTCGCAAATCCATTGATTTTAAAACAATTTCAACTCATAATTCATTTCAATGAAGAAAAAAAAACGAGTTCTTATTTGACTTCCTCACAATTAGTGCTTTTCTAAGTCAAAACTTAAAGCTTTTCTTGCTAGTGCATATGACAGAAATGTCATGAGATGATTAATGTTGCCTCCTCTACGAAATAGAAATACGAACATTTCACATTTATAATTGTAAAGGAAAAAACCTTCTACCTACTTCTCAGCTACGTACAAATTTCTTAAAGATTTTTTTTCCCCCAAAGACGTAAATATGTCTTTCAGGTTTTTCATCTCAATTCCAAATTACGTTGAGAACCTAAAAATGTTTGATAATGTTGACATAAAAATTAATAAAACAATGTGATGAGTGCCACATAGAAAATAACCTTGATATTTACATTAAGCAGTGCAAACAATGAGCTAGAAGAAAAACAAACGAGAAATAATTTTGATATTTGCCAAATTCTTTATTTTATTTTATGACAAATCTGTTTGTCTGTCTGCATGGCTACGTCTGCAAATAAAAGCATTCAATATAATTAAATGATGAACAAAATTTCTCCAAGAATATAGAAGAAAAAAACAGCAAAAAACATAAGATGGTTCGTATATCAATATATACGAATTCAAGTTCAAGGTCTTCACATTTGAACTCAGTCTGCAGGACATAAATTGTGGTTAAAATGTGGGTTAGTAACAGCTGCTGCTTCATTTCACTTCATTTTCATTTTTTTTTTTTTTTTTTTTTTGTTGATTTCAATCTATTTGCAGACGGTTAGGACATTATAATATTTATTTATATAAGACTGCATTTGGAATGGTTTGGTTGTATGTGTGCGTGATCCGAATTATAACCTTAGGAAATAAGTATTTTTAAGTAAGCAAATATTCAATGCAAACAGTTTGCAATGTTTGGGGAGTGTGTGTGTGTGACCTTGTGTGGTTTTAGTGGGCTATCACTCAGTCAGCCAGGTTAGGATAATGCCTGTAGTTAATACCATACAGTGGAAAAGGAGACGGGTATGTTGATTTCCGCTCTGATCTTACGCCCGGTTTACAAGGTCCAGGCTGGTTTACAAAGTCCAGTTCAGCTCGGTGAACAGTGTTGCCAGAAATTTTTGTTGCAAAAAAGCTAGATGGCTTAAAAAAAAAAGTCTAAATTTGTTTGCATTATTTTTTTACTCTCTGAATATGAATCTATATAAATAAAAGTCATTTTCTGTTTGTTTGACCCGAATACAAATCTTAACGACTGAACGGATTTAACTCAAATTCGGCACACATGTTACTTAAAACTTAACGTAGGTTATGGCATACTTAGTTCTGACCATGCCTCTTCCGCCCCTTCACAAGAAATAAAAATCTACCTTCTAGCATACTTTTTTCCAAAGAAAATGTTTGTCGTAATAATTTTAATAAAATGCTGTTATTTTGACGCCAAAACCATTCACATACTTTTAAAATTTCACAAAATTTGAATATGGCCTTTCATTATTTATATAACAACAACAACAACAACAACAACAACAACAACAACAACAACAACAACAACAACAACAACAACAACAACAACAACAACAACAACAACAACAACAACAACAACAACAACAACAACAACAACAACAACAACAACAACAACAACAACAACAGCTCTGTATAGAGCAAATCAAACAGCAGACTATACAGACTATTTCGTTGGCCGCTACACCAACTCATCAGTTGTCTTGCATGATTTTTCACTGTGATCCACTCAAGCTACTAAGATCCTACTTATACTGCCAATATGCAGACAAAGTTACCCGGAAATTTATTCTGACAGAGAGAACGCTTTTACATTAGTAACTTAGTTATTATCTACCTATGAGGCACCCTGTGTTAATGTTAACCTTGATCGTGTCATACTTTTAGGCATAGCCTTAACTCCTATGCATCTTGTTGTTGATTGTTGCCTTCTTTATCTTCATGTTGTCTTGTCGTCAACATACTTGGCCTAAAGCTCAAATTTGTTTTCAATTTCACAAAATTTTATCGGATCAATCGGATCAATCGAACCATTTGTGAACATAACAAATTAAGCAGAGTTTTAAAATAGCGTCGATGAAATTTAAAACAATCAGCATACCCATTTGAATCAATTTAGCCATCTCCGTCTGCCCGTCTATTTGCCCGTTTCTATTAAAAATCTATTAAAATTTCACAAAAACTATTTAAATTATATTTTATTTCTTTCCACACACGCTTTGATTCCAAATACTTATTTCTAAGTTTGAAATTGAAGTTCTGCAAAATCGGTTAAAAATCACTTCTATTCCCCATACAAACTGACGTCATCAAAATAATAAAAGATTTATACATTCGGATATTATCTTATAAAGACGAATGTTGAGTAATTTTAACTTCGGTCAAGCCAGAGATAATACATTCTTTACTAGAAATATCATTTATATGATATTACTTCAACATTTCTTAAATTGTCATTCTAGTGCTGCTCAAACTATTTACTTCCAGTTTGCATTTTTTTTTTGCTGCATTGAGTAACGGTTACCTCTATTTCTCAAACTATTGCAGTTAATTTTTAAGAGCTTATCTATCTATACTATTATATAAAATGAAAGCGAATATTTTTTGTGTCCGCAAAACTCCAAAAGTACTGGTCCGATTTTTTTGAAATAAGTTTTAAAATATCACATTTGTGCTACAAAAGGTTCATGGGTTATTTTCTTTTCGAAATTTCAATAATAAGTATCTTTAATTAAAGCGTTAAGCTTTTAAAAAAATCATCCACAATGACATGCATTGCTTGATCGTTAGCTTTTCATGCGTTTGTGCTGCGAGAGTCTCAATAAACTGTATGTTGCTCTCTACTATACTATTTTTGTTCTCAGCAAGCACAAAACAACAAAACAAACAAACAAATACATATATGTACATTAGAGTGGCCCTTAAATTTTTTTTTTAGAAATTGAACATGTGCGGTGCTCTCGTTTATTTCTTATCATATCAAAAGTATATTGTGAAAATTTCAAGAAAAAATATTAATATTTAGACGTGCCGCAAAGCGAAACTTCATTCAAAATATGCCTTTATATTGGAAAAAATTGTTTTTTTTTTTCAACAATAATTAAAATGAAGACAATTTAATGTTCTTTTCTAATCTACTCAACATAATATCGTATTTTACATAACATTATCTCTCAAACGAGCTATCATCCGTTGAAATTGGCTACAAAGTGAGAAAACTACAACTATTTGGTCGAGCGAAAAAAAAAATTTTAATTTTTTTCTAAAATTATTTTACTAACGTTCTGCAATTATGTTTAACCAATCAACTTATTACATTTAAGAGAAAAAATATATATAATTGAATCTACTAAAAGTGAAAGCACTGGTTACCTTCTAACATAGATGTCCTTCAAGTATTATTTTTTAAGATAAAAACAGTGAAATTATCTTTGAATACAAGTGCAAGTCTTACTATAGAAGAATGCAAATTAATTAAACACTTGTACCTTTTTGTGTTTTTAAAAAAGTTTATTATTTTTTATTCACTTCACTTAAATACTCTAGGAACTCAACTGGCTGAGCTGGGCTAAAAACCTAACTGTGAAAATCAGTTCTTCTCTTATTTAAAGGCTTTTAATATAAACAAAACTGAGGATGGCTTGATCGCGTTATAATAAACAAAAGTATTTCATCACAAGATGAAATATTGCATCAGCCAGAATATTTGCTGACATAACAAATTTTAGCTTAAGAAAAAGAATCTTAAGACAAAAACATTCTTGAATCTTTAAGATACAATTTTCTTTACATTTACAATTTACTTATTGAATAAAGGGTGATCTTAACTTGCATAGATTTTTGGAAGAAGGCAAGCATACCTACCAGAGTTCCCCCATCGATGTGTTCAAAAGTTGTTAGATTTGCACAAATGTTCGAAAAATTTACAAAGAAGTCAGTAACGCACAACAGAAAAGCAGCAAATTAAGGAGACTTTATTCTGCGATGAATTTTACAATCTATTTGATATTTCACACAGGGACGTTCTGAACCTAATCCGAATAGAGGATGACAGACAGTTTTTACTACTCCAGAGAGAAAATGGAAGACCCGGTTGCATGATTGACGTTGCATGATTGACGTCTTAAGAGCATGGCAGAAGCTCAAACTTATTCGGAAAAAAAAGAAAAACAGAGGAAGCGCAAACTCGAGGAGAAGAAAGTATGATTTATAAAATAATTAAAAATTGGTTTAGCTGTATTATTTGAGTTTTACTACTCTGAAAAAAAAGTTAGCTTAAAATTAAACACAATGTGTTGTTAAATTGACTGTTTTTTCATATGTTTTTCAAAATTTTTAAATACATTTGCTCTTACTTTGACGAAATTTGTTGCAAGCTATTTTTTAAACACAAATATCGTCAAATTAATAACAATTGTCGTCAATTTTAAAACATTTTTTTTTCAGTGTAGTATTATAATGTAGAAAGAGCACAGGAAAAATATTATATGAATTACAGTTTCCATGAGAATTAATACAACCCAGATAGACAAATATACCTTTTCTCCTCCTTTTGTGTTGTTCGACGAAAGTCTTCCAACAGAAATTAAAGTTGACATGGCTAAAAAAATCCAGGAAGATGACCAGTTTGAAAGTGATAGCAGAAAGAAAGTATTTTTATACAAACACCATCTTCTTTTGACTTTTTGAGACTTTTTATCACCATCATCAATGAAATTTTCCCAACGTTTCAAAATTGGAACAGATTTCCTTTAAGTACATTCAAAAGATTGGAAATCTCAAAAAGACTACACTGATGTTCTGAAAATCAGTACTTTTAGAGAAGTAATGACACATCTTAACATGCGGTTAAATTAATAACTGATTTTAATAGCCTCCTAACTAAGAACACAAACCAACAGGATTATCTCCTAAAAGTATATATGTATTTCTCATTATTTGATTGAGAATTTAATGATTATCCGGGACTATCGTAAGAAATATCCAGGATACAGTCGTGAAATTTTATTTTGGCCCTACGAGCAATAACTAAAGTAAAAACAATTATGAATAATAAACGGTGTTAAGTTTAAATAAAAAAAAAACAAAATAAAATAATAAATGTATTGATTAAGATTTAATTTGATGTGGTTATTGTTGTGTTAGAAACGTACAAACTTTATACAATTTATAATTAGAAACATAATTTTTTTCAAAATAATTAATTTTACTTATGTATTTTCGAAAAAAGTATTTTTTAAAAATAGCTTTTTCGCTCCACTAAAAATTTCGAGTTTTCGCATTTTTACCCGATTTCGACACATAATATCTCCTTGGAAAGAAATGTTTATGCTCATGCGCCAATAAAAGATTGAAAAAAAAAATTACATTAATTTCATTTGTTTTCGGAAAAAAAATATTTCTTAAAAACAATAAAAATGTAATTTTCGTATTAGTCAACTGTTTTCGACGAATGATAGCACGTTGGGAAAATAAATTAAATGCCTAATGCGATATTTTGTTTCGTTGATTAAAAAATCACACAAAATTGTCTTAATTTTAATTATTGTTGAAAAAAAAACAATTTTTTCCAATATGAATGTGTATTTCGAATGAAGTTTCGCTTTGCGGCACGTCTAAATATTAATATTTTTTCCTGAAATTTTCAGAATATAATTTTGGCATGATAAGAAACAAACGAGGGCACCGCACATATTCAATTTATAAAAAAAAAAAATTGCGCATACAGTTAAGGGCCACCCTAATGTACATACATACTTTGCTGCGGTTAAAGCTAATTGGATCGAAGTACATTCTTATATGTTCAAAGTAGTTTTGATGTGGAGAATTAATCTAACACAGTTTTGTTAAAAGGGGATTCATTGAGCACCTTTAGCATGTTGAGGATTTTTTTGATGAGAATGAGATTCAATCGGACTTGATGTAGGTATGTATGTATGTATGTTTGTATGACGTATGTTTATTTGTTTTGCTGCATGCTACTTTTCTACACATGTTTTGACGGTGGTTTTCCTGTAATTTATAAATGAACAAAAGGAACGGGTGACTTTTTACTTTACAGAATTGACATTGTGTGATTCAATAAGTTTTTTTATAAATAAACAAGATAATTGGGACGGCCGTAGGAAAAGGGGTTATGGCTTCGACCAAACAAGTCAAATTTTTGATATTCAATAGCTTTGGAAGTAAACGTCGCATGACAATAAAACTCAGCATGGTGTTACTAATTGCCAAAGTCTTTTTACTGGAAAACTGATATGTGCATTGGAAAAGGGGGTGTGTCCCGATTTTCTATACAGAATAGCTATGTAAGCTAAGATCACAGGACATTGAAACTCATAATGGAATTGTCACCTGGGAGTGATGTTCTGCTACTGGGAAACTGTAACGGGCAGTGGAACATGAGCGTGGTGTCAGACTAAGGGACTAATAAAAGATTTGAATTTACTTATTATTTCAAATATACTTGCTGGGTGCAGCAACGCGCGCCGGGTATCGCTAGTCAAATTATAAAGAAATGCTTCTGAAACTTTTAGAACTCTAGTGCTTCTCAACTTTTTAATAAATTTTCCTCATATATTGAACGCTCATAACTTCCCAACAAACATTGAGGTTTGAGAATGACTTGAGAATGATTTCATACTTTAAATAAAAACTAGTATTTTGTTTTAGACTCAGTTTATTCGAGTTCTTAGACCATTTTATCTATAAACTTCACCATAACCACCAACTGTAATTGTGTAAAAGAACTTAACATTTACGGATCGCAGTTAAGAGACCACATTAAATAAAAAAATTTGCCAACAACTAATTATAACTTTTGAAATAGTGTCTTTGCTTCCATACAACAAACATATAAATGTGATGTTTAGCTCAAGAAAAAATTAAAAAATTCACAGACATGCACATATTTTCACACCTTTATCCGAACACACAACTTCTAGAAGAACCACTTGTTTTGCATCCCTTCAAATCCTAAGCATAAATTTTGTCTAAACTGATGTCATGAGTGGTTTAACGGGTTGCTATCAGATAGTTGTAGTTGACTACTTTAAAGAAAGGTTCTATATTAAATTTCTTCTTCAACTTGTCCATCTGCCTGGTCACCTTATGTGGGTATCTGTAGATACCCGAGACTACAGCATGTCCTATTGGCTTCTCTTTATTATGGCATTATGACTGGCATGTCAAGATGATGACTTTGATGCCTCTATGATGGCCTTGTAACTGGCGTAAAGGCACTCAGGACAATGAAAATCTTACCCTGGTTCACAATCTTCCCCATCTTGATGCAGACCAGATAAACCTGATATAGAGGAAAAGAGGCACATCTCCAAATGGCTCTTATCTTAAAGAAATCAGGAAGTTTTTTTCTTTTTTTCTATATAGTTTGTACAGCTTCCCACAACAAAAACCTTCTCTTTTATCAATTTAATTTTTGAAGTTCTTTAAAATTTCTTATCATTTAGTCTTAACTTCTAAAGTGCAAAGTTGTCCTACTACCCGCACTACTACCCTTTCCATATCTTTGTCCTGTTCAAGAAATATTCTACAAAACCAATTAATAACAGATCGCATATATAACAGTTATAGTGTTATAATGAAAAGATGTTATGACCATAGTTCTTGTAGTGGTTGATTGAATTGAATGAGACTAAAACTCCTTAAATGTCGGTGCTGTCGGTATTTTTATGATCTCATAATTGCTGTTGGTATTGGAGTTGTTATTGTTTTTTGTTATACTTACAATTGTGCGGCCATATTGGACTTAATGGACGTTAACATGAAAATGAAGCCAAAGCAGAAGAGGATGGAACCAGCAACATCAACAGCTTATTTAATAATTGACACAAACAACAACAACAACAATTACAACACTATTGACAGCATAATCAACAACAAAGTTAACATTATTAACCTAACAAATAGCAGCATCAAAATCATCATCACCATCATCATCGCCATCATCATCATTACATAAATTCATTGAAGGCTTATTGTGCTGAGGCCACACTTTTGAGCAGTTGTTTTGTTTTCCACTCTGTTTTTCCTCTTTTTTCTGTTTTGCACTCTTTGAAATAGAACTAAAAACCCAGTTTCGGTAATCGAAACCAGGCCAAGTCATTGTTAACTCATTGCATATCAATTGAAGCGATTTCCGCGAATGCTTTAACGCGGTCATTGCAATGTTTGATCAGTCAATTCTTGTTGTTGTTGCTACTGCTGTTGTCATTATTGTTTTTGTTGTTGTTAAGTCAAGTATTGTTCTTTCGGCTCTGTACAGCATCCCAAAATTATGCAGCATTCGATAGAATTTTGTAATATGAAGCACTGAAGTTGGCTGCAGTTATTCTAGAGCAGTGGATGTGGGCAGCTGGTTCACTGCTAAAGTATTCAAATATCTTCGCTATTGTTGTGGCCCCTTAATTGTTGTCTGAAAGCGGATGCTGTGGCATTTTGTGGCAATGGGAATGGTGTGTACAAATCTCTGAACTCGGATGAATTTGTTTATTTAAAGCTGGCTAAGAAAATTTCTACGAAATTGATTTGAATGTTCAATAAATAATCGCGAGGATGACAGCTGCATAATTTTTTTAAACCAAAAAGAAAAAATCGCTCAAGTGTGAGCATAAATGAATCGATCAATTGAATAGAAAAGTTTGATTTCTTTTTTGAAGAAATCTTTTTATTGCCTGAACTAGCACTGCTTGAAGCATACTTAACAAAACTGTGTCCAAAATCTTTTAAATGCTCAACTGTTTTAATTGAAAAATTGTACGATTCAAAACGCACTGAATTTATCTGTAGTATCAACGCTGTAAGTAGTTTAAGTCTGTGTTATAGTGCGCGCTGAAACTGGTGCGAGATTGAGCTTGCAGATGGAAGCAGCTTTTTTAAGCTGATAGTGTTTATACTGCGTGCTTGTTGCTTACAGAAGGCTACAGCACCAGCTTTGATGGGATGCTGGTGTGTTTATAGCGCGTACTTTTAGCTTGTTCTTTTGTTTTTTTTTTTTTGATACGGCTCTCAATTAAGTTTTGCAAAATAAATCCGAACTTGCATTGAGTGGTTATTTTTTTTAACTTTATTATTTATTTTTATTTTGGTCTGTACAATTACGCTAGCACAAAACATACCAAAACCGCATCGTTTTGTTAATTTGTTTCATTTATATTTTGCTCCGTACATTCTTCTACTTAAAAATTCACTATGTATATCTATATCTATACTACTATATAAAATGTAAGTGCAAATTTTTTGTTGCCACTAAGCTACAAAACTACTTGCCCGATTTTTATGAAATAAGTTTTGAAATATCGCATTTGTGTTACGAAAGGATATAGGAGTATTTTCTTTACGAAATTTATAATAAGTATCTTTAATTAAAGTATAAAGTTTTTAAAAAAATCATTCACAATGCCATGCATTTCTTGATCGTAAGCTTTTCATACATTTGTGCTTCGAGAACTTCAATAAACTCCATGTTGCTCTCTACACCAGCGATTGCCATCGCCTAACTCTTTCCACTCTTTCCACTCTTTCCACTCTATTACAACAACTTCAATATTTCTATGATTGTTGTAATTCGCCGAATCGTTCACAGGCGTAGCTGCACCGCAACCATACAGCGTGTGTTTGTTGTTGTTTATTCTTGTCGTTGTTGGTAAATATAGCGCATGCGACTGTGTATAACTCTTGCTACGCTGAAGGTTTCTTGTTGGTAATTTTGCGTATGGTTTCGTCGCCGACTGCTTTTTGTTTGTGTTTTTTGTAACTAATTCCTTATTGTACTACGTATGCAACGATTTGTTGTTGTTTTTGATTTTTTTTTTTGTAATTGTTGTTGCACTCTTCAAAAATCACTCTTTGGCAATCCCAGCTCTACACTATTCTCTCTTTGTTATAAGCAAGCACAATACAACAAAATAAACAAATAAAAACATATACATACATAATTTACTGCGCTTAAAACAAGAAAAACACAAATGAAATTAATTCACCACACCAAATGTCAATTGGAGCGAAATAAATTGTAATATGTTGATTAACCTGCTCAATGAACCTGGAGACCCGGGTTCGAACCCAGCAGCGACAGATAATTATTTGATTTAAAAAATGATTTTTCTGTACCTCCGCCACTTCTCTGCAGACAATGGCAAGCCTCAGAGAGTAATCAAAATGCCATGTAAAGCTTCTTGAGTTCGGAGTCAGCGTTAAACCTGTAGATCCGTTTCTCGGTCAATTGTGTACAAACTTAATAACACGCACAACACTATTGATCATAAGATGCTAGGTCAAAGTCAAGGTCAAGGGCTGAAATGACCAGTTATTTATTTATTTTCTTATGTTGAAATTAGTTTTGATGTGGTGAATTTATCCAACACAGTTTTGTTAAAAGGGGATTCACTGACCACCCTCAGCTTGTGCAGGAATTTTTTTTTTTTCGTTTTTATATAGAGTTTATCCGCTGCATCTCTCTACATTTTCAATGGAAACAATCCGACTTGGTCTATAGTATATACGTATGTATCAGTGATCTGCAACGAGTCACGTTTTTGTGACTTGTAGTGATTCATTCAAAACCAAGTAGTAATGCGTACACATCAAACAACAACCAGCACTACTACTCGAAGCACTCTTGCTACAGAAAGTAACACATAGTTCAATGTTGGAGTTGTCAATCGAACGTCAAAGTGCAACCCAATACTCCTCAACATCAAACCACTTGTTATGCCAATACCAAGTACTCATAGCTCAAGCAAAAGTCCCATAGCTCATTGTGAATACTTGTGTATTTTTCTATGAAAACGCAGTGACTCTGTTCTTGTCGCTGTTAGAAGAGTATAGGTTAACACCGAATTGTTTTTAATATTTTTTTAATATTGTTTCAATATTGTTTTTAATAATAAGAAATCAAGCTTAAATTCTTTACTTACGCCAAAGTTGGCAACTCTGGGAAAGTCATGATCATTAATTTGAAATATGTTGACATAACTTATTAGAAGCGAGTCAAGATCATACCGACTACTTACGACCACGAGTCGGAATATGAAGAATGAAGCATTGGAGTTAAGTTGCGTGTTATGAGTATCGCAACATTTTTTGATGAGTATGAATATGAAGTTGAAGCCAAATGAATGCGTATATACTTGAGTCAACTCTGCTTATAACTGCTCGCTGCAGTTCTCTGGTATGTCTGTACTTTACATTTGTTGTAAATTTTTCACGGCATGCAATTTTTCTAGACACTTTTTGACCGTGGTTTTACTGTAATTTATAAATGAGCAAGAGAAACAAATGATTGACTTTTTACTTTTATTGGAGTAACATTGTGTGATTCAAGGAGTTTTTTTATAAATTAATAAAGATAAACTATGGATAAAGAGAAAACGTTCGTGACGAGGCCTATGACCACTGTGGCCTACTAGTTACTTCATAAAATATAAAATCAGAATGTGAAAAGCTACCAACAATGCCATGTCTTTTTTTCATTGAAAATGTGGGGAACAAAAAAAAGGGAGCAAAGAAAAAAGAAACAATAGCTGCGTTCGATTCGCCAATGCTCAACTCAATTACGAAAAAAACGGCTACTCACTTAGCTCCTACTTACTGCATAGTTGGCAACACTTTTTTTTTTTGTACAGTCCACATAAAGTCTGCCAATAAATAAATTTTGTTTTTGTACTCACATCACATTTTGACAGAATCTATTACATTTACCTTATTCCGTACACAAACCAACTAAAAAATAAGAACTTGGCAACGCAACTTTACTCAACTCAACTGATAATTGACCTACTCTATACTCAACAAGCTGTAGACTTTGTTGTTGTTTTCCCATACAAATTTTGAAATAAGCGACATGAATTGAGTATAGGCTGGCGAACGCAGCTTTGTATTTTTGGCACAAAATACAGATCAATAAAAAAATATCGAAATTAAAACAAATGCGTTCAAAGGAACTTGAAAACCTAAACACAACAACGATTGAAAGTTCAGTACAAAATTACAAAATAATAAAATTTTACAGAAATAAAAAAAGAACAACGAAAACCATGTAAACTACGGAGATAGAAGAAAAAATATCCGAAAACTTTCTAAAAAAAATCCAGCACGATAAAACATAAGCAAAAAAAATTAAACAGAAATCAGAACTTATAAGCGAGCAAGATAAAAATAAAGTCGCTGAAAACCATCTCGCAGGTAGCTTCAAGTTCAAAGTAAGCTTGCACTGTAAACACTTGGAGCTTTTTCCATAAGATTATACATGAAGCGTTTTTCAGCAGCAGCTGCTAGCTTCAGCGTCAGCACACACTATTAACGCGGCTTTAGGCACCGCTTGCCAGAGCTTTTTATATATAGCTTTTGAGCAGCCTCAAAGTGATCAGCTGCAATCTTTATTCGCTGGAATTGCTTTAAGTTTACACAGACAACACAATAATTGATTCTACTTATTCGATATATAATAAATCTAATAAATCACCCACGCCTCTTCTCACGCCTTTGCTACCACTATTGCACGTTTTAATGATTATTTATTTTATCTCTTGCCTTCTGAATGTGGCATCCTTTTAGCCTAAAATTTATAACGACTTCATAGGTCGTTAATAAAGCTATTAATATAAAGCTCACCCACTCGCCGATAGCGTTAAAACTTTTCAGACGCGCTTTATTCACGTACGAAATAACATGGCAAGCAAAAGAAACAAAAAAAAAACTAATAACATGGCAACTCAATGAAATTGCCTGAAAAAAGCTATGAAAGCTTAATAAGTAGTGGAATTGGGGTTATGCGCAAAGTTTTTGATAGATTTCATAAAACTGTTTTAATGCGTTTGAAATAACAAGAACAATAGCAATAACTATTACAATAACATTAACAAGAACAAGAACAATTAGACTAAAGAGCTTATATAAATGGTATCTTCTCTTTAAAACTTTACCCATTAAATAATAATTAAAATAAAATAGATTTATTCATTTTAATGCAATAAACGGAGAACCAACAAGAGATGCAGGGTTGCAAAGGCGCATTATTTAACTACTGGTTACTTGAGAATTATCATAAGTTAAAATTTGTCAAGTGTAAACGCGGAAAATTTATCATAAATTACTATGTATTAAATAAAAGAATAAAATTTGTAAAATTTTAATAAAATATTTACTATGAAAATTCATGTGCCTTCCAAAATGTGTGAGCGCAGTATAACCAAAAAATTCCAATAGACTGGCTCAGTACAATATGTGAAGATACCAAAATGAGTTCGCCCCGAACGTTCAACCGAATATATCGATATCGACAGTAAAACAAAGTGTTGAAAACGAGCCAAGCTCCTCAATTTGTCATCGTGCTTAAGAACTGTACTTCTCCATGTTCAGCGCAAAGTGATGAAAGATTTGGCTCTGCATGCGAACATGGTTCTATTGACTCAAGAATTGAAAGTACGTTCTCTAATTGGGTTTTGGAATACATGAATGGTGAACAATGATTTTGTAAAAAATCGTGTTTTGTGGCGAACAAAACTGCTATTTTTTGAGAGCTGAAAACTCGCGAGTGATTCAGGAGATGCTAATACACTGCACTCACATCGAGTGACTGTTTGGTGCAGTTTGTGGGCCAGACGTGTCACAGAGTCATACTTTTTGAAAAATGTGACGGATAAGCCGTTAATGATCAATGGAGTGCGCTACGGAGGCATAATAAACAATTTCTTGTGGACGGGCACAGACGGCCTCTGCTTCAATATGTATTTAATAAAAGTATTTCATTAAAAATTTCCATTTATCTCATTTGAACTCCAATAAAAATTTAATAAACATCTAAACAGTTATTTATCCTATTCAAAAAAACAAACCCTACACTTTTTGTTGATACGAATAGACACGTTGCTTCATTTTATTTTATTTTAGTTTTTAATTAATTTTTTATTGTTGTTTGTTTGTTTTTATTTTTTTTTGTGAGTTTTTAGAGAAATTTCTATTTACTCCAATTTTCATATCGTTTCTAATAAATACTCACAAAAACAAGAAAAAACTGCTCTTATGTAGTAAGCTTTTTATATTTAGAATTGTTAGAATTTGTTTGTATGCACCAATAAAGCTTTCTGCCATCAAAATAAACGTATGAAATTGATGTTTTGATCGTTCGTCACCTCTCTGCAAACCTTAACAATCCAGAGAGTCGGCATAAAACAAATAGGTATAGTTCTCGATCATTCGTGTACAAAGGTAAGTAATACGCACAATTTGATTAAAAGAAGCTCGGTAAAAGTTCTTTTAAGGGCTGAAATGGTCAATTCATTTTTTTAAAACAATTTGTTTATTATAATTCAAGCTCTTAAAAGTTAGAGCTTTAAGCTCTAGAAATTAAAGCTTTTTCATTTTTGTACAAAGATTTCTAACTTTATTTTATTTTTTTTTTATGTATATTTTAAAACTGAACAAGGGCCTAAACTTATGTCATTTAAACTCCAATCAAATTAAAAGCTTTCGCAATGCACTTTCGCATGTTTTATTTGTTTTATTTTTCCATAAAGTTTTTTTCTGAATTATTTTTGGGAATATTTGAATACAACTTGTTAATTTTAGACTATTCGGCCTCAAAGCTCTTTATGATTTAAAGATAATTATACAACATAAAACAAATATAAAAGCTTTTAAGTTTCTGCACGACTTGAGATGAAATTTAATAAACAATCAACAACATTGCTTATGTAGTCAAAACTAAATGCAAAATAAAAGCTTTCTCAAGGTAGTAAGGCTTTTTGAAGTTTCTCAAAACCTTTTTATACAGCCCTGTTGTGAATAGGGAATTCAGAAAGGAATTAAGAAAAGGAATTTTCGTTTGTTTAGAAATGTTCACTGACCTTTTGAAAATTTTTAACACAAATATTTCCATTTACCGACAATTTTTAAGGTCACCAGAAAAAAATCTTTAAAAACATCCCCTGTCTAAAAAATGAAAATTCCTTTCTTCAATTCCGAGGCAAATTTTATTCATAATAGGCCTGAATAATTTTTATATTTTTTTTTAAACAATCTTCTATACCTTGTTTGATGCATCCTTTTTTCAAGACAGCTTTGTTTGTTTTATTATTTATTCCCTCAAAGCTAGTTCCTAAATTTTCTGGAAATTTTAATACGATTAGTTCCTTTCAATACGTGCGGCCTTAAAGCTATTGTTTTTGGCTCATTTTATTTTATTTTATTTTTTTAATTAATTTTTTATTGTTTTTTGTTTATTCTTTTATGTTTTTTCTGTATTTTTTCGGATCTACTTATGTCTTGTTTTCTAGGTAAAAACATATTAAATGAAGGTAAAAAAAAATAAACAATTTACGTAATTTTTTTTAAAAATGTCTGTTTTTTAAATTTGGCATTTAGTTCTGGATTTTTTTTTTTTTTTTTTTTGCTAGTTTTTAGAGAAATTTCTAGTCAGGTATTTTCTTACTTACGAGTTTTTAACGACTCCAGTTTTCATATCCTTTCTAATAAATACACACAAAAAAAAAAAAAAAAACAAAAAATTGCTCTTAAGCTTTTGAGCACAAAAAAACATGCGTAGTATGCTTTTTATATTTAGAATTGTTAGAATTTGTTTTTATGCACCAATAAAGCTTTCTGCCATCAACATAAAAATATGCATAAAATATACCCCCAGGCAAATTTTTTTACATATTTTTTATAGAGCTTTACTATGAGTTCTAGTTCAGAAATGAGAGAGTTATAAAATATTGCATGCTTTTCAAAACATTCCAAGTTTATTGGTATAATTTTTTAAAGTTCTCTCAAGTCGCACAGCACTTTAGCAACTATAACATGAGCTGCTACGATAGGCGTGTAAAGTTGTTAACATGATGAAAACCATAGATTTTACCCTTGTAACTTTTGCCAGCACATTCATTATAGATGAACTTATATGTGGGTGTGTGTGTGTGTGTGTGTGTGTGGATGCGTGAGTGGATGCGTGTGTGTTTATGGATGAATTCAGATGTTGTTATCATGTTCCATATCTGTATCTGTATCTCTAAGTTATGTTTTTTACTAAGTATTCTTGTAACAACAAAACTTTTCCCATATAACTTTTATTGCTGATGTCGCAGCTTGTGCCAGACATAACTTTATTACGTCTTTGTCAAGAAGTTCAGGTGTCAAACACTGTCAATTAGCAAAAACTTGTTATCCTTTCCCGGTTGCAACATCTACGTATCTATGAGCTACAAAACAACTAATAAATACATACAATAACTTTTGACAGACAAAGCGTTGAGAGACTTGCGTAAGACTTTAAAGTGTTACATATAATTTAATCACCCAAAACACACATAGATATACACACATACACACACGTATATTTACGCAAAAGTATCACATATCGTGCGACTGATATTGTCTGTCAGTCGTTTTGTCACGAAGCTAATGCACGCAATCTTAAGTTTGCATTCATAAGATGCATATCTTGAAGATACTTGAGCTTGCGTCAGCAACAACAGCTAAATAGCAGTGCATTTGAATACGAAAGGGACAACTCTGCGCAGCTAGCTTCTTGACATTTCTTCAAATTTATATAACCAGCAGTTATACAGAGAGCTGAAAAACGACAATAACAACAATAGAGCTTGAAAGTAGCACTTTTGTTGTTGTTGTCGTTGTTATTGTTGCTATATTGCATTTAGAGTCAACAAATTGCAAGCTTGGCAACATCTGTGCACCTGCATAACAGCTGCTTTGAATGACCTCGCTGCTAGGCAGCAGCATCTCAAAGATAACAGGTAAGCTTTTTTAAGCTTAATTATTACTTTATTAAATTCCCACATTTACCATTTATGCTGCTAGTAAGAAAAGCTGATGATGACTCTTATGATAAATTGCATTTTTTTCATTCAATTTTATGTTCAAAACGATTATTGCTGGTATGAGAAACTTTTGGTTTTTTGAGCTTTGTTTTTATGGTGAAATAAAACTGATGTGAAATATGCTTCTAAAATTGAATTTAAATGAAATAAAATAAAAAAAAAAATATTAAAAATTGTGAAGAGGCTTTATAAAAAGCTTTTTATGTTTTTTAATAAAAATTCTTATAATACCGGAAAGCTTTTAAAAATAAGAAGCTTTCATTAAAAGCTTTTAGCTATTAAGTATAAGAAGCTTTTGTAAAGAAATAAATTTTTATTTATGCAAAACAATGTCAGAAAATTTGGGTGTGTTCCAAAGTTTCGTACATGAAGCTTTAAAAATAACATATTTTTTATTAAATTTTTCATCTTATTGTCACACCAATTTTCAGGAAACTGATACTGCTTTAAAGATTTTGTTTTTTGGACGAAAACTTAAAAAAGTTTAAAAAATTAAATCTTTTGGTATATTGAAAATTTTCAAAAAGCTATCGTACATAACTTTCTGGTTATTTGGAAGTTAAACAAATGCTTAAAGGACTTTTCAAAAACAAAAGCTTTTAATAAATTTTAAGCGTTTAATAAACCTCCTGTTTTAATAATTTTCTAACTCATTAATCAAATTTGTTATTGCTCTATAGGTTTTACATCGTTCCTTTAAAAAGCTTTGTATCCAAAATTTCAACTGAGCTTCAAAAGTTTTAACTTATTCTAATAAAGTTAAAAAAAAAAAAAAACAAAAGTTCAATAAGTTAAAAATTAAAGCTTTTCAAGCAAAAAATAATCATAAAGAAGCTTTTTTTCTCCTTGTTTCTCTTAATTTAAACGTAATTGTATTATAATTACGATTATATATACTGCTAAAAAACTGGTTTATTAATAAAAATATTTTTTCCATACTTAAGCTTTTACGTTTCTTTACAACTATAGCTGAATTAGGCCGTGGCCGAACGCGTTAGAGTACGTGGATTGTTTGATGTCAATTTTACGAGCCACGAGGTTCGAGTTTGGAATGTCAGATTAAAAAGAACACTTTTTCAATTGAAATTGAGTTTTCTGATCATACTTCACCTCTCTGCAAACCTTGACTAATCAGAGAGTCGGCATAAAACAAGAGAGTAGGTCCAGTGCTCGATCATTCGTGTACAAACATTACATCATACGCACCGTACAATTTGATTAAAAGAAAATCGGTCAAAGTTATTTTAAAGGCTGAAATGGTCAATTCGTTTTTTTAAAACAATTTGTTTATTCTAATTCAAGCTCTTTACAGCTTGAGCTTTAAGCTCTAGAAATAAAAACTTTTTAAGTTTTGTAAAATAACAATTTTTTTACAAGCATTTCTAAATTTTTTTATTTTTCGTAACTAAAGGTACAAGTTCAACGAGGGCCTTAACTTATGTCATTTAAACTCCTATCAAATTAAAAGCTTTCGCAATGCACCATTCTACCTAGTTTTATTTGTTTTGTTTTTTCCTAAAATTTTTGAAAATTATTTTTGGGAATATTTGAAAACAACTTGTTGTTTTCAGTATATTCGGCCTTAAAAATTTTAATGTTTTTAAGAAAATTATCCAAATAAAGCAAATACAAAAGCTTTAAAGTTTCTGAACCACTTTAGTTGAAAGGTAATCCACAATCAACAACATATCTTATGTAGTCAAAACTAAATGCAAAGTAAAAGCTTTTTCAAGGTAGTAAGGCTTTTTTGAGTTTCGAAAAATCTTTTTATAATGATTTATGTCCTTTTTTTTTTTTTGTTTTTTTTTAAACAATTTTCTATACATTGTTTGATGCAGCCTTCAAGAAATCTTTGTTAAAATTTTTTGACAGACAGCTTTGTTTTTTTTGTTATTAATTTCCTCAAAGCTGTTGCCTAAATTTTCTGGAATTTCAAATACGATTTTTTTCGTTTCAATACGTGCTTTAAAACTATGTTTTTTTAAATAAATTATTTTCCAAAAACACTATTAAATGTCTTCACAAAAGCTTAAAATTTTATCAAAGCCAAACATAAGTCAATAGAAGTTAAACTAAATTAAAAGCTTTTAAAGCGTATTCTTAAAGAATTAAAGAAAGCTAAACAGCTTTTAAGGCAAAGTTAAGAGAGAAGCTTATTTACAAAAAAAAAAAACAGGTGCGTCACTGGACACACGAGAGAAGCGAAGCAGTTTCGCAATTTCATAGAATTGATAATTAAATGGCTTTTTTCGATTGAAATAACTTTTAAATTTAAAACTTTAAAATAATAAAGTTTTACGTTTTTGTATGGGAGAACCCGTAAGGAGTGGTCGGAGGGGATAGGTCCTCAAGGGAAAAATGTTTATTTTTCAAAAATAATGGGGGTTGATCATACATATTAACCCTCTCCGGCCCTGCTGTTCAGTTGTAGGGAATAAATATACAAAAATAATTAAATTTGTTTGTAGCATAACGACATCTAGTAGTAAGTAGAAGCAACATTTGTGTTTTTTAGTACTCTTGTTTGTATAGCCAATACACAATCCATAGTGGTTATTGTGTATTGGCTAATGATTATTGTAGGAGATGAAGGATATGTAGCCAATACAATTCTTATAAATAGATTATTTTGATCTACTGCAACATAGCTTTAGTTAATTCTTGATATTGAATCAGCTTCATTAAAAATTAAAGGGTTTTGGTTCGATGGTTAAAGCGTTAAACTATCAGACGACGAGCATGAGTTCAATTCCTGCAGTGGGCTAGAAATTATTTTTAATTTAACATTTTCTTGTTACAATAGACGCAAGCAAAAAACAATATCAATCCTAAGAAAAAAGGTGTCGGAAAAAGTGTTGTTTTTTCAGATTTCACTCCAGCAAATCGCAGAACGAGGCGTAAAAAGCTTCGCTTCAAAAAAAAATCATCGAATTTAATTGAGATTAAAAAAGATTGTATGAACAAATTTTACAAACATTACTTAGATTTACTGTTCACTTAAATGCATACGGTCTTAAAGCTTTCAGTTTTTTTGGTTAAAATTATTTTATATAAACATTTTTAAAGTTTTTTTTTTAGATTTCAACTTTAGCTTAAAGTTTAAAAACTATTTGTTCACTTAAATACAGACTACTCTAAAGCTTTCAGGTTCTTAAAGTTAAAATTATTTAACATAGAAATACTCAAAAAAATTTTTTTAGATCTACCCGGAACTATTGCTGCAAATTTAAACGAAGGCAAATCTAGTGTCATCCACAAAAAGTGAAATAAAACCTTGTACTGTGCATCTTAAAAAAGCTTAATTACATTTTAATATTCCCTTCAAAACTTTTTTAACTCACTTATTTTAATATTTACCCAATAATTTTCTCCGTCGTAGTTCGAGGCATACTTCAAGAAAAAGCTTTCTTCTTTTATTTCCTCCACAATCTGTTTTTTTATGTTTCTGCTGAAAGTAAAGTTTGTAATCACGCTAAAAGCTAAAATATAGCTGAAATTAAATAACAGACGATATTTAAATCAATCCTATTGATGTATAAAAAGCAGAGAAAAAACTTTTATATTTTATTTTTTTTGGGAGCTTTATTCACTCGTATACATAAAATGCTGAAAAAAGTTTTTTCTTCAATAATCAACTCAATTTCTTCATTTCATTTTCATGCTTTCGAAAAGCTTTTAGATGTTCTTTCAATAATACAATTTTCTAAATGTGCTTTTAAACTTTCTGAGAACCATGTGCTAATTAGAACTAAATGTGCTTTTAAACTTTCTTAGAACCATGTCTAAGAGTTCAACTAGTTGTTTAAGCTTTAATGAAGCATTCAAAATGAAAGTTTAAGAACTTTAAGAATTCTTTTTAATCAACACAAATCTAATCTAATTTTCATACATGTTTTAATATATTCTATAATTTTTAAATTAAAAAAACGAAAACGAAATTAAAAAAAAAAAAACTTAAAACATTTTAATAACTTCACGAAAATTACACCGAACACCTTTCATAAAACGTATTTGTATCAACTTTGCCACAATTAAAAAAGTTCTCAAATTCCCGTAATTATTTCATGCGGCTATTAAAAACTACAATCAAGATGCATTTTTTTTTTATATAAAAAACCTTTAATATTATTTTGCATTTTACTACCTTCCTCAACGACTGCTGCATAAATGCTTTACCAAAAGAAAAAATAAATAAAAAACATTCAACGTAACTTAATACTGTGTGCTTGGCGTGTGTTTGTTGGTTCTATTAACAAACCAAGTCAAGGCTAAAAAATGAAGTATAAAAGAAGTTAAATAACAATAAACTGCCATAAAAAGCAAGCAGAAAAAAACAAGCAGAGTAAAAAAAAATAATAATACAGCAACAAACATATAGATGCATATAGACCATAAAATGCAACATGCATTGAGTTCTAGTGAACCGATGCAGAATACTTGCTCTAATGGTCTGGAAGATTAAATGATGAAATGTTATTGACGCTGCTGCTACTGCTGCTGTTTCTGTGGCTGTTGCTCTTGCCTGTCGGGATGATGCATTTTAAAGAATGCTTTACAAGTAAATGCATGACAAATTGAAGCATAAAAATCAAATCACAGTTATGTCATAAATATTAAGAGTCTCAACAATGTATATAAATTGATGAATCATTAGTTTAATTTATATCAGTCTGAAGTATTTAAAAAAAAAAAAAAGTAAAGACAATTTTAACAAATTTATTGATGTTTTAAAAAACTACAATTTATTTTTTCAACACGTGTCATGTCATATTGCATGTCATATGGCATGATGTATGGCCATACCAAATGTTATGTCATATGTCATATCATATATCATGTCATATGCCATATCATGTTGTCATATGTCATGTTATATATCATGCCATATCTTATGTCGTATTTCATGTCATATGTCATGTCATCATACATCATTCCATGTGCCCTACCATATGTTATGTTATATGCCCTACCGTATGTTATGTTATATGTCATGTCATATATTATGTCATATGCCATATCATATGTCATGTCATATACAATCATGTCATATCTTGTGTTTTATTTCATGTCAAATGTCATGTCATATATCATGACATATGCCATACCATATGTTATGTCATATGTCATGTTATATATCATGTCATATATTATGTCATATGACGCCTTGTGGCGTCCGTGGCGTAGTTGGTTAAAGTGCGTGGCCGCTATGTAAACGAACTTTGGAGACCCAGGTTCGAACCCCAGCAGCGACAGAGAATTATTTGAATTAAAATAATTTTTCTGTACGGCCGCCACCTCTCTACAGACAATGGCAAACCTCAGAGAGTAATCAAAATGCAATGTAAAGCCTCTTGAGAACGAGAACATTCCGTTCATCGCCGTTCGGAGTTGGCGTTAAACATGTAGGTCCGGTTCTCGGTCAATTGTGTACAAACTTAATAACACGCACAACACAATTGCTCATAAGAAGCTAGGTAAAAGTCCTTTCAAGGGCTGAAATGGCCCGTTATATATTTATTTTTTATATCATGTCATATGTCATATCATATTTCATGTCATATGTCATGTCATATATCATGCCATATCATATGTTACGTCATATGTCATTTCATATATCATGATGTCATGACAAATGTTATAACATATATCATGCCATATCATATGTTATGTTATATGTCATGTCAAATATCATGTCATATACCATGTCATATGTCATGTCATATGTCATGACATATGTTATAACATTTTTCATGTCATGTCATTTTATAAAGTAAAGTTTCATATATTATACTAACTATCAATCCTTATATAATTTCTTAATTTCTGGTCATCCAATTTAAACATCTGAAATTTGTGAATACTCTGTCACGTCTGATAGCATGTTCAAACCGACTTCATTTAACGTGTTATTCGAAAAAAAGCTTTTTTTTAACATCATCGTTCATACTGATTTAACTAGTTTCAAAATGTCAGTTTGTTTATTTATATTTTGAAAGAAATAAAAAATTGTTTATTAAAAAATATAAAAAAAATTAAAAAAATTACAAAAAACTTCAAATAAATTCAAAAATTTGTCAAAGAATTTATTTGTTTATATTTAAAACATCAAAATAAAAAGCGCTTGTCATATTTGGCTGCGTTTAAAAAGCAAAAAAGCTTTTCTGACTTTAGCAAGAACACAAGCCAGTTATTAAACGAGTTTCGAAACGTGTTAAATCATTTAACACGTTAAATTTCCAACAACAATTGTTCACATTTAACTTCATCAAAACTTCATTGGAGAACTCGTTTTTCGATTTAACTTCATTATAGCATGTTCAAACCGAGTTCATTTAACGTGTTATTCGAAAAAAGCTTTTTTTTAACATCATTGTTCATACTGCCTTAACTAGTTTCAAAATGTCAGTTTTTTGTTTATATTTTGAAAGAAATAAAAAAAGTTTATTCAAAAATATAAAAAAAATAAAAAAAAATAACAAAAAATTCTAATAAATTCAAAAATTTGTCAAAGAATTAAGAAAAATTTGTCAAAGAATTTATTTGTTTACATTCAAAACATCAAAATAAAAAGCTCTTGTCATATTTGGCTGCGTTTAAAAAGCAAAAAAGCTTTTCTGACGTTAGCAAGAACACAAACCAGTAATTAAACGAGTTTCGAAACGTGTTAAATCATTTAACACGTTAAATTTCCTACAACAATTGTACACATTTAACTTCATCAAAACTTCATTTCAGAACTTGTTTTTCGATCTAACTTCATTAAATTGATTTAACGTAATTAAATGCTCGGTTTGAACATGCTATTACTCAATCGATTTAAAAACAATTGTGACAATATCTGAATGAACTCCTTTAACCATTTTTTTATTTAAATCGACCACTCTGACATAAATAATGCTTAATTGAAAGATATTGTCGCAATTTTGTCTAAATTTACTTTAAATTTTAGTGAGTTCGGCATTTTTTCCAAATAAATTGCTGCATCCTTTTCAATTATACTATGTGCCGCAAGGATGCTTCGTTCATAATCGTTACTCGCACTTTGCGACCACTAAACAAGCCATTCCACCAATCCAATCAACTACTAATATAGTCGCAACAAACACACAGAGACACACGCACAGTAACTATAATGCACTTTGGAGTGCACTTTAGGTTAAACGTGTGTCTGTGTCTGTGTATGTGTGTTTGTTCGACTCATAGAGCTTCTTCACTTTAATTGAAATTCTTGCACAGTGCTTTTCCACTTCAACGCACTAAGCTGCTGCCATCGCTGTTTTATGCTCCCTCCAATTTATATCTACCCAATAGCTGACCTCTTCTATTGCAGTATTCAATATTTTTTTTTCTTTTTCTCCTTATTTTGCAGAAATTAACCAATTATTCGACTTAATAGCATAACACTCATCCGCTTTCTTCTTCTATTTTAGATTCCCTCACGTTGGCCCAAGTGAATGTGGAACCAAATAAAGCGCTGCTCAATGAAGGCGATCGAACGGAACTGCTTTGCCGCTATGGACGTTCAATTAATTACTGTCGAATTGAAATACCCGGCGAGAAGGTACTCAATTTATCGCCTGAATGGAGTAAAACACCGGGTTTCACATACTTTGGTGCTGGCTTGGCGGCGGGTCAGTGCGGTGTGAGCATTGAACGCATAAAGGCAGTCAATAATGGCCAAGTCAAGTGCAGTCTAGGTGTTGAGGGTGAAGAGCTGTCGGGTATAATTGATTTGGTGGTTGCACGTAAGTTGTTTTGTGTAAGCTTTGAATTTTATGAAACGGTTATTAAAGATATGATTTTCTTTTAGTGCGTCCCCAGCAACCAATTATCGAACTGGTCACCAAAACCAATCGAGAGGGCTATTTTTCCGAGGGAAGTCAATTTCAGGCACGTTGCATAGTGCGTGATGGACGCCCAGCAGCCAACATTTCATGGTTTATAGATGATATGCCAGCCAATAAGCGTGTCAGTCCACTAGAAGTTGAGGCTTCACCCACCGATCGCAACATGACTCTGTCAACCACTACGCAGGAGATTCAATGGCAATTGACACACGAGGA
This sequence comes from Pherbina coryleti, assembly GCA_943735915.1. Taxonomy (NCBI): domain Eukaryota; kingdom Metazoa; phylum Arthropoda; class Insecta; order Diptera; family Sciomyzidae; genus Pherbina; species Pherbina coryleti. Next base: position 22,044,440 of record OX030948.1, read on the forward strand.
CAATGGTCGTAAATTGATCTGCCGTTCATATCATCAGACTGATCGTGATAGTCTGCCACCGCAAGAGGGCGCCTATTTGTTGCTTGTGAACTGTAAGTTTAAGAGGCTTCAAAAGAATTTTCCCAGATAAGCCTTAAAATAACAATGAACAAAACAAAAATTAAATGTAATCAAAAGCTTATGAAAGCTTTTAAGACCTTTTAAAAGCATTCAATAATATATAAAACATTTTTCAGAATCACTTTACAGACAATAAGAAATGATATTGAGAAAAAAATAATTAAAGAGCATAAAGCTAAAATTTGAAAATAATTGAGTCGAGGACTAACAGAAATGTACCTAAAAACCACTCAATTATTTACAGGGTTAAAAAAGTAAAATAATCAAAAGCTTTTTATTTCAAAAAACTTAAAAAATTAAAAACTCAACTAATGTTACAGTTTAATTTAATAATTTTATACAAAGCTTAAAACTTTATCAAATATTCTCAAAAGCTTTAGCTCAAAAAGCTGGGGGTTAATACGCAGCGTTGCTTTTCTCATTAATTATATCTTTAACCAAATTTAACCAAATAGTTTTCAAAAACTTTGTCAAATATTTTTCTAAAATTTAATCAAAACTCTGAACTCTTATGAATCACATAAAGTGCAAGTTTCTAGCGTAAAATTAACTTTATTAATTAACTTATTTCTAAATCTATTTAATAGATTTTAAAGCTTTTTTATAAAAATAACTGCTTAACTTTTGTACAGGAAGCTTCATTAAAATATTGTATTAGGAAGTTTTTATGAACAAAATACTTATAAACTTTTAGCTTGAACTTAAAACGCACAAAAAGCTTTTAAAACTAATAAAGCTATTTGTTTTGAAAGCTTGTGTGCCAATTTCACACTTTATTACTTTTAACGGACACAATTACTTTAACTTTTAATGGACATGAGTTGCCTTGATAAAACTTCAAGCTTCATAAGCTCTAGATAAATTTTTTATGTCTAAAATAAATTGTAAAATGTTTTCAAAAATTCAAATCATCTTGCATGGATTTCATTTACAAATATTTACGCTCAAAAAAGCTCGTAAAACATGAACAATTTTATTTTAATGATGACTTAAAAACAAAATCGTTCTTTCCCTAAAAGCTCATTACCGAACACGAATTTCTTACAAGAAGTCAAACTTATAGCATGTTCAAACCGACTTTATTTAACGTGTTATTCGAAAAAAAGCTTTTTTTTAACATCATCGTTTATACTGCCTTAACTAGTTCCAAAATGTCAGTTTATTTGTTTATATTTTGAAAGAAATAAAAAATTGTTTATTAAAAAATATAAAAAAAATAAAAAAAAAATAACAAAAACTTCAAATAAATTCAAAAATTTGTCAAAGAATTAAGAAAAATTTGTCACAGAATTTATTTTTTTACAATAAAAACTTCAAATTAAAAAGCTCTTTTAAGATTTGGCTGCGTTTAAAAAGCAAAAAAAGCAAAAAAAGCTTTTCTGACGTTAGCTTCAAAATGTTTCGAAATGTTTTAAAGAATAAAAAAAAAAAAAAAAATTAAAGCATTTAACACGTTAAATTCCAACAACAATTGTACACATATAACTTCATTAGAACTTCATTTGAGAACTCGTTTTTCGATTTAACTTCATTTAGTTGATTAAACATAATTAAATGCTCGGTTTGAACATGCTAACACACAGAAATACTCTTTTCGTAAAAGCTTACATAACAACTTCAAAAAATTACTTCAATCAAAGGAAAGCTTTTTTATTAATAATAATTTTTCTCATACGAAACTTTAACTTCAATATAATCTCACATCTTAAAAGCTCTGGGCTAGTACTTCAAGTTTAAACTGGCTCAAATACTTTACAGTATGAAGAAAAGAGTAATCATAAAAAGCTCTAAGTTTAGATAAAGAATCATATTAAACAAACTAAATAAAGCAGATAAACTTATTAGCTTAAGCTTCTGAATGAATAAGAATTTTGATCCTGATAGACTTAAAGCTCATTTAATGTGACGAAAGCTCTAAATAATTCTTTTTTATGAACGTTGATATATAAGTAGAAAGCAAAGTAAGCTCTTTTTTTTCAAAGATATCAAATAAAAATCAAGCTTTAAAAAAGTATTGCTTTAAATAAGCTTTTTAATTGAACACTTAATGCTATAAAAAAGCTTCAACAACAAACAAAAATATTTTCACGAAAGCTTGTATGACAACTTCAGCAAAGAACTCAAAAAAATACTTAAGTTGCTTTAGGTTAGGTTAGGTTGACGTGGCTGTCTCCTATGAGACACACTTAGGCCAGTTTGGCCCGTTGTGATACCAGGGGTTAATTATTTCCACCCTATTTGAACCAGTTGGAGCTATTTATGAAGCTTTGTATTCGGTAGACCGAAGTTTTTGAGAGTTCGTCTAGGTCACTGTAGAACCAGTTACCTAGGAAGAGATGGCGCTTTCTGGCCAGCGCTGGGCATGTGCAGAGGAGGTGTGTTGTGGATTCAACTTCCTCTTCATCTCTGCAGCTTCTGCAGAAGTCGTTATGGGGAGTATTCAGTCTTTGGGCGTGGTTTCCAATCAGGCAGTGTCCTGTTAGGACGCCTATTGTAATACTTATTTGGTCCCTTCTAAGGGATATTAGTTCTTTTGAGCGTCTTAAGTTTAGTGTTGGCCACACTTGACGCGATATGCTGCATGTACTACCCGTTGACCACCTGTTGTTGGTGTTTTCAAGGGATAGTTCATTTATTAGTAGCTTACATGTTGCGAGAGGTATTCCAATTTGTTCCTTATCTGTCGATAAGGGTTTGATGGTACCGTTTCTAGCGAGTTCGTCTGCTTTGCAGTTTCCTTGGAAATCTCTATGTCCGGGGATCCAGCATAGGAATATATTGAGCTGCTCTGCCATCTCATTTAGAGATCTGCGGCAGCCTAGGACTGTTTTTGATGTTATTTCAACAGATTCCAGGGCTTTCAAAGCGGCTTGACTATCAGATAGAATACAAATATCTTTTGCTAATATTTCGTTCATCTGTAGCCAAGTAACGGCTTCATGTATGGCAGTGACCTCCGCTTGGAAGACACTGCAGTGGTCGGGGAGCCTAAAGGCATGGTTAATGTTTAGGGATTCAGAGTAGACTCCTCCGCCTACTTTGCCATCTAGTTTTGATCCATCAGTGTAGATTCTAGTGGCATTGTTTGGTGGAGGGCTTCCAATATCCCATTCGTATCTGGAGGGGATTGATACATCAAACTTTTTGTGGAATAAAAGTTTTTGAGTGATGTAGTCTATATTCTTGGGTATTTGAGGAGTGAGTTTCCTGGTGTCAGAGTGTCCTATTGTGCCCTCTTTCCATTGGGTAGTGGCTTCTAAACGGATTGCTGTGTTTGCAGCTATCCGTTTTGTTAGGATATCTAGTGGAGTTAGATGGAGCAAAGTATCGAGTGCGTCAGTAGGAGTGGTTCTCAGCGCTCCACTGATGCACAGCTCTGCTGACCGTTGAACTTTGCGAAGTATATTGAGGTGTGTTTGTTTGCTTAGTGCTGGCCACCAGACTATAGCACCGTATAACAATATTGGTCTAATAACAGCTGTATAAAGCCAGTGAGTTACCCTAGGTTGTAATCCCCATTTGCTACCCACTGCTTTTTTACATGTGTATAGGGCTATATTGGCTTTTTTGGCTCTCTCGAGCAGGTTGGGTTTCCAATTTAGTTTCCTATCTAAAATGAGACCCAGGTATTTTGCTTGTTCTGAGAAGTTTAGTCTTGTATTTCCCAGTTTTGGAGGACTAATAGTGGGCAAGTTGTGTTGTCTGGTAAAGATCACTAACTCGGTTTTATCGGGGTTAACGCTAAGTCCACAGCCGGTAACCCAGTTTACGAGAGTGTTAAGACAATTTTGCATAATATCTCTGAGGGTGGACACATATTTACCTGAGGTGACGATAGCAACATCGTCTTTAGTTGCTTTAACAACGAGAATATTTCCCACAGAATGCTTTTCAAATCAAAACTTTTATATTGCCTAAAGCTCATAATAAAACACTTTTCTTTGATAGTAGTTTCTGGATATATCTAATAAAGAAATCGAGAATTAAAAGCTGACTGTAATCATTTATGTCTTCAGAGCTGAAAATTCGTCAAGTTTCTTTAAATGAAACTCTTAAAAAATCTTAAAAAAGCTTTAAATAAAATAAGGTCTTAAATTAATTTTTCTCCTTATCTCTCTTAAACGAAGCTTTTTTATATTAACTTATTAATGAACTCAATTCTTTCCATCTCTTCTAGTCGCTCCCGTTTCTCAACCGGAAATTCTCGTCTATGGACTCTATCTCGATCACACTGCCATGGTCAATATTACTATTCATGCCCATCCAACTCCTCAAGTTGAGTGGACCGTCGATGGTGTTGTCATTCCACAAGGTACTCCAAGCGGTCGTTATGCCGCCTATGAACCGCAATACTTGGGTCAAGACTATTACAACGTTACCTTGGCCATTGGTGGACTTACGTTAGAGGATACAACCAAAAAATATCAATTGAAAGCTTCAAATGCCTTCGGTTCCACAGAATACACAGTACGCATTAGTTCATCGAGCACTCCACCCAGCACTGGTTTGGAAATTGGCGCAATAGTGGGCATTGTTGTGGCTGTTGCTGTGCTCGTTCTCATTGTTCTGCTGATTATCTTTGCTCGTGCTACTGGACGCTGGTGTTTCGGAGGTAAGTCGCTTGACTATTTTTTTATTTTTATTAAAACGCACAAAAAACGCATCTACTCACACCGTTTCTTCTCTTCTCTTCTCTTCTCTTAACCAAATCCTTTTCTTTTAAACATCGTCTATATTCTTCTTTAACTATGCCCATAAGCTTAAAGTTCAACAATAAAGCACTTTCAAAAGCTGCTCGCTGTTATTTATTGCGTTTCTGGCTTAAAAGTTCATTCATTAAAACCTCTGCTCCGTCATGTTTCCGCGTTTGCAACGTTTGCCTCATCTCGGTTTCTAACGCGGGTTAGAACTCCTTTTCAACATAATTAAGCCGCTTTTTTTTTAAATATTTTGCATGTTGCCAACATCGACATCGGCACCGAATACATCCCAAATCTTGTGCTCATCTAATGGCGCCTGCCTGCTGCTTCTTCTAAATTTTACTGAGTAGAGCGACGCCCGCTACTATTACTTTGTTATTCGCGAACTTCATTTGCATTTTTGGCAGTCAGGGAGCAACAAACTTTGACTGCATTGGTACCATCATTTTAATGCAATATTCGAGCTTGTTGTTGCTGTTTGCCAGTTGCCTTCACCGGTTGCACCCTAGACCGATACTGGCTGGTATCATTCACCGGCATTCGCAAGCAACAACAGAAACCACAGGCTTCTTAAACTTGTTCGGCTAATTAAAAACGTGGTTTATTTAAACAGTTCTCAGTAAATGATCTGATGAAAATATTGCGTGGATGCTGCCGAGAATTTAGAGCAACAGTGGTAATAAAGTAAAATTTTAATTCTACTGAATGTTAAGCTGTACTTTAGGGGTGGGTGTATTAAAGCTCTTAAATTCGATTAAGACGTTTTTGGTTAGAGTTTAATTTTGGTTAACAGTTTTGTAACAGTTTAAAATATAAATTTTAAATTTAAAATAGGTTTTTATTTTAATTTTGATCAGTATCAGCTCTTTTGTACAGAGGAAATACTGTAGAGCACTTTTCGGACATTTGACTATCAAAACCAAAGAATAAATGCGTCTACTTCCTGTCTTCGCTGTTGCCACCCACCAACAGCTGTGACAGCATAGTGCGACTGCTGGCCTGCAATAATCAAAAGTTGCAACTCAACTTAAATGGGCAGCAACTGAGTGCAAGAAACTTTAGGATAGACGACAGAGTTTTATCCAGCTATACCCAAGCCGTTCTTGGTTGGCTAGCGCGATGACTGAAACATGCAGGCAGGCGGAAATTTTAAAATTACTTTCTCCATTTATTAGCCAGCAATGACAATCGCTACGATGCAATGTTTTGCAGTTGTCCTTATTTAAATGTAGCAAATGGCAGCCATGCGTTAATCGCTACAGTCTTGTGCAGAGCTGCTATTGATGATGTAGCTGCAGCTAAGAGCATTTTGCTTGCCCGTGACAAGCATATGCGTTGATTTCTAAATTTTCCATCCCTTGTAAGCGGCAAAAGTTTCATAATTCCTTGGAGCTAGATTAACGTTATAAATTTCATAAATGTCTCAATTGGGAGCACATTATTATAGCCAAGAGTTGAGGAGTTGCCAGCGTTAACTGAGTAAGGCACTGTGAATATACAGTTAAATGGCATAATGTCGCTTTACGTGTTAAAGGAAACCATTTTATTTCTAACAGAACCTCTAAAGGAAGCTTCATCGCATATTACATGCATTACTTGGCGATATATACTTATTTTATTCTTCTGCTGCTTAATCTGCACTTAAAGACATCATGACATCGCTTAATGAGCCGTTTATGCTTCTTGATACTTTCGTTAATAGTGCCAAAGTAATTTTACTGGATTTTTCAACATCCAGCCATTAAAGAAGAAGAAATATTTTGGAAACATTAAAAAATTCTATTTAAATAGTGTTAATGTTAATATCAATGTCGATGTCGATTTCGATGTCAATTTCAATGACAATGTCAATGTCAATGTCAATATCAATGTTAATGTCAATGTCGATATCAATGTGAATGTCAATGTCAATGTCGATGTCAATGTCAATGTCAATGTCAATGTCAATGTCAATGTCAATGTCAATGTCAATGTCAATGTCAATATCAATGTTAATGTCAATGTCAATATCAATGCTAATGTCAATGTCAATGTCGATGTCAATGTCAATGTCAATGTCAATGTCAATGTCAATGTCAATGTCAATGTCAATGTCAATGTCAATGTCAATGTCATTGTCAATGTAAATGTCAATTTTAATGTGATTGTTAATTTCAATGGCAATGTCAATGTCAATGTCAATGTCTATGTCAATGTCAATGTAAATGGCAATGTCAATGTCAATGTCATTGCCAATGTCAATGTCATTGCCAATGTCAATGTCATTGTCAATGTCAATGTCAATGTCAATGTCAATGTCAATGTCAATGTCAATGTCATTGCCAATGTCAATGTCAATGTCAATGTCATTGTCAATGTCAATGTCAATATCAATGTCAATGTCAATGTAAATGTCAATGTCATTGCCAATATCAACGTCAATGTCAATGTCAATTTCAATGTCAATGTCAATGTCAATGTCAATGTCAATGTCAATGTCAATATCAATGTCAATGTCAATGTCAATGTCAATGTCAATGTCAATGTCATTTTCAATGTCAATGTCAATGTCAATATCAATGTCAATGTCAATGTCAATGTCAATGTCAATGTAAATGTCAATATCAATGTCAATGTCAATGTCAATGTCAATGTTAGTGTCAATGTCAATGTCAATGTCAATGTCAATGTCAATGTCAATATCAATGTCAATGTCAATGTCAATGTCAATGTCAATGTCAATGTCTATGTCTATGTCAATGTCAATGTAAATGGCAATGTCAATGTCTATGTCAATGTCAATGTAAATGGCAATGTCAATGTCAATGTCATTGCCAATGTCAATGTCATTGTCAATGTCAATGTCAATGTAAATGTCAATGTCAATGTCAATGTCATTGCCAATGTCAATGTCATTGTCAATGTCAATGTCAATATCAATGTCAATGTCAATGTAAATGTCAATGTCATTGCCAATATCAACGTCAATGTCAATGTCAATTTCAATGTCAATGTCAATGTCAATGTCAATGTCAATGTCAATATCAATGTCAATGTCAATGTCAATGTCAATGTCATTTTCAATGTCAATGTCAATGTCATTGTTATTTCAATGTCAATGTCAATGTTAATGTCAATGTCAATGTCAATATCAATGTCAATGTCAGTGTCAATTTCAATGTCAATGTCAATGTCAATATCAATGTCAATGTCAATGTCAATTTCAATGTCAATGTCAATGCCAATGTCAATGCCTATGTCAATGTCAATGTCAATTTCAATGTTAGTGTCAATGTCAATGCCAATGTCAATGCCTATGTCAATGTCAATGTCAATTTCAATGTTAGTGTCAATGTCATTTTCAATGTCAATGTCAATGTCATTGTTATTTCAATGTCAATGTCAATGTTAATGTCAATGTCAATGTCAATATCAATGTCAATGTCAATGTCAATTTCAATGTCAATGTCAATGTCAATATCAATGTCAATATCAATGTCAATGTCAATGTCAATTTCAATGTCAATGTCAATGCCAATGTCAATGCCTATGTCAATGTCAATGTCAATTTCAATGTTAGTGTCAATGTCAATGCAATGTCAATGTCAATGCCAATGCCAATGTCAATGCCTATGTCAATGTTAATGTCAATGTCAATGTCAATATCAATGTCAATGTCAATGTCAATGTCAATGTCAATGTCAATGTCATTATTATTTCAATGTCAATGTCAATGTCAATGCCTATGTCAATGTTAATGTCAATGTCAATGTCAATGTCAATGTCAATGTTAATTTCAGTGTCAATGCCAATGTTAATGTTAATGTTAGTGTATATGGTAATGTTAAGAAAATTTTGGTCGGATCTTAATTAATGCTCAGTCCGTTATTGTCATGACTATATGTGACTATATTTCAAAACTTTTGAAAAGTTGGCATTTTTTTTTTAATTTTTTTAACTTTTCACTATAAGAGCTGTAGCTGCATGTTATTGGAGTTATTTCGACATCTCTTAAGAAATCTATTGAATGTTTTAACTTCAAAATAATCTTAGAAAACGCTTTACTAACACGAAGCATATATATAAACACACACAGAAATATACGCACACACTTTCATGCATGAATTTATAGCACAAAATACTTGAAATACCTTGTAGAATTAATTCAAATATTTATGTCGGTTGTGCGAACATTTTTTTTGAACTTTGAGTGAAGTGAAAGCAAAACTAAAGCAGTGCATTACCAACAACAATTCAACACTGCAATTACAACAACGACTAGAGCTAACTTAACAAAAGCGCTTAACTAGGTTAATAAATTTCAAAGAAAATTTTTAGTAGTTTCTAAAAATTTGCATTAAAATTTCTTATGTAAAAATATAACCTATTTTTTTTTATACTTTTTTGGTGTGTTACTAACAAGGTTTTTTTTTTTGGTATTTTGGATTGGAATAAAATGTTTTATTTTTTCAACTTGATTCGACTTCATTTTTCTTGATCTAAAAAAAACAAAAATGTAAAAAATTTAACTCATACCATTCTGAATGAACGCTAAAAGTTAGTTCTTGTTGTTGTTGTTTTTGCAGGCGCAACCCTAAACACGGACATTGGACCCGATTCAGAGGCACAAATCAATCCTGAGCACAACGATGACTTTGATGGCAGAGATTTCAACGATGGCGAGGAGCACATCAATACAACGCATCAATCGGAAGAAGCTACGCCGCCAGTAACCGATAAGTTGGAGTCACAAAAGAAGGCTGACATGAAGGCCAAGACAGTTGTTGTGGCGCCGCCAACAGCTGCTGCAACCACCAATGGACATCAAAACGGAAATGAGCCGAAAACAAACACATCCGTTTAGAACGCAAACGAGCGAGAGAAAACGAGCAAAACATTTTAACGTACATGCAGGATATTTAATGGAAAAGGTTTCAAAAGGAAAATAAAAATAAAACATAAACAATGAATGTGAAATCAACATGACAATCAAGACAGTGGGAAAAACTATAAAAAAAAACCAACTATTTTAGGAACTATAAAAAAAAAACGCATTTTGCGCCCAGTTTAAAATATAATGAAAAAACGAAACTCTAAGGACATTCATGTCAGCCAACTCGAATATTTTGACTTTTTAGATATTTAGAATTTTTTACATGTTTATAAAAGCACAAAATATTAAAATTTTTCTACAAATATTTTTCTATTTATTTTTTAAGTCTAATAAGAAAATGTGTTCTCTAAAACTTTTGATATAAAAAAAAAATATATGTATGTGAAAATATTTCAAAAACAAAATATAAATATAGCTAAAGCTCGAATACGAATGTGATTTTTGAATCTCAGTTTCAAAACAGTTCTCAAAATATAAACGAAAAAAAACATTCACTAAAATAAACAAAAATGTATTCTTATCAACGATTTAATTAATTTATAAACAAACGTACATTTAATTTGCCGCGCTGCATTTACAAAGCACGCCACTACACACACACACACACTTGCACACACAAATGTTACAACCGTCCTTTGCAACAATTATATATGTATGTCAATTTTTTTTTTTAATCACCGATATTTTATAATTAAGCTAGCCCTGTTGTGGTTATACAGTTAAAAAGCTTTAACTGCTAATGCATTCAGCCGCTTGAATCTTAAATTAGAAAAAAAAACAAAAAAAAATATATTACTTATAATTATATACATATACGTATATTTATATATATATATATATATTAATTCTTTAAGAATATTATGAATCCTTGATGTACAATATAATTAAGTGAACTTTTTGTTTTTTTTATTGTAAATTGTATCCAGCTCTTAATTATAACCTAGGATACATGTTTTTTTTTTCTTTGCAACGCTCTTATATGAATCTTTCTTTATACACTTACCAACTTATAAACTTATATCTTATAAAATCTCTTTTTTATCTATATACAAATTGCGAAATTGTAAAAATGTATCGCTTAGATATTCTTCACAAAATTCCCTTTTTTTTACATTGTAGTTAGATATATATTTTTAAAATAAATATCGATGTATTTTGTAAGTTTTAAAAATTATTGTAAAATTTCAAAGTTACAAATAAATGTGTTTTTTTTTTAATAAATAAAGTTTTTCTATCGTATATTAAAAAAGAAACTCAAAATCCTCATAATTGGTGGCGAAAGAGTCAAGAGTCAAGACTTTGAGTCAAGACTCAAAAACTTAATTTTTTTTACAACCAGGTGTAATGAGTGAGAGGCATATTAACGTGGTCAGTCTGTTTGTCATGGCGCAGAGAATAACGTCGATCGAAGGAACAATACGCGAGTTCAAATCGAACTTTCAGTCTCAAATCAAGTTTTTTTCCGATTGAATTATTTGTAACATAAGTGATCGAGAAGATTCCCGAGTACTATTCTATTTTCGAACGAATGAAAATATACTGGTTCCAAAACAACTCCATGAGTACTCATAGAGTATTCCATGATTTACATTTTTATCATTTTTGATGCTTTGTTGAACTCATTTTCGAACAAAAAGGATTCGTTTATGAGAGACACATTAGTCCGTCAAGTTGAATTACTACTAGTGTTGTCAAATATTCGACAAATGTAAAAACCGGTTTCTCGAACAACCCGAAAATGAACATTTTCTAAAAACCGGATTTTCGAATACTTAAAAAAAATAACCAGCTCAAACCGGTTAACCGGTTTTTAATAAAATATATTTTTAAAATTAATTAAAAATTAAGAGGAAAACAAAGGCATCGTAAATATTTTTCTTTTAATATTAATATTTTGTCTACGACCTCTAATTATTTATATTGAAAACAAGTTTTTCGAGCTCTAGGCCAAGCATGTTGTCAACAAGACAACATGAAGAACAAAGAAGGCAACAACCAACAACAACAACAACGGCTCTGTTTAGAGCAAATCACACAGCTTGACTATACAGACTGTTTCATTGGCCGCTACACCAACTCATCAGTAGCCTTTGTATGACTTTACACTGTGATCCACTCAAGCTACTTAGGTTCTACATATATTGCCAATATGCCGAGTCCAGGCCAATATGCCTGGAATTTATTTTTGGCAGAGAACGCTGGAATTTTTGTAACTGAGTTCTTATCTACTTTTTGATGCATACTGTACTAAGGCTAACAACCTAGATCGTATCATACTTTCCACATACTTACCACATTAAGGCATAGCCTTAATTCATGTGCATCTTCGAAATTCGATCACAGCGGTTTACTGCTATCAGAGCATATTGAAGTTAGAATTAACTGAACCCTAAAAAAATGAAAGTGAGGAAAAAAAAAAAAAAGGGAGGAGCTAAACAGCAAAAATAACAACAACTTCAATATGCTCTGATAGCAGTAAACCGCTGGTTAAATGGCTTCGTCAGTAAGCAAAATTGCCGTATATGGAGCAAAGACAATCCTCAAGTCATTAACGAATCACCATTACATCCATTAAAATTGACTCTTTGGTACAGTGTACACGCTGGCGGCATCATTGGTCCTTATTTCTTTCGAAATGAAGAAGGAACTGCAGTTACTGTGAATGGCGAGCGCTATCGAGCCATGCTGACTGATTTTTTGTTTTCAAAAATTAATCAGCTAAACATCGACGACATTTTGTTCCAACAAGACGGCGCAACTTGCCCTACAGCGCGCTTAACCATCAATTTATTGCAAAATCAATGTTGTGATGTTGGAACTTTATTTCTGGAACTTTATTTCCAGAAGTGATCTTGTTAACTGGCCTCCTCGTTCGTGCGACTAAATGCCTTTCGACTACTTTTTATGGGTCTATGTTAAGTCATTGGTTTATGCCGACAAACCAGAAACTCTTGAAGCATTGGTAGTCAATATTAGAGTCACCAATGACGCCATACGGCGAGATTTACTGGAAAAAGTAGTGAAAAATTGGACTGATCGAATGGACTATGTTACTCGTAGCCGTGGCGGACAAATGCCGGAAATCATATTTAAAAAATAAATGCCGTGAAATTATCTACCAAATTATAATAATAAAAAATTCATTCCAACAATATTTCTGTCTTGTGTTATTACTTAAAGTTCTCAAACTCTTAAAAAACACCCTTTATGTGATTAATTCACATTTTAAAGAAAAATAAAAAAAAAAACAATCAGTTACACAGTGCATCAAAATTACAACTTTTATTTAGTAACAGAAATTTAATTTTATTGTCGTATTGTACATGGTTCTCAAAGCAAAATTTTCCTACCAAATTATGGACTGACTGACTGGTCTGCATTGAGATGAGTGGCTTTAAAAACTCAATAGTTGACTATAATTTCGGCAGACAATTGCAATTAAACGATTTCTCGACCGAATGTGCGTTTTTTCGAATGTAGTCTGGGAACCAACTTCAGATAAAACTACCGGGAAAATGTTAACGGAATACTGCAAATTTATATTTCTTCTAAATGATGGCGTTTTTACAGTTTAAATTGGGTCAATTTAACTAAACATATTTTTTCTAATCAAGGTGTCAGAAATCTATAAAATAGGTTTTCTAAGAAATGTTCATCTTCGAAAAACAGTGCTGTTCCCAAACAATTCTAAGCCGTCAAAGGTCTGGTTCTAAAATTATGACTCAATATGACATAAAAGTGACAGTTCCGGTGTCGTTAAAAAACTGACAAGGACCTTAGGAAGGTTCTCACTAACCGGAGGGTGAAAGTAAGGTATCGTGACAATATTAAATTAAAATTCAATAAAATTTTCAAATTGAAAATTAATATGTCAAAAATTACTATTTTCTAAAGTGTCATTCTAAATTTACAATCAATATCAAATCAGGGAGGGCAGTAGTCAGAAAATTTCATGGGGAAGGAAGTCTAGTTTTGATGACAAAAATATGTATAGGGCATTTTGCTTCTTTTTTTTTTTAAATCGCGGGGTCGACAATTTCAAAATTTTTTTAAGTAAATTAAGGGAAAATTTCTGCATCTTATCCACAGTTTTAAAGTGGAAAAGGCACTTGTTCAACACATTTTGAGGGTTTTTACAGTTTTATCATTTTTTACAAAAAGTTAAAAAGTTTTTTAAAACATCTTAGTCCCATGGAAGGTTTTAGCCCCGAATAATATTTTTGTATTGATTTTTTTTTTTTTTTTGTTTCAAGATTCGATACAGCTTTCATTACTCGATGTGGTTCCGTTCCAAATATTGGTAGAAATAAAAAGAGGCTTTATGATTCTTGCATATGGGTCATTCTTTTACAAACCACATACCTTATTTAACTTAACATTTTAGAATCGGCTGGAAATTTTTTTACAATTAATATGTATACATAAAAATATTTTATGCCTATTTCGCAATTTTTTTTTTGGAAAATATTCACATATTCATTTTTGATAATTTGCTGGATTTTCCTTAATCGTTTAGTAAAAATTAATTATCTCCACTTGTTAACTTGTTAATTACCTCCGATCCGATTGATGACATTTTTTTTTATTACACTCTTTTGCTTTAGCTTACGAACTGTATTTAAAAAAAAAATTATCAATTTAATAAAAAACAATAATAATTTTTAATTTATTTTTACATACCTTTAACCAGAGATTAGAAACAAATTGTACGAAAGAACAACACCTACAGCTCCGTCAGCAAACAATTTCATTTTCTCCTTATGTTTGGCTCTTTGCTGCAAACAACAATACAATGCATCGCATAATGCATCGAAATGGTACGAAAATAAGAAAAAAAGTTATATTTTTTTTAAAAAGTATGTAATTTAGATCGACATTATTTAGTTCTATAAAATTAAAAAATTTTTTTAAAAAATCATTAATAATAAACAAATGCGACTTTATACAACATAATGTTATTTTAAGAAAATCAAGAAATTTAAAATTGGGTTAATGTTTTAAAAAATACAGAATGTTTTTTCTAAAAAGCAGTAAAGAGGATTATTTTAAAATATATTTTGCTTCTGAAAGTAATTTTGTTTAGTATATATTTTTTGAAAATAAAATTTTCTTTACCTTAAAAAAAAAAACACCTAAAAACTCAAAAATTTGCGAGTTTTAATAAACTATAACAAAAAAAAAGGATTCTTTGATTTGAGCGAACCTGTTATGTAATTTTATTTTGAGTATTGTCTTTTCATTTCCAAAATATTATCTGCCCCTTTTCATAAACAAGAAAGTTATGCAGATTTAAAGAAGTGACATTTTGCGATAAATGCTCAATTTTGTATGAAAAATTATTAAAAATTTAGCAAAATTCAAAAGAGAATTGCAAGAAAATGGATTCTTTGATTTTAACACAACTTTTTTGTAATTTTATTTTAAGTATTGACTTTCTATTTCCAAAATATTTTCTGCCCCTTTTCATAAACAAGAAAGTTATGTAGATTGAAAAAAGTGACTTTTTTGCTAAAAATGCTAAATCTAATATGGAAAAATATTCAAAATTTAGCAAAATTCAATTTGATTTTGACGAAACTTTTTTGTAATTTTATCTGAAGTATTAACTTTTGATTTTCAAAATATTATCTGCACCTTACAAAGATAACAAAAGAATTTTAGTAACACAGGGTATTTCAGCTAGTTTATATATAAAAGTGCATTTAAAAATAATACTGAACACTGTCTGAAGAGGCATTGGAAGCAAGGCACAAAGAATTTAGAAAAAAATCGACTTAACCATACCCTTAAATGCTCGAGGATTAAGTCTAATACAGATTTAATGAAAATATTGTTGCTGACATCTGAGCCTCTCTTAGCATCCAAAAAACTATTAAAACAAATCAAATGTAATTATTGATAAAGAAGTTGAGAAGTTTATTCAATTAGTTGATGACCCTTACATTGTTTGTAGTGATTCTAACGAAGAAGTCAATAGCATGAAAGTCAATAGCGAGATGAGTTCTTGGTTTTTTGTACATATGCACACATTAAGTTTTTTACTTTTTTATTTCACATTTGTTAATAAAAAAAAGTTACCAATTTTATTTTTTAAATAAATTAAATAAAATTTGCCCAAAATATTATTTTTTTAATTAATGCAAATGGGAATGTTAATGAGTAACAGATGTACCTCATAAACAAAATCATATAAAAAATTAATATAGGTCCAGGTACCCCTAGGAACTAACCGATTTCAACCATTTCTAGAACACACGTATTGCTTTATTTTTATAACCTTTTCACCGAGTTTTGTAAGGACCGGCCAACTTTTGTATGTACCTCCTATACAAAATAATGTAAAAAATTAATATAGGTCCAAGAAAGGTACCCCTAGAAACCGACCGATTTCAACTATTTTTAGAACACATGTATTGCTTTATTTGTCTAACCTTTTCTTTGAGTTTCGTAAGGATCGGCCAACTTTTGTATGTACCTCCCATACAAGATATTGTAAAAAATCAATAAAGGTCCACGGGAAGAACCCCTAGGAACCCACAGATTTTAACCATTTTTCGTACACTTCTATTTCTTTAATTGCCTAGTCTTTTGACTGAAGTTTGTTAAGATAGCTCAATTTTTGTGTGTACCTCCCATACAAAATAATGTAAAAAATTAATATAGGTCCTAGGGAGCTACCCCTAGGAATCGACCAATTTCAACCATTTTTGCAGTTTTTCTTAATTAGCTTAAATTATTCCAGCACCCATAATTTTATTATCATAGGAGCACTCCTTCTATTTATGTTGCAATTTTGTAAGGGTTCAATGCACTGTGGATCGCAACCACAACAAGAACCAAACAAATAAAAACCAGGGTTCGTATTTTTTAACCATTAAGCAACTCAAGAGTACTCAATTTGTTCTCTTAAAGCACTTATAAGTAACATACGGACAGACGGACAGACAGACGGACATAGCTAAATCGATTCGGGTAGAATTGCTGATCAAGATTATTTATACCACGACTCCTTATGGGCGTTACAAACTGACTGACAAAATTAACATACCCTGTTACGTTTTTGTATGGAAGCCCCCAAGGAGGGATCGGAGGGGATATGTCCCCAAGGGAAATATGTTCTTTTTGCAAATGTAATGGGGGTCGTTCATACATATATACCCTCTCCAGTCCTTCCTTAAAGCCCCCCTGTTCAGGTTTTGGGAATAAATATACAAAATTCATTAAATTTGTGTGGTAGCCCCCCTAAGGAGTGGTCGGAGGGGATAAGTCCCAAAGAGAAAAATGTTATTTTTGTTAAAGTAATTGGGATCGGTCATACATATTAACCCCCTTCGGCCCTCCCTAAAAGCCCACCTGTTCAGATGTATGGAATAAATTTAGAGATCGCTAAAGATAGTTTACTTTGATTGGGTTTGTGCCCGCGATTCAAAAGCAAAACAGTGAGAGAAAGTGTTTTCTATTCGAAAAACGAATCATTGGTTGTCTCACTTATTTCTACTTGCTTCGGTTTATGTCCTTTTTGAATTGGAGAGCGAAAAAAAAAATACTTTTTGTGATTTTAAGAAAAATACTTTTCTTTAGAGTTTTTTTCCGATCCCTACCTTTAACCCAGCTAACATTAATTTTAATTGGTGCCATTTTGTTTGCTATTCTATTATCTGCAAAAATCACTTTACAAAAAAATGTCTTCTCTCTTAGATCGGAAAATATTAAATATGTATTTACGAGTGAAAGTCACGCAGCGCGCAAGAAGTCGAAGAGAAGAAGTCAAAGAGTAGAAGAAGTCGAAAAGCACGGCATGCAACGAGTCGAAACGTGTTGTCAAAAAAGGTGATGGCGTCTAAGATCTCTGACGCACGTGAGCACGTTGCGTGACTTTCGCTCGTATATATTTAATATTTTCCGATCTAAGAGAGTAACCATTTTTTTTTTGTTAAGTGATTTTTGTTATAAAATAATATTTATCACATTTGAAGAAGTCAGGCTTTTTCCTCGAAATCCGTGCGGTTTGTAAAAGAATGACCCTTATAAAAGTCAGTAACAGTCTAATGGAAGTTGTTTCATTTCGAATATAAGTTCATGAGGCTTGTACAAACAAAAAAAAAATCGCATTTTTGTGCTCACAGAAGTGAAATTGAGTATTTTTGAAAACTTGCTGAAATTTTGTGAATTCGCATGAGTTCGAATTCACGAGATTTATTCAAAGCTTTTCAAAAAAAATTTTTGTTCTTTCAATATTGAAGTCTTGGCACAGCTTTTATTTATAATTTCAAAACAGTTTTAAAAAAGTTAATTTCCAAAGTTTACTAGAAGTAAACTAGAAGTTCACAAGAAGTAATAATTACGGCCTTTGGCTTTAAAATAAGTCAAATGAGTGCATGCATTATTTCTGTAACAGAATTTATAGAAGCTTGACAACTGCTTGGCCAGTTTTCATTAGAGTTTTGCTTTTTTTACATAATAGATTTATTTAAATATATTTCTAATAAAATTTTCCTAAATTTATTTTTTCTCTTCACAGGAAAATCTTTGAAGACGCCAACAAATGAAACGTAAGTGTTACTTAATAAATATTAATAATTTCAAATACTTAGTAATTAACATCTTCAACCATCAAGCGACTAACATTCCATTAAAGAACCATGGTAAAAAAAACTAATCGTTCAAATAATAATACTTCATGCATGCTTACAGTAGATAATAAATAAATATATACTCTTTGTTATAACTTTATGTGCTGCATGTGGCTTAAATGCAAATCATTTTCATAATATTTACATTTTTGAGACTAGATTTGTTTTTGTTTTGTACTAATTTCAAAGTTGTGGCTTAAATTTTGAACTCATTCTTTCTGTTTAATTAGCGAGTTATAAACACCAACACACTATCCTGTGAACACGCACCTGCATACACACACACACACACTCACACACCCAATTACACCCAATCATAACCGCATCGTATCCAACTAAATAACGATTCTGAAAAAAAAAAACAAAAACTTCCTAAAATTCTTGCTCACTGTGACTCTCCTCATGACGCTTGTTCAAAATTTACTACTTTCCACAAACACAAAAAATTAATTCAATTTGCAATTCAATTGTTTCGTCCTTGCATCGCATCAAAATCATTTCTAATGACATCAAAAAATAAACTTTCGCCAAACTTTAATCAATTCCAAAGTTAATACTAAATTATATAGAAAAAACAAAAAATGATAAAATTATGTAGGATTGCCAACAGTCAAGAGAAACTTGCTAATATTTTCTCCCTTACTCCTTCCCTCCTTATAATTTCATACGAACGAAAAAAAAAAACAAAAACAAAAACCTCAATGAAACCAACGATATGCGCGCAATTTTGCAACTTGGGCCAACTTCGATAGTAATGAAAAAGATCCGCACAGACGCGGTCAGCAGGTGGCATTGCTCGAGACACCAAACGGTGTTACGATCATTGGCAATAAGCACACCAACGATGAGGGTGATGTTGAAGCGTTAAACAACAAAGCCAACAACGTCTATGCTCCCGATCGTCTCTCGGTACTACGAAGATCGCATCAAACACTCGACGATGACGACTCTTTCGAATATGCGACGGACCGCGAAAGCAGCGTATATAATCCAACAACTATGCCCATACGTTCGGTCATGGCTGCCGCCGGTGGTCGCAACTCACAGAAAAGCACCAGTGACAGCGAACCTACAGCCGAGGGCGCTGATTTATTAACACGCGGCAATCAACTTGGTATTCCAGAATCACGCTTCTCACGCTGGCTGCCAAAGGATCAACGTGAGATACTCGAAAAACAGGCAAAATTGTTGGCAAATCGTGTGCAAGCAAAGACGCCAGAACTGGAGCGTGCGCAGCGTATTACAGCCAAGCCAACAGGGTTAACGGTGGCGGCGGCGACGACGACATCAACGCAGCCACAGGAAACGGAAATCTAAAATTTCTGATGATTGCTGCAAGAACCGAAAATGAATAATATTCAAAAAGAACAACAACAACAACAAAGTATTTTTAAGAAGCGCAAGTAGAACCAGCTTGAGGCTGATTTTTCTTATTTATCATTTCTTTATCATTTAGTTTTTCTACAACTAGTGCCTTAGATAAACGAACACACACCCCCACACAAACACACACACACACACTCAAGCAATCACTCTAACGCTGAGCGAAAAATCAATGCAAATAGCATATTTTTTAATGCATTCATAACACATTTGTTGTTTTTGTGACAAGTATTTTTTATTTTTTTGTTTTTTTATGAAAAAATTTCACTTAAGTTAAAAGCAAAATAATACGAAAAGACACTTTAAGAACATTTTATGTTTAAATATGTTTTGTTTTTTTTTTTAATATATACATAATATTTAATATATTAACATTAAAATACACTTATTTTTAAGCTTTTTTAGCGACAAACCAGCCTTTTCAAACTAAATTTATGTAGTTTTAAGCATCGAAAGAAATTTAACTTTAATAAAACTATTGAAAAATTGAAAAACAAACACTCGACATTATTTTTTTTATTTGGTGTAGGCTTGATTTGATCGATAGACTTCCATTTCTTAAGTATGCGATAAATTAGTGGTTTGTCATTTTAAATGTGCTTGAACAGCTTTTGTCAGAACAAGCGTTACAAGATCTGTCGTATGCAATTGAATCATAGAAGTAAATATATGTAATTACTTACCTTTACGAGTTTCTTAAGAACGCAGGGCTCTCGAAATCGGGAAACCACTTCAGGTCAATATGGGGAAGGATTTTTAGAAAAAAATACTGAAAAGCAATTTAATCTTCGATTGTGTTTTCTCTCATTTTGACTTTGTTTGAAATATCAATTAGAATGTAATTCCGGGAAAAAAGCATAGATAAATTTATTTTTCAAAACGGGAATTATTGCTCTATAGATCGCGTTATTTTGCCAGCTACCTTAAACCGATAATGCCCAGCACTTTTTTGCCTCAGATTTTATAATAAAGACGTATACTTATGTATTTCGACCACCTAAGCACAAAATCTATTTTCATTTTCCGATACATTAGGACACTTTTCCGGAAAATGCAAAAAACCAGCATTACCATATGGAAACCGTGGGTCGCCTAGGGTACAGGTTTTTTATGAAAGAAAATATTATTTTTTAAGTTCTTTTTTAAAAATATGTCACAACAAATAACTGTTTTAACGCAGTTTTATTGAAATTATAATTAATAAAAAGAAAAATTTATGAAAATAAAAAAAGAGGGATACAAATTAAGCTGAAATCAATCGTGGTTTGGTATGGTAGTTGGCAATACACTTAACGCAAAGTCCAATATCGCATTTTCCACATGCTGTTCGTCCATTAACTTTGCAACGATCACCCGCACAATGCCTACCATTGGATGGTACTACATAATGCCCAGTCTGATCATAGCGAGGAGTGTGTTCAACTCGACCTGGTCGCTGGGCATATCTGTGGGAGGGCATTGGACCAAGTGATTTTGCTGTCGTACCATGATGATACATCCAGTTGTCGTCGATATTCGAGTTGTCATTTTCGGTTACACTTCTCTATAAAGCCGCCAACCATTTTGAACACAAGCATCTATCAGCCAGGTAAAAATGCTAGACCACCACTTTTTTCCTCTGTATGCGATGCGGTATTGCGCTAAATTTTGGTCGAACCGGTCTACTTCGCACAATTATTTGCTGTATTCCGTGATCGCACTAGAACGGGGTATATTTATTTTGGCTCCACTTTCATTCGAGTAACGCTGTGCCATTGATTGACCAAACGAATATCAGTGCTCTTCATCGCAATTGATTCTCAGTAACCGCTTTCCATTGATTTGGAATTTTTAATTTGTGCACCAGTGGACAACTTGCTGGAATACAATTTTCGCGGATTGTTCCCGTGGCATTATATCCACATGATTTGAGATAAGCCATCAACAGATAACTTGCAAAAAAAATATGGTAATGCCTTAGATAAAATGTAAATAATAGTAAAAAAAGCCATTTTTTAAAAAACTTTCTTCGCATTTTATAGTTTATTTCATTAGAAATCGATTGGTATAAGTATTATTGAAATCGGTCGAAAAATAAGAAATTTATGTGTGTACTTACCGACGTGCCGTATCGGAAAACTGAAATTATTATCTTTTGTTTTTGTCACCTCATTTTGACATGCGATAGCTTTGGTAATTGAAATCAGAAGAACACAAACTTACACTTATTGGCAAGCTACAAATGTTGCCCGTAAAATAACGTTTTTCGTTTGTAGTTTCTTTATGTCGCTTTCGAGTTATCCATGTAAATGTAGCGGCACATTTTGCATTACCGTATGGCAATCGTTCGAACCCATATGGAGACCCAGGTTTGAACCCCAGCAGCGACAGAAAATTATTTGAATTAAAATTATTTTTCTGTACGGACGCCACCTCTCTGCAGACAATGGCAAACCTCAGAGAGTAATCAAAATGCCAGGTAAAGCTTCTTGAGAACGAGAAAATTCCGTTCATCGCCGTTCGGAGTCGGCGATAAACATGTAGGTCCGGTTCTCGGTCAATTGTGTACAAACTTAATAACACGCACAAGACAATTGATCATAAGAAGCTAGGTCAAAGTTCTTTCAAGGGCTGAAATGGCCAGTTATTTATTTTTTTTATTTATATCGAAATCGTGGGTTATTTCGGGTTAAAATATAAAAAACTAGCTACAGTGCACACCTTGCGGAGTACAGCCTTGCGACTGTTATCTTTCATCAGCATTTTGACGTGACGAAGTTACATTTTACCGCGCAGGTTTACAAAAAAGTTGAAAACGGTATTTTTTCAAAATTCTCGGCGTTGCATTGAATTACAACTCACTGTGTATAAGCGCAATCATTAAAATAATGGTACGACCGTAAAGGTTAATTCTTTAACTTCATTATAAATACAAAACGAAAATTCAAAACGTCATCGGGACGCGTTGGGAGCTGCTTAAGCAACGTAACTGAAAATTTGTTACATGGAATTATTACTCGCTGAGTATATAAGCTACGATAAATGTTTAAAAGGAAAATTATGGATTTAATGTAGCCTTACGACAAAAATAAAAAAAAAAATTTTGACGTCGTCAGGTCCTGAAGAGAGGAGCTAATATAACAAAAATGTAATATCGTTGCATGGAATTATTAATCACTTAGGAGACGTACTACGGTAAATTTTGTTTTACGACAGTATAAATGTGTTATTACGCTTCACAACTAATATACAACAAAATTATTATCGTCATGATTTCAAGGTGGCTACCACATAATGCAGAAAAAATGCTACAACCAAAAAAAAACCGTTGCATGAAATTTTCACTCGGAGACTACTCGCTTATCGTTAAATTTTACGGACCGAAAATGAAGGTGAAGACGTCACATAAACAAAAATAAAAAGAAAAATTGACGGAGTCATGAGGCCCCTTAGAGAAACGCCTTAAAATTCAACCACCTTTTAGAAGCAAAAGCAAAATAAAAACCAAAAGCAAGGCATTGTTGCAACAATAACAACAACAATAACAACAAAAATCTAGCGAAGTTCCGACAAGCTGAAAATAAAACTTATGATTTCAAGAGTTTTTTCAAGAGAGCAAAATAACACAATGAAACCGGACTATGAAACCAGAAAAGGACTATGACAAGTATTAGGATATGGATTAGGGCAAAAATTAAGACACATCTAAACTAGGAAAGGGATCCGGAATCCTTGATAAAGTCAAAAATTTGGTCATGGAATAAAACAAGAGTTGAGACATAAAGTAGGAAAATTATTTGGAGAAATAAAAAATAACGGAAGAATGGGATTAGTTTCGGAAATAAAATAAAGGAAGGGACCAAAATAATTACAAGGATAAGAAAAATACTATCACGTCAAAACATTTGGGTGTGTCCACGCCACAGCCAACTCTTTTTTTTTTTTTTGTATTTAAACACACTGATCATTGTTAGGCGCAATACTTAAAAAGCAACCCTTGTATTGCTTGTAGTGAATCTGCTATGAATAAAACAAGAGTTTACGTGTAATAAAGGGTGTTTTTTAATTCGATTTAATTTGTATAATATTGCTATCTGACTGACGTCTGTGTTGTCAGATCGACGCCATTACGTTTTTTTTTTTTTTTTGATTTCGTTCAGTAAACATTGAAATTTCATCAAGCAAAGATATCCGACTGAGCAATTTCTCCAAATATTGAAGTTTTTTATTTCAAATAACCATTTAACTAAGCAAACTTTTCGCAAATTGTTGCCAATTAACTGCTAGGCAACATTTACTCGCTAAATGTTTACGTTGACAAACAGAATTGCCGAATTTTTTGCGATAAACAGCCACACGAGATACTGGAGACTGCATTACATCCACAGCGAGTTACAGTTAGGTGCAGATTGCACTCAGAAGGCATATTGGATCAAAAATGCCCGGAGTCAAAGTGAAAGTCAATGAAACACCGGCTATTGCGAAATTTTTAATGGCTTGTTGCTGCCAAACGTTGCCATACATGATTTGGATGCATACTGGTTCCAGCAATACGGCACAACGAAAAATACAGCCTACGAAATAATCAATTTTCTAAAAGAATGGTTTGGTCAAGTTCTAGACCCGTCGATTGAACGATTATGTTAGACTAGAAACGACCTCAGTCGTTCATGCATCTCACTTACAAGATGTAATAATTAATGTTTTGTTTTTTTTGTATATAAAAAATGTATTTTCTTTAAATTTTAAATCCTACAAAACAATAAGAAAATGTAAATAACTGTTTGGTTTTTGTGCGGTTATTTTTAAGCATTTTTTATATAAATGATGTAACTAAAAATTTTCTGAAATTTGTTCTTGTGCTTACCATTAACTGAGTTTATACACAAAATATGCTATTTATTTTCCCATAGCTGTATATAAATACATTAGCAAGTTGAATGAAATATTCTTTTGCATTTTCCCAAGTACGGCCTCGAAAGTCGATACAACCGCGAAAAGTATCGGAACGATTCGAGAAAAATGTCTACTATTTAGGTTTGAACATTTTTCAAGTGAGCAAATTCGGCGAAACTTATTAAAGAAACTCCTTTGCGTTCATTTTGTGGAATAAGGCAGAAAAAAAAGAGATTAAAACACCAGCAGAAACCTTTAAATGAAACACATTCATTACGTAATGCATATATTCGGATTATTATGAAATTTTGCTTCCAAAAAGTAATTCTATGCATGCGAATATATTGGTAATTTTTTGCTAGGCGTTATAAAATACCGCCTACATAAGGCACAACCAGCTGCAAAGCAGTAAATATTCTTCTCCTAATTTAAGCAAATTATTACAAAAAATAAATTAAAATTACGTGTCGTTGGGTAATTGTGCGTACTTGTATTGCTACGCCTCAAGGCACACGCACACGATACAACAACCCACGCCATTGTGTAAATATGTATGTGTGAGTATGTGTGCGTGTTCATGTAATTATTGGGCAGCATTTATAATCCACAACGTTTAAACATGCATCTATAATTTTTGAACATTTTTACCTAAAACACAACATTAGACATACTCCAGCAATACACCCACATACACACTCACACACAAACACACACACGCATATGCCCACAACTACTAGTCCAAATAAATTATTTATGCATTGTGGCTAGCAGCTCCAGGCTGTCAGCCTCTCTTGAGGCAACATGTGCTCATGTGTTTTTGTCGTTGTTGTTGTTGGTTGGATTTAAAATTTTATCGACCCCGAATTGTCGATTAAACAGTCCTGCAACAACAACAACAACAACTAAATAAGTAAACAACAACCACAGCGTGGACATCAAAAAATCAAAATATTGAATTGCAAATAATTTTCATAAATAATCATTATTATTATTATTACTATCGCACACAGACACACACATCCACAACAGCACAGATTTTGTAGACAGTTCATTTGCATATGTTTGCGCCTTTGCCACAATCATGCTGTGTGTCTGTGTGTGTGCAAATGATGCTGCTGCAGCAAAACATGCAGCCGCAAATATGTTGATACTCGATCGTGGTTAACATAAACTTATTTTCAAATCTATGGCCGAGATTTAATTGAAACATTTTGCGGCTCAACGCTTTGAAAGACAAAATAATAGAAGGTTTTTATTTTAGGCTTAAATCAGTTTTCTTATCTTATCATTTACTTTTGTTTGCAACTGATATGTGGTTAAATTGATTGAATACGATTCTAATTAAGATTTTTACACTTAATTGATAGGAAATAATTCAGCTTTAAATGTATTTGATGAATATCTAATTGACTGTGTATTACTGATAGTATTTATAAATCAGTAATAATAGATGAAGAAAAAGCCAACAGCTTTTATATACATACGAGGGTTGCCTTTTAAGTCTTGCGCCTCAGCAAAACCAAGCATTGCCTGAGGAATATTGACTGTTCCATTCGAAAATTTGACATTTTCTAGCATAATTACTCACAATGTTTGGGTCTGTGTGCGCTTTGGTGCGGTTTGGAAAATGTTGTTTTAGCAAAACAATGGAATTAACACGTGAACATTTTGGGTGGATGATTTTTTAAGATTTTCAACGTGGATTGACAGCAAGAGAATGGATCGATCAACTCAGTTCAAATTGTGGTGATGAAGCATCACACCCAACGACTGTAAAACGTTGGTTCAATGAGTTCGAACGTGGTTGTCGTTTTGTGAAGGTCATCCAAGAAAGACTGTTGTGGTAGGAAACATCGATGATATGCGTGAACTGTGGAAAGCAGACCGGAATGTGACATACCTTGAGATGAAGTCATCCTTGGGCATTAGTGGGACTAGAATGTATTCGATTTTACATGAGTATTTAGGCGTCAGGAAGATTTGTTTCGTTTGCGTTTGATACCTCATAATTTGTTGAAATCCGAAAAAAAAGCAAAAAAAAACCAGAAGCAAAAACAAAAGCAAAGAAAACCAAAATCAAAAGCAAAAGTAAAATTAAAAGCAAAACATAAACCAAAAACAAAAACAAAAAGAAAAAACACGCGTATAAAAAAGTTAAATCAAAACCAAAACCAAAAGCGAAAACAAAAGCAAAAGCAAAATCTAAAGCAAAAAAAAAACAGCCAAAATCAAACGCAAAAACAAAGCAAAACCAAAACCAAAAGCGAAAACAAAACCAAAACGAAACACAAAAGGAAAAGTAAAAGCAAAAATAAAGCAAAAAAAAAAAGAAGCAAAATCAAAAGTTAAAGCAAAACCAAAACAAAAACAAAAACCAAAACCACAAAACCAAAACAAAAGCGAAAAATACAAAAGCAAAATCAGAAGCAAAAACAAAAGAAACAACAAAAACAAAAACCAGAAGCAACATCAAAAGCAAAAGCAAAAGCAAAAGCAAAAGCAATAGCAATACCAAAAGCAAACCAAAAAAACAAAACAAAAGCAAAAAATACAAAAGCAAAATCAGAAGCAAAAACAAAAGAAACAACAAAAACAAAAACCAGAAGCAACATCAAAAGCAAAAGCAAAAGCAAAAGCAATAGCAAGACCAAAAACAAACGTTATTGATATACAGCCAACTTTTTTCATGGGGTTAATGGGTGGGCCAAATACAAGTTTTTTTTTTAAATGCAATAAAAGGAACAAAATTGAATTTTTTCCATGTGTTATGGCTTTATTAGTAAGAGCAGACATTCCCATTATTAATTGAACACAGCGTCATTCAAGTGGCTGCCTCGGCTGGCTTTGCAGTAGCGCATTCTGTCACTTTAATTTTACAAGACCTTCTTGATGGTTTCGGGATATAGCTGACGGATTGCTTGGATTATATTGGCCTGAAGTGCATCAACCGTTTCCGGATAATTGACATAACATCGGTTCCCCATGGTTCCCACAACTCCAAGGCAACTGCAACTCCAAGGCAACTCCGCCTGTTTTCACGAGCAGCCTGTCCAAAGCCAGGATAAAGGAGGATGGTCGCAGGCAACGGGTTCGCCCTATCCTGTGTAAAAGTAGAGGGACTACCCAGATCCTGGAGTTGGTCGCGCAATCTGGGGAGTAGGTGGACCGTTGACTTGATCAACGGTAGCGTATGCCTACGAGGGAATAGCAATAATCCTAAAGAATTTTTTAGCACGGGGATAGTCGTTACTCTCGACAGACGTACTGTTGCAAGTCCCCACTGATGCATTCGTATGGTCTCCTGGATAGTCATATAAGTCTTGGAAGACTTATATGGCTGGTATAAACGACGAATAAAGAGGTGTCAGATGGGTACTCCGAGTGTGAAAAGTTAAACTTAGTAGCCTCGGAGTACCAGATTCAAAGGTGGTATCGAGGAGGTGTCAAGCTGGTGCTTTGAGTCACTGGGTGTTCTTCTTGGTAGCCTTCAGCACTAGACTTATGAGGTGTATTGAGGAGTTGTAATGGTGTCCCAAGGTGTGATAACTGAGGTGTATTGAGGAGTTGTAATGGTGTCCCAAGGTGTAATAACTGAGGTGTATCAAGGAGTGTCATTTGAGTACTCCGAGTGTGAAAGGTTATCTGAGTAGCCTCGGAGTACAAGATTGATGAGGTGTATATCAATGAATGTTGATATGGCGAATAGTCATGAAGTGCTGTTGGTGCTAGGAGTTCATCCCGGTGGTCTTAGGGTACCAGTATGAAATGAAACAAATAGTGGCGATCTTGTGTCGCACACAGTCAATGGCGATGTGGTCTATGCTGTAGCACATCCAAGTAGTGGTGGTTTTTCCACCACAGTCAAGTGTGATGAATGCAAATGTATCGGTGTTGTGATAAGTGCGTGTCGAAGTAAATCCCTTTTGCCCGGGGAGACTAACGATGGGCTGGCCCTTCGGGGAGTATCGTGCTGGCTGTGGTAGTTCAATGTCGCGAACAGGTCTGTGATCGGCGTGGAGTTGCGCTAAACAACCGGGTGGCAATGCCTTACATTGCAAGAGATGTTAGATGGGTCTCGATTTCCACCAATAAATGTGGATGATGACCCAACTAATCATCCATAATTGGTACTGTTGCGTTCCAGCATTGGTTGCTATCCATACAGTATATTTATTAATTTAAATATACCCTTAAGTATGGTGTGCGACCGGTGTTGAAACTACTATGACAGGGCGATGGTCGCGCCTGGAGTCAAGGAAGTGACGCCTAGGAGAGATATGACGGACGTCGTATAAACATTAGCATGGCACTGACGTCCTGAAAAATGTATCTCCTAGGCATCTATTCCTTGAACCACGACCCCACTGCCATGGGGCAACGTAGAATTAAGCCATATGGCAGGTGTCTACGTTACATAAGATGTAAAATACTTGTATTCCTTCTGCAACTTCAAGGCGGCCAATTGACATCGTCAAGACGCCTGATAACACGATTTGGTGATTTGGTGCGCAAAAGATCGATTGAATCATGGGCTGTGTAGCATGGCGCGCCCTCCTGCATGAACCAGAGATTGTTTAAATTCATGTCTCCAATTTCAGTAAAAAAAAAGTGGGTTAACATGGCTCTGTAATGCCCACCTTTGACCAAAACGTTGTTCCTAACCTCATTTTTTAAGGAAAAATGGTCCAATGATGCCACCACTTCACAATCCGCATCAAACTGTCACTCTTTGTGAATGTATTGGCTTCTCGACAATAACGTGCGAGTTTTCTGAGTTAGTAGTTAGCTCTTTTAAAAACGTTTAAATTAATATGAAAGAGATACTCAGAGAATTGAAGAAAATTTATTTTTTATTCATAATAAACATCTTTGTCTTTGTCTCAGACAAATTACGGGTTACACCAATAGCTTCCAGGCTTCAATTCGATATCGGTTGGAAAAATTTATGGAAAATCATTACAGAGTTGAGTTAAGGAAAAAAAATTTGACAGTATCTGCCAAGGCTATGCCGACCTTAAACTTGCAATATTACGTTATAAAATAGATTCAACGGAAGTCGATCACTAAGCTAGTAATAGTTATCGACATTAGTTTTAGTTGTATAAATTTAAAAAATTCTAAATTCTAAAAATCCTAAATAAATATAATTTTTGTATTTACACACTTACACCAACTTAACCATATATTTCCAGAAAAGCAGATAAACAACAAGCTGATAAAACTTGTTTGCTATTTTATGAATGACATTACCATAGACAGTCTTTTCGATCGCAATGTACAACAATTTACTTAAACTGGTCATTTATAGAACCTCACAAATCACACCTTTTACAAACATACTATATTGCTCCAAACGCTTCTTTAAAGAATGTCTCATAATAATCTGGTCAAAAGCCAGGTCTGGTCTGGTTGTTTAACCCATTTCCGACTGTTGTTCGATTAATCGAACGTAAAACTTGTTCATTTTAAAAAATTTATATAAATATGAAGGTAAATGATATCAGGTAAATCGTTTATATCATATATTATTTTGATGATTGCCTATTCCAAAATAATGGCTGCCATTCCTCCGACCTCCACCCCTACTTGTGGTAGGGTTGGTTCAAAAATGCCTTGCTGAAAGACCTTTCTTGTGAATTATGTTTAAATTAAATAATTAAAAAAAAGAAAAAAGTAATGATGATGTCTCATAGTAAAAAAACCAAACTGTCTATTGGAATTAAAAAATCAACACCTGGCATCACCTGGATAACGCAGGCTTGAGTCAAGCGTTCACAACTGATGAATTCAGGGTGTTTTTCCAAAGTGGCCAGAACCATTTCTTTCCACAGATTTTGACTTGATAGTTTTGAATAGCGTTATCGTGGAGATCAACAGGTGGAGGTATCGTGGAGATCCATGTTAACAAATTTGCTTTCTTCGCCCGGCCCCTTCTTTGAAACTGTAGTGTTTAACGTCCGTGGCCTCCGTGCTTTCCGCAAGGAGAAGAGAGACCAGAGACGGGAGAGCGAGTAAAAAGATTTTTAGTTTAATTTTTTATTTAGTTTTATTTATTTTTCAACATAGGCCCGCTGTCTAGGCGAGGCTGCGACCAATGTTGTGTTTTTTAAGTTTTTATAAATATTTTATTTTAACTAAAAGGCCCGCTGTCTAGGCGAGGCTGCGACCTTATTAGTTGGCTTATCTTATAACTCTTTAAACTCACTCTGTCCTCGTTTCTGCGCCGGTCACGGGTTTATAAAGGAAAATCCTCACTTCCCAAAGAGGTTCCTTTCTTCCAGAAACTCCCACAATTCCCATAATTTCCAATAAGTGGAAATAATGTATCGATTCTACCCAATCAAAACATTACATGTCATACATAAAATCTTTGCATTTATTTACATATTACTTCCCCTTTCGCAATACGCGATCACGTACGTCTTACATGTTGCGTAGCTGCAGGCATTGCACTTTGCGAGCAGCGCAGCAACTAGGGTAGGTAAATGATCACTATTATTCTGACCGTGCAAGCTAATGCCGATGCACCCAAACAGTTCATTGCTTTGCTTTTTGTTGTCGCCGACGTTGTAGTCGGAAACACTTGACAACTAAAAACAAGCAATGGTTTTGTTTATTTTGGTAATTTTAAGCGTGCACTAAAATTAGGTCAGTTTTTCATGAACGCCAGCAATTCGAGTCACTGCACTTGAATTGGGTCTTGGTTGTTCATGGAAATAATAGTCATAAATTTTGCCAGCAAATGCCGAGGCAATATTTATTGATATTTATGTAAAAAAAAAAAAAAAATAAATAAATAACTGGCCATTTCAGCCCTTGAAAGGACTTTGACCTAGCTTCTTAGGATCAATTGTGTTGTGCGTGTTATTAAGTTTGTACACAATTGACCGAGAAATGGACCACCAGGCTTAACGCCGACTCCGAACGGCGATGAACGAAATGTTCTTATTCTCAAGAAGCTTTACATGGCATTTTGATTACTCTCTGAGGTTTGCCATTGTCTGCAGAGAGGTGGCGGCCGTACAGAAAAATTATTTTAATTCAAATAATTTTCTGTCGCTGCTGGGGTTCGAACCTGGGTCTCCAGGTTCGTTGACATAGCGGCCACGCACTTTAACCAACTACGCCACGGACGCCACGGACGCCACCTAGTAAGCTGTAGAGTCGAAAAATTTGATCCCATGTGGAGAGTTGAAATGTCAAAATTTCGCGTTCGATTATATGCCCGGATATTTAATTGGCTGCGTAATTTTGACATGTCAATAAGAATACAGTACGATCTCGCTTACATGTACAGTACAATTATCGCAACACTCAAAGAAAAAAAAAAAATTGCACAATTATCTCAACTTACATTTGCGTAAACTTGCAAAAACTTTTACCTTATTTCCTTTCAGTTCTTCTGTGTTTGCAAACTACATTTTTTATATAGGAAAAATCTATCTACTTGCATTGAGGAAGGTTGTACTGTAGTTGGTTTTTTCTCCACTCAAACACTTTTTTCTCCACACAGACTCTACACTGTGTGAAATAGGCTTGTGCTAAACAGTTCCGGGGCCGGAACGAACACGGAACGTTTCTTTTGTGCAGCGAAATTAGTTCGCGGAGACATGTTCACGGAACTATGTAGTTCCTTTGAACTGTAGAAGCAATTTTTCGTGCTTATTAAATATATGGCTCTACGTTGTAAGTAACAATGTTGCCTCGAACTCGTTGAATGTCTGGCTTACAGCTTCAGAGCAGCTACGTAATGGTTGTAACCAAATGTTATGGTTTTTGTATATGTATTCTCTACACCTGAACAGCAGGGCTTTAAGAGAAGGCCGCAGAGGGTTAATATGTATAAACGACCACCATTACTTTTGCAAAAGGAACATTTTTGCCTTTCACATCTATTCTCTCCGCCCACTCCTTACGGATGCTCCCATACAAATTTTATGGTTTTTGTATATTTATTTCATACACCTGAGCATATGACCTTTAAGAGAATGCCGGAGAGGGTTAATATGTATGACCGACCCCCATTACTTTTGCAAAGGGAACATTTTTGGCTTTGACACCTATTTTCTCCGACCACTCCTTAGGGGGGCTCCCATACAAATTTTATGGTTTTTGTATATTAATTCCATACACCTGAGCATATGACCGTTAAGAGAGTGCCGGAAAGGGTTAAAATGTATGACCGAACCCCATTACTTTTGCAAAGGGAACATTTTTGCCTTTGACACCTATTTTCTCCGACCACTCCTTAGGGGGGCTCCCATACAAATTTTATGGTTTTTGTATATTTATTTCATACACCTGAGCATATGACCTTTAAGAGAGTGCCGGAGAGGGTTAATATATATGACCAACCCCCATTACTTTTGCAAAGGGAACATTTTTGAATTTGACACCTATTTTCTCCGACCACTCCTTAGGGAGGCTCCCATACAAATTTTATGGTTTTAGTCTATTTATTCAATACACCTGAGCATATGACCTTTTAAATAGTGCCGGAAAGGGTTAATATGTATGACTGACCCCTTTTACTTTTGTGAAAGAAAAATTTTTCCCTTGGGGACCTACATATATCCTCTGACCACTCCTTACATGGGCTCCAATACAAAAACGCAATAGGGGCGTATTAATTTTGTCGTAGAGGAGGCGTAGGTATAGCAAAGTATATATTTTCTTGATCAGCAGTACCACCCAAGTGGATTTAGCAATGTCCGTCTTTGTGTCCTTCCGTTCGTATGTAACTTATAAGTGCTTAAAAAGAACAAATTGAGTACTCTCGAGTTGCAAAACATGTCCCGGAACTATATAGTCCCGCAGTTCCATTTGATTGAATGAAACTCATGTTACTCATATGCAGCAGATACAAGTACCATGCGCAAAGCAAACGGAAACATCAAATGTTGGCTTTATATTTCATGTAATTGTGTAAAATTTATATAAGTTAGAGAGTTCAAACATGAATTTTTCTCCCAGTGAGGATCAAGCAGACCAACAAGTGCTAACATCAACATTGTACGATCAGTACTTTAGGCACACCAAAGGCTCAAAGTGTGACCTAAAAACGCTATCAACCGTCGCTTGATCACTATCAACCGCCCTACTAACCTCCAAGTATGACGTATTCTACGTCAAAAAAAATATTGAAATTTCAGCACAATATATGTCGTTGATGTAGAGGGGAAAAAAGGCCGTGTCCCTGTCGTCAGTATGCCTACCCTCCTGGTCACCTGAAAAAGGGATAAACAACTTTTGTTTTGCAAAATGGTGGCTCCTCACAAATTGAGGTCTATTTTCCTACCAATTTTTTTAACTTTCCCGAATTTTTTAAAAATATGAGAAATTAAAGTTTTTATTGGTTCATACGACAGAGGAATATATAAAGAATATTCATGCCGAATATCAAGTAAATCGGCCAACTAGAACTTGAGATATTATGTCAACCGCGTCGAAAAAAGTCCTTTCGAGAAAAACACGTTTAAAGTTTTACGTTTCGCCCCAAACGGTCTGGGTGCTACGTCACTAAAATGACTATAACTTTAAAAATAAATCGAATTTTGAAAAATCCCTTTAAGGAGAAATTTTTGAATATTTAAACAACCGAAATACGGAAAATTTTTTTTTCAAATTTCTAGACTAGAATACTGCCTTAACCTATTTTCAACCACATTGCAAAAATTGTTGAATTTTTAAATATAAAGCACATTCATAGAGTAATTAGGGCTCTTTGATTCCAAATAAGTCACAAAAAAAAAAAAAAAAAATCTATGCCCACCTGTTTTCCCGTTATATCAAAAAATCGAATTATCGAATTATCAATTAATCGAACATTGGTGCTTATCTCATACCATAAAATCCCATACAAATAGAAAATGTCAAATTTTATTGCAAAGTGAATCCTCCATTTCTATTGTGTTTTCAATAGGAATAGACGTGTTTTGTGCGTGCTTGTAACATTTTATGTTTGCTTGTAAAATTTTGCCAAGTGTGTTGGCTCTCCCATTTTTATTGTGTTTTCAACAGGAATAGACGTTTTTTGTGCGCGCTTGTAATATTTTAATTTTTATTGTCCATAGATGAGCAAATGGTTGCCTATTTTGACCGACACAGTTACAAAATGTTTATTCTGGGAAAGCCAATTCGTTTTGGGTATAAACTGTGGTGCCTCTGCTCATCAACTGGCTATTTGTTTTTTATTCATCCCATACTGTGGACAATCCGATGAATACAACACAGAGGATGGTCTTGGAGCTGATGTCGTTCTTCGTTGACTCAGCAAATCGAGGCTCCCATGCGTCAACTTCTTCACATCCTATCATCTTCTGTGCTTGTTATCAGAAAAGGGATTCTGTGCCACTGGAACTGTTTCCTGTAATCGTGTAGCTGGTGGTGCTACTAATATGAGAGCCGGAAAAGATTTGCCCCGCGGTGCACATGATTAAATGTAACCAGATCACTCTTTATCGCTGGCAAGATCATAAGGAGGTCACCATAGCTACAAATTACGACCACATTCTGCCACTTCATCCTGTTCGGCGTTGGCAATGCACAACTAAAGTTTTGTTGTGACCCGCACAACATTACCCTGTACACTTTGTACAGCCCGACCTCACACAAAGCCAGAATCTTCAATCGATTCTTTTTAAAACTCATACATAAATATCAATTAGTGGCGTCCGTGGCGTAGTTGGTTAAAGTGCGTGGCCGCTATGTCAAAGAACTTTGGAGACCCAGGTTCGAACCCCAGCAGCGACAGAAAATTATTTGAATTAAAATAATTTTTCTGTACGGCCGCCACCTCTCTGCAGACAATGGCAAACCTCAGAGAGTAATCAAAATGCCATGTAAAGCTTCTTGAGAATAAGAACATTTCGTTCATCGCCGTTCGGAGTCGGCGTTAAGCCTGGTGGTCCATTTCTCGGTCAATTGCGTACAAACTTAATAACACGCACAACACAATTGATCCTAAGAAGCTAGGTCAAAGTCCTTTCAAGGGCTGAAATGACCAGTTATTTATTTTTATTTTTTTTTTACAGCGTTCTAGGTAGCAAATGACCAGTTATTTATTTTTATTTTTTTTTTACAGCGTTCTAGGTAGCAAAAAACAAATTCCGCTGTTGCTTTATTTATCCATTCTTGCTTAATATTTTTTAAAAAAGATATCATCAAAAGCGAATTGAATAATTCTACGTCTTGTGTTACGACATAGTCGAAACTGCTGTATTTTTTTTTATTTTTTTATGTACTCTTGAAATATGAATAAATAAGCCATAAAAAATGAATACTAAAAATATCAGTTCCTTTTCTTTTATGTATCCTCAAAATACGCTGGTAATTCGGGCTTCTAGACTAGAATACTGCCTTAACATGTTTCCCGTGTTTAAACGATACAATTCAAGAACATTATTTCAGGTTAACTTTTTGTATTATTCAACAATTATAAACATGATTTGATTTTTCAAACATTTTATATCAAATACAAATACTTATTCAGCATTCGAAAGACCCTGAAAATTCATTTACTTGTAAATATCTCCATTTGTATTGACATACGAAAAAACTCAGATTTTTTGAAATATCTGGTTTATAACTGACCAATTCCATTGTAATTAAATAATTTCTACCTTTCATCTTAAATGATTTCGGCAATTAACAATTTTCCTCAACCTTTGTTTGCAAGTCCTGTCATTGACTTTCAAATAGAAAATCAAAAATTTTTAAACATTTTAATTTGTCATAAATATCAATGAGAACAAAGTAGAAA
Source organism: Pherbina coryleti (assembly GCA_943735915.1). Taxonomy (NCBI): domain Eukaryota; kingdom Metazoa; phylum Arthropoda; class Insecta; order Diptera; family Sciomyzidae; genus Pherbina; species Pherbina coryleti. The sequence continues at coordinate 22,080,785 of OX030948.1, forward strand.
CCTGTAATAGACAAACAAGTAATAAACAAGTGCAAAACAATAATGCAATAACAATACAAACAAACGCACAATCTGTATGACAAATGCATTGAAAAAGCACTCACACTCACTTCTTCTCACACGCACACACAATAACACACATACACTTGCTCTCAATTTGGCACACACAAGCACAATAAATACAATAAATAAATAAAAACACTGTACTCGAAAAGCAAACCGGTTGTGCTGAGCAGCAATTTTGTCGTTCAAATAGAGAATAAAAGATAGACTTAGTTTGCAGTGGCAATTACTTTATAAACAACAACAACAACAAAAACAACACCAACTAACTGCAATAAACAAATATGACAGTCATTTGACTCAAACCTATACATACACAAACACACCCACACACTGCTAAACATTTACTCGTTTAACCTCACTCAAATTGCAGAGCAACAATTTAGACCATGCGTATGTGTGTGTGTGTGGCTGTGTAGCTTATAAATTAACTAACATATTCTTAGGCGCTGGTAATAAAGTCAATTTTAAGGGCACACATTTTGTTGATGCTAAAATAAATTTGTTGTGATTTTGTGCTTGTTATGGCTGTGAATTTTTTAGTTATAAAGGCAAAGTAAGACAAGGCCACTTCAACTTGACCCTAAAAGCAGGCAATGGAATTTTTTTTCTCCTGCTATGAATTTATGTCTCTTTGGTAGTGTGAATGTGAAGCTTTATTTATTTGCTTATCAACCAACAAGACTTACTTACATACAATTTTCAATTAAAATCAATATTCAGCTCATTGAGCACGATATTTAAATTATTTCTGTTCCCGCCTGCTTCGTAATTTTTGATCTGTTCAGAGCAGTTGTATGATTTTTCTTGCCTACAATTTTATAATACATGATATAAAATTATTATTAAAAAAAAAAAAAAAGAATATATATTCAGAGTTAATGAAACAAAGGTTTAAAGGCTTGTTTTTGAAGTAAAGCTGGCGATTGATGTCGGTTGTGTTGATTTTTGGGTTTCATATTTTTAATTCTTTTTTTTTTCTTTTTTGTACACCTCAATTAACTGTCAATCTCAGCGTTGTATATTGAAATTTAATTGCTTTTTTCGAAGGTCATTTTTTTTTTTGCTTTGTTTATTGGTTGAAAATCAATTCTGGGCAGTGCTTTTGGTTTTGTTTTAACTCAACATTTTTTTTGCGCAGTGGGAATATTTTCTTACTTTTATTTTATTGGCCTTATAAAGCGTGTAGCCAATACGCAGAGTAAAAAATACTTGCAAAAAATTGCTGCCGTAGGTCAATGATTGCTAGAGCAGCCATAACTGCCGACTTAGTTGGAATTTTTATTTTTTTATTATTATGAAAAATCTTTTGTTTAACATTAATTTTGAACCAGTAGCCATGAAAAAAATGTTGTTTTTGTTGCACAAAAAATTTAAAAAAATTCATAACACCTGGGGTAAGCTCTCAGAAAAATTTTTTAAAGCTATAAATTATGTTTTTTTTTTGTGGTGTGTGTGTGTAGTTCCAACTAATTTTGTTCCTTTACAGCCTTGTAAAATTGTTTTAAATTATTTATATTTTTTAAAAATTCTTATAAAAATGTACTTCAAACTAGCTTAAACTAAACAGTGGTGTTTGTCCACACTTTGTCAAGTGTTGTTTTTTGTTGTTGCATTAACTTTTCTCATAATTTTAACACAAAATATACACATATTTTTTATATTTTTTTATGTTTTCACAAAATTTTTTTTTATATTTTCTAACAACTTGTAATAAAATTTAAAACTTCATTAAAACAAAAACCAAAATACAAAATAGCATCAGAAGCAGCTGTTTCTGTCAAAAAGCATAACAATTAAAAACCACAGAAAAATGCAAAAAAAAAAGAAACAAAAACCAAAAACAAAATAATACCAAACTAACAGCACATAAAATGCAATAAAAATAAACAACCATTCATTACTTTGAAATTTTAATAAAAATCCCAGTAGCGACACCGAAAGCGCCGACATACATGCAGCATCAACAGTAACAACCGCTACAACAACAGCCATAACGGCGTCGTCTGCAGCTGATGCAGCGACAGCCAACACAGCAGCAACAACAGCCAACACGCCACCACCACCAACAACAACATCAACAACCAGTCATGAGCCATCATCTGTGACCGGCTTTGAGGATTCGAATTCGACAAAAAAATTCAAACGTCTGCCGAACTTTGCTGCCTTTTTTATGCGTAAGAATGAGATGACGAAAGGGGATGCAGCAAAAAAGAAACCCATTGACAATGAAGCGGTTGCCGCTGGCAACACAGCAACAGCGCAGCCTGAAGGCACCGATGGAAATGACAATGAACCCAAGGTAAAAAACAAAAACAAAAAAAGAAAACAAAAATTCAATGTTCAAGAAACAGCTACATAGACACAGCATGCATACAACATGCAGCAGCAGTAGCAACAACATTAAAACAAAAATGCAAAAATGCAAAAAACACGCAGTAACAGAACATAAGCAATACAGCAAGAATGGGTGAAAAAAAGACATTTAAATTGTAGCTTCAAGTAAAATAATTAAAATGCTGAATTTTAATTTTGCTCACAGGAGCATTACATGAATTACTGAGCAAACTTTAGGGATAGCTTTATTGCCGGAATTGCATTAAAAGTTAATGTTACTCATACGCAACGGTGACTGAATCTTGCTCTAAGTGCTTAAAGACATTTAAATGCTTAAAATATTGAATAGAGATAACCGTAAGTTGACTGAATTAATTATATTTACACTCAAATATAATGAAATATTCATAAATTTGTCATTAAATTCATTGGTTGTAAGCAAATTGGTCAAGTAGTCGTCGGGGCGTATGATGAACATTAATTAAATTTTATGAATTATTAGTCTTGATAGTTTTTGGGTTTTTCTTGGTAACAATTTTAAGAGCTTTTTATGAGCCAAATTATAAAAGCAATGCTGAAAAATATTGTTTAATTTTAAAATAATTTTAGTTTAAAGACTGAATTTATTTGATTACTTAAGAAATCGGAAACTTTTAAACGCTTTACACACATTTTGAAAATTAAAATGCTTCAAAACAAATAAAAAATCATTTAATTTATTTAATATTAATAATTTGATTTTTAGTAATTTTTTTTTAGTAATAACTAATAAATGACCAATTGATTAAAATAAAGTTCTTAATTAACAAATTTAGATCGTTTTTTACCATAAATAAGTACTTTTTCAAATCGTCAGAAAGCATCGAAGTTCAACTTAAGGGGAGATTCTAGTAGAAAAAACGTAATTGCAGGATTTTTTTTTTTTTTTTGAGCGAACGCAAATCTTTTTTTGAAAAAATCTCTTGTGGCATTTATGAATGTATGTTTCAAGAACATTATACAGTACACGTCCAATATAACGAATACCCGATTTAACAAATGTCCAATATAACGAACGGCAAAATCTCTTCATTGACTATTCTGTATAACGAATTCAGATTTTTTGTTGTCATTCGATTTAACGAAAGCGGAGTGCTTCCAACAAAAGCGCTCAAAGAGCACTCTTTTCTGAGCTCTTTTTGTGTAAAGCCAGAAAAAGAAGAAGAAGTCCAAGTGATCCTATTACATTACGCTTCGGAGAGCCTTAGGAGCTCTGCAGAAAAACAACTAAATAGAAAGGACGACTGCTCCTGCTACTCTATACTTAGGAGAAGTTTCGGAGCACTTAAGAGGAAAAACAAAATATAAAGAAATAGAACGAACGATGTAACAAGCGAATGACATTATGAAAATCTCTACCCATGGTGCAGTTCGAAGCACAAACGGAGCACAGTATTGAGTGCTATACTTTTACTGTAGTTTGAAGCACCAATAGAGCAGTAGTGCTCCGTTCCAATGACATGTTATGTTAAAATTACAATGTAGATGGAAATATAGACAAAGCGCTTCGTATTGCGAGAAAATAATGTAAACTGCACCAAAGTCAATATTTTACAAGAGCTTCAAAAAATCAGTGAAAAGCGTCAAGAAACAAACGAGTTTGAATAGCTTTTTCAAAAATTAATTAAAACAAAATATGCAAATATTTTTAATATATAAACAAAAACTGAACTACTCATGGTAGAATATGAGAGGTAGACGCATTTCGGACTGCGCTCTCTTCCTCATAGCCAAAATTGTCTTTCAATAGTAACTTGAAAATGAAAAAAAAAAAAAAAAAATAAAATAAAAAAAATAATCGCTTTCAGATTTTCTATGGGCTGTCAATTTCGTTTTGACAGTTGCGGCAGTCTGCCTCGCTGAAATGCTTCTACCTTCTTTTCATTGTACCATGGAACTACCAGAATCTATATTGCTTTGTTCAAAATACTCATTCGTTATAACGAAATTTTCGATTTAACGAAAAAGCTGGGCAAAAAACCATTCGTTATATTGGACGTGTACTGTACAATTTTTGATGAATAATAATTCAAAAAAGCGGCTGAAGGTCTCGCTGATCAAAGCCGTTCATACAGTATACAGTGTATACTCTACAGCCCTGCCAAGTGATCGGAAACGAAAAAACCAAAAAAATTGTTAACATAGATGAAATTTGGGAGGCCTTGTAAATTTACGATTTTAATAATAAATCCTTTTTAAAAAAATGGACGCTTTGAAAAAAAACCCAGTTTTTCCTCCGTTTTCTTTTGCCTTATCGTTAAAAAAAATAATGATAAAAAATTTTTTTTGGAAAAAACGCTTTCTGAAGGCCCCTTAATTGAATAAGTTTTAATTTGAGCCGTCAAACATCGAAATTGGTCAAGTCGTTGAAACAAAATCGTGTTCAGCGCGGAAAAAAAGGTGATTCGAGAAAAACGCGTTTAAAGTTTGACAAAAAAAATTATAATTATTATTATTATTACTATATTTACATAATAAATTACATAAATAAACTTATAATCTAGGTACTAACAACTAAGGTCTTCAGCCTTGACAAAAAAAAAAAAAAAATTGTAAGTAATGTTCGTTTTTTGAGTTCCAACACCATATCGTCCCCTTCATGCCAAAAACGCCAATGTGAATTTTTGTGTTTTTTGGGAAATTGAGTTTAAAGACTCGAATGGCTCATAAAAATCGAAACATCCACATTTTGCAAAATTTCTTTTAGGGAATGCATGGCACATGTCTTCGTATTACACAGTTAAAATTTGGTTCTCGTTACTCTACAAAAACATTAAAAAAAAACTTTTTCCGCAATCATGTAACAATTATTGCTAAAAATTCTATTAAAATAAATCTCAAAAATATGAAAAAAGCTTTATCTAAAAAATTTCTCTCATACGTACACAGAAAATGATGTTCTTCGTCAACAGAAAAAAACAATCACTGTCCTTTCTCATCAGTAGCGGTTACAAGCTCACTTTTAGTGAAAAGATGTGAACATTGGCGTTTTTGGCATAAAGGAAATTAACAATTCTGAAAATTTTGTACATGTGACTCTGTAAAAACTTTGGTAATGAAGACAATTGCAAAAGTCCTTCTACAGTTTATTTCTCAAAGCATTGTTAATGTCTTGAACCAATCATTTCAGAAATTGATCTTCTGACATGGGAGTTATATGCATAAAACTGAATACATTACCAGTAAAATGCTATTTTTGAGATTAACCCGCATCCATCGGAAATTTCTAGAAACGAAAAGTACGTTGTGCATCAATTTGATGCAGATACAAAAAGACAACATTATTCATTGGAATATTTTCAATTTATTTACTATTCTAGCGCGAAAAGTATAAGACTATCTCTTACTGTAGAACTGCTCACTTGATTATTTTGATATTTTAGGAAGGTAGCCAAAATTCTGAATTTAAATATGCATATTTGTTTTTAATATATGAATGTGTTTCAAGAATTTGCATCAATTTGATGCAAACGATGGATGCGGGTTAAAAAAGAAAACAAAATGGAAAATTTTATTAAATTCATTAATCGACGATTAAATCTCAAATTAATGTAAAGTGCTTTTACAAAAATGCATATGCTTTTTGAGAAAGTTTTTAAATTACTAAATTGCTCTTTGCTTAACAGGGAGTGACCGTGTCTGCTGCCTTTGCTGTGTGGATTTCTATCACCTAGAAAACGCACCTTTGATCAATTGTTAATTTTTCCTTCAAGCTATGTAAAACAAAAAAAAAGCATGTACTAACAACCATACAAACTACTTAACGATGCTGATGACAACGTGAAGTGGGCAGAAGGAACATTTTTGTTTTATTTTTGCTACTGTTTGGATAGCCAATACACAATCCTTTTTACGATATTCTAGGATATGAAGCATGCCAATACCAGTACTTTTAACGATAATCTACGATATGACGGTATTGTAGGTACTCAATACAGAATTTTCGCTTAAAAAAAAATGAATATTGTGTCCCACACGAACGACAGTGCTCTTTTCGGAATGCATAAAGAGGCGGTAAGTGTTCGTCTTAAAACTTTGTGGTGCCACAGTAATGATACTGAAACACCCACTACATCTAATCCCTCGCCTTTTTTTAAATTGAATTCAAGTTATGCTTCACTTACCTGAAATTGATGGTTCTTCTTTCATGATGTCGTCATGATCACTGCTTGATTCACTTCCTTTCGTTGATGGTTAGTACGAGTCTGTCGAAATATCGAACAGGTTGAACGGATCAGTGAATCCTTTATAGTCTAAATCCGTTTCTATTAAAGATATATAAAAAATTCCATTCTTTTTTTTTAATTTTTATACACATACCGTAATTTTGATCACTCATTATTTATAATTGCACTCTAAAACGTTCACGTGAAACCTTTGAGATATTGCGACGCTTCAATATTATGACAGTAACAAATTTTGAAAGTGTTTATTTTAACTGTAATCGCTACCGATGAGGTCAATGATTTCTTTCCATTTTTGAGGAAGGGTAAGGACAATGTATTCTGATAAAAAAATGGCATGAAGTGCCCATTTCGATTTTTTTGATTTCTTTTTAATCTCAAAAATAGCATTTTGCTGGTAATGTATTCAATTTTTTGCAGATAACTCCCAGGTCGGAATGTCAATTTCTGAAATGATTGATTCAAGACATTAACAATGCTTTGAGAAATAAACTCCAGAAGGACTTTTGCAATTGTCTTCATTACCAAAGTTTTTACAGAGTCGCATGTACAAAATTTTCAGAATCGTTAATTTTCTTATGCCAAAAACGCCAATGTGCACATTTTTTCACTAATAGTGAGCTTGTAACCGCTATTGATGAGATTGATCAGTGATTTTTTTTTCTATTTTTGAATAAAGTTGAGGAGAATGTATTTTAATAAAAAAAATGTCAAGAAAGCTCTATGTCGATTTTAGGGAATTTTTGAATCCTAAAAATATACCATTCTTGTGAGAAAAGTTTATTCTTTGCTGCTACAAAGTAGAAAAACCACTGATTTTCTTCACTTTTGATGGAGTAAAATTATTCTGAACGTATCCTCAAAAGAAAAAAAAAAAGTTGTTTACTTATAATGGAAATATTTAAAGTGAAAAATGTGTACATTGGCGTTTTTGGCATGCAAAAAATATCAGAAAATCACATAGATGGTTTTGGCATGGAATTTTATAATTTTTTCTAGACCGAATTGGATTTTCTTGTTTTGGGTGAATATTCTTTGCATTAAAATGCACTAGATGCAATTAAAAACTCAAAACTCGTGTATTTTCACATTGGCGTTTTTGGCATAGAGGGGACGATATATCGCACAGTGGGTTGAAATACCAAAAATTTGAGATTTATTCACCTAGAAGTCAGAGGAAATTGTTGACTTTTGTTTTAGTTCGTTTGGGAACAAATGGAAAAAACAAATTCTGTCCGTCCGTACGTCTGTTCGTCTTTCGAAATGATTAAAGTCGTAATTTTTAAGCTATCGTCATAGAATTCTATATTAAGCTTGTCTCTATAATATAAATATTAAGTTTGAAAATGAGCCAAATTAGAAGAAAACCACGCCTACCTCCCATACAAAGTGACTTTATTTTAGAAGTAAAATCTCTCAAAAACCTACAAAAATTAATGAAATGCTTTGAAATTTTGCACGTGAGTTTTTCTCTTCAATATAAATCGTAACTATGAAATTCGGAAAAATCAGATAAAAACCACACCTACTTCCCTACAATTAAATAGTAGAACCTTCATAAAAACCTCAAAAATTAATTCAAATATAAAAAATTTTAATAATTAAAATGTATTCTGAATTTGAAATTCGGAGAAGTTGAAAGTAAACCACGCCTATCGTCCATACAAATACACGTCACCAATATAATAAAAAGCTGTACAATTAAAAGGAACTTAAATATTTTACGATTCTGCAAATATTCGCAATATATTTTGTTTTTTAAAAAAGAGGGCTGAAATATTATATTTTATTACCGGGTAAACATTTTTGTTCGATCTCACTTGATAACCCTTTGAAATTTACCATATGTATAAAAAAATACATATTTTGGAACAAATTTAAAAATATATTTATTACATTTATCTTAACAAATATTTATTAAGAATAAATTTAAATACCTGAAGTTGACGCTTCTATTAAAAAAGTATATTATAGTCTAAGAAAACTTATAAAAAATACACTTGTAAATGGGCTTTTTTCACTTTTTACCAAAAGTGAACTTTTTGTTGAACTTTCAAAGAGTGTAGCAAAAAAAGTAAACAAACTATAACAATAAATTAAACTGTAACCCGGTATAAAAATTTTTTTCAATATACCAACTTCAATTTTTGAATTAATCCTCATTTTTTGTACTGTTCAACCCATTGTGCATCGGTGAGTTCATTCTTGGCTTCTGCAACACGCCACTTACACTTCTATTAACACTTACGCTTCTAGTTTATCGGGATCATAATCGCAGAATTTTTTCTTTCCACGCCGATCATTTCCCACTGAATTTTGCGTGTTTGGCATTTTTGGAACACTGCTCACTTGCCACACGTTCGAAACACAACTAAAATACATAACGGCAAATAGAAGTGTATACAACGCTAATCCGACCGAGAGGAATATACAGAAATTCGTTGAGACAGTCACAAAATTACTTCCTGTACTATATACACCGCTTAGGTAGTCAAAAATGGGCGTCCTTCGAAGCCGCTCCGAGAGCGCATTTATACCTGTTTTTCGGCCGACGCACTCTCTCGTCGAATACGCTATGACTCGTAAGATGAATTAGATATATTTCCCTATCCTCTTGACTACATATTTTCAGAATCCTTAGGATGAAAATAAAGTCAAATACTAAAAAAAATTTACGTCGATTTCTACTAGAACCTCCCCTTAAATGCTATAGTTTCAGGAGTGCTTATTTTATTTTTATTCAGCGAAATGCTTTCAAAGTGTTTCGCATTCGGAAAAAATACCACAAATTTCTTCAAGAAAAGTCTAAGGATATGTACATAAGATAAGCTTCTTAAGATAACTCTTAATATTCTGAAAATATTTGAAAACTTTGAATAACTGAAAACTTCTTTCTGATATCATATAAACAAAAGCAGACTTCTCAAGTGATATAACTTGTTAATAGAAGCACCAACAATGCCCAGTAATATTTACCTACTCAAAAAAAATAAATAAATAACTGGCCATTTCAGCCCTTGAAAGGACTTTGACTTAGCTTCTTATGATCAATTGTGAAATTTCTAAAGTGACACTTACAAGAAGCACCAATAATACCCACTAATAATAATCTTTGTCAACTTAGGATTGTATACTCATAATTGGTGAAATTTCTTGCTGGTTTTCTATTTTGTTGCTATATTTTGTTTTGAATAAGTAGTAGTAGTTCTCGTTACAAAATATTAAGAACTTAGTAACAATTCAATAAAAACCACATAAAAAAATATTTTTCTAAGAAACTTTTTGGTTTTAACTTAAAGCATTTTAGAAATTATATTTTGCTGTTAATAATTTTCAGTTTTGGTTTTATTCTCGTATATCCTTCATAAAATATTTTAATGTAAGCATAAATATCGTCTTTTTTTCTTTTCTTGTTTTGCTCTCGCATCTATTGTGTTGTTGCATGCTAAACAAATATTTAAAATATTAAATATTTATTAAATATCACATAAGCCAAAGAGTGAAATATGGCACAGCACAAGCCCTGTGTGGACCTTTAATTAAAAAATTAATCAACGCAAATATTAATTCCAGGTATAATATTCGATGATGGTACACATGATAATAATGGTCTATTAATTTTATTTTGTTTTTGTTTTTTCTTTTTAATATCATTGGTAGAGGATTTGAAGAGTGCAATTTCAAAGTTTTCATCATGAACATATAAAAAAAAAAAAGTCAACAGCATCTGTTTTGTTCGCAATGTATGATAAATTTATCAAAAATAGACAACATATAAATATGTCTGTTTGGTATTGTTTTAAAAAAAAATACAATTTATTTTGAAAATGTTTTGATTTTATATTTCATGTAATTTTTTATTTATTTTTTTTTTTTTTTTAAAAAGTCAAAAATTAACTGCAAATATCAAATTTATCACAACTATACAAAAAACACCCATTACACCTCGTCTACACCCACCTAGAATGACAAAAAAAAATTAAACGAAAATATTTAAATGAATTGTATTTGTCGAATTATATACAGGATGAGCCAAATATAAATTTTTTTTTTTTAAAAAAAATGCAATAAAGTGAACAAAATTACATATTTTCTAGTAAGAGCAAACATTCCCATTAATTATTGAATATAACGTTGTTCAAGTGGCTGCCTCGGCTGGCTTCGCAGTAGTGCATTCTGTCACTCCAATTTTCCAAAACCTTGTTGATGGTTTTGGGATGTAGCTCACGGATTGTTTGTATAATACTGTCCTTTAGTGCTTAAATCGTTTCCGGATTGTTGGCATAACATCGGCCCTTCAAGGTTCTGCAAAAAAAACCAAAGTCCAAATGGGTCAAATCGCAGCTCCGAGGCGGCCAATTGACATCGCCAAGACGGCTGATAACACGATTTGGGAATTTTGTGGGCAAAAGATCGATAGTGGCATGGGCTGTGTGGCATTGTGCGCCATCCTGCATGAACCAGAGGTCGTTCAAATTCATGTCACCAACTTCAGTTAAAAAAAAGTCGGTTTACATGGCTCCGTAACGCCCACCGTTGAGATCGATGGCGAGTTGATGTTTGTGAATCGAGTCTCACGCTCTCGGCTAAAGCAGCCACATTCTCGTTTGCTCCGTACGACGAAGGGGACCATGAGTGTTGTCCACTAGCATACCAGTCTCACGAACTTTTTGCACAAACTTTGCGTACAGCAGGCTTGGTGGGTTCTTCAATTCGGTCATAACTTCTTTTCAAATAAGGCACTATTTGGACTACACAGCTCTCACTTTGGAAATAAGTTTCCAATATTTCCCAACGTTGTTCAAGCGTTTAAAAAATAAAATAATTAAAAAGAAACCACTAGATAGCCCACCCTTTATTTTCGATATTGGCTATTTTTTTTTCGAAAAGCTTTAGAGCAGTGATGTTCACGTAGTGGTGAGACTCGAAAGCTTTATTCGACAATCGAAACACGTACACGATAGAATGCACACAGTTCTCTCAATCAGTTGGCGCTGAAACTTCAAGCAAGAAGATTCACGCGTGGTGAGACTCGAAAGCTTTATTCTAAAATCGAAACACGTACACGATCGAATGCACGAAGTTCTCTCAATCAATTGGCGCTGAAACTTAAATCTGAGAGGTTCGTACCACTTGATGGCGTGTTTTGCACTGCACGAAATGTTTGAGGGATATAAAAATGCATTATTTACAGAACTATAATAATAATAATGATGATCATAGTGACAATGATAATGATAGTGTTAATGATATCGATACATCATGAATATAATGATGATGAAAATGATAATTATAACACAATTCTTGCTTAATACCTGCACAACAATTTTCGGCAGTGCAGAAAGCGAGAGTGCTACGAACACAGGAACAAAAGTCGAAAATTGTAGTAGTATGCGTGTGAACACCACTGCTATAGAGCAGTGATGTTCACGTAGTACCACGCGTGGTGAGACTCGACAGCTTTATTCGAGAATCGAAACACGTTCACTATCGAATTCACGAAGTTCTCCCAATCAGTTGGTGCTGAAACTTCAAGCACGAAAGTTCACACAATTCTTGTTTAATACCTGCACTACAATTTTTTCAGTTCAGAGAGTGAACACAACTGCTTTAGAGTAGTCGTCGGCACACACACACAACTATACAATGCTTCGTATTTTAATGTAACGATGTGCGTACACTGAACCAAATTGGTCGTTAAAAAGAAACAACGAACTGAAACAAAAAACAAAAATCTGAAGAAAGCATGTGACGCGGACCTACTCACTCGACAGTTGGCATAAGACTGAAGTTCATTTATTTAGCTTCGGCTTCACATGCATAAAGGCACTAATACTGATGCGTTGCCCGCGGGCATGCTTTTGCCGATCACTGCTTTAGAGTTAAATGTATCGCTATTCGACCTCAAATCACGCGTACCATTCCACTCGTTACATTTTATTTACGTTTAAAAGGGGCGCGGCACTTTTCAAAACCCAAATTTTCGGTATTTCTTTCGAACTATAATTCATACATCAATGAAACTAAGTAGGAACTTCTTCGACTGGAAAAATTTAACGAGCATTAGATAAGGGGGCGTGGCACAACCCATGCAATTCAAAGTTTTTATATCGAATTGCTTTGGAAGTAAATTCCGTATAACAATGGAACTTAATATGGAGTTCCCACTTGTTGATATCCTTCTACTAGAAAGTAAAATATGGGAATTAGGGTACAGGGACAAGCATGGGACAAAGGGGCTCCGCATATATAAACCAAATTTTTGGTATCGAATAGCTTTGAAAGGTAAAGTCACCGAACATGGAAACTCAGAATAGAGTCACTATTTTGTGATTTCCTGCTGGTGGTACATATGGTGCGGTATGAGTACGATTATGTTTGCACATGAGTAAAGAAAGAAAAAATCTTTTCAATACAAATACAAAAAAAAAATCAATTTTTAACCTTAATCCGTCCCTTGTGTAAATTTTACACAAACTTTTCAACTTCAAGTTGTTAGTTTTTTAATATTATTTCAGCAAATCGACCGAGCTAGGATTTTGGCTTGTTTTTTAAAAATCTTTTTTTTTAAATAAATAAAATAATGAATAATAAATAATTTTTAACGACTAGATCGCATTAATTTCATTCATCAATAAAAATATGGCTCTTGAAAAAGTGTGTAAAATTTACACACAAGGAACTTATTCGTTTCTAGAAATTAGGGACCGATGCAGGTTAAATGGTCGAATTTCGACCAAAGGCGATACTATTGTTTACAAATGTTTAAGCTCTTTATTTATGTTGAAATATTTTTAATTTTCTAAAATTTTGTTCATACGAAAACTTTGAAAATTGCACAAAATTGAGCCCTTTTGCATATTCACCAAATAGTATTTACTGATATAAAAATATTTGTTTTTTAATATCTTCCCTATTCAGGAAGACAACCAACTCGTCTATGCTGAACTTGTACTAAAGCCCGCTCAGCATAATGAACCCTTGCCACCCAAGAACTCTACGGAATATGCGGAAATTGTCTATGTGCAGAAAAAGAATCCGGATGCAGTAAAAAAGTGAAAGTGCAGCACTGCAGCAAACGGCAGAGGCTCATCTAAAACTTATTATTTAAACAATAAAAAAGAAAACAGTAATTTAAAAAAAAAATGATAATTTAATAAAAGTAAAAACAATTAAAACTATTATAAAGCAGGGAGGAATGTGTGTGCAGTTGAAAGAAACTCCGATCAATTATTACTTAAAAAAGAGAAAAAGAAAAATAAATAAATAAAAGCTTCCCACAAAAGATTGAAAGAAAATACTAAGAACAAGTGCACAAAATAATATTTAAGGAAAACCACACTAAATCACATTCACGACATGAAATGTTGCCAACATTAAAAAAAAAGAATAACATAAAATGTTGCCAACTACAAGAAAAAATTTGCACTTTTAAGCTTTTTTTGCTTCTTACAATACCAATCATTATTTATTTGAAAAGTTAAGAATTGCTTAAATTACTCGAAGTTATAAAATATCTTTACAAATAAGAAAATTTTTTAAGCATTTATTTGAAAATTTGATCTTTTAATATTTTGTAAAGCAGCCTTCTAGGCTGTTACCGCCAATTTTACTTATGTATGTAATGTTTTTTTTTTTTTTCTATAAAACCTAGTTTGTAATTAATTAACATTATTTTCTATGCATTTCCATCCATTATAAAACATTAAATAAAAAAAAACTATTTTTAAGAATATAATTTTCATAACTTTTTGTAAAAATTTTTAAGTTAAAATAAATAAAAATTAACAAAAAAAAACTCATTGCTAAGTTATTGCTACATACTTTCGAACAAAAAAAACAAAAAAAAGCAAAAAGTTAAAAGGTGATATGAATTGAGCTTATTTATGTTTTTCAGCTGAACAGATAATATCCAGTTCTTTTGTCGCCAAGCATTGTGGTTGGACCCTTAAAGCAGTCGTGGGCGCTTTTGGGCAAACTTTTATCCAGCTTGTTTCTGAAGTTTATTTTTTAAGTTAAATCCAGCGGTCACAATTGTGACAGTTATGTTTGTGACAAACTACAAAAGGATTAATTTGTGTGGCTAGCTGTCCTTAAGTTAAAAACGCTAAGAAAAGGATTTAATTAAAATGTGCCGAGAGTAGCATGTTTTTGAAATTATCCATGTCATTGAGCGCTTTGTACTGTGGCACACAGTGAGTTGCCTCCACATACGCCTTGGAAAAAAAAGACGAAGTAGTTGTTGGACATCAATGAAGCTTGTAACATTGACTAATTAGCCTTAAAGAAATACAAAGCCTAAAACTTTTCTTTGATATTCCAAAAGAGCACTCATTTTATCAACTTTGACTAATTCCCAGTACTTGGGTATTTATACAGAATTTAATTAGTTTCATATATTAAAAGGGTTGCCTTTTAAGTCTTGCTCCTAACAATAAAAAAACGGTGGTAAATCACTGAAAAAGCTTTTATTATTTCACTGTGAAACAAATTCAGGTTAGCAAAAGTAAGGTCGATTCTGAGAGTGAGGGGTCAAAATTAGAAGCTTAATTAGAAGACCCGTATCGCGGCGTTTGTTTATGTTAGTTCGAATTTTTTTTTAATCGACCTTCGAACTTTGCAGTCAAATGCCGATTTTTAGCATATTGTTTATATGGTTTTTTTGCTATAACTCGTCAACTAATTGATATTTTTTCAATCTGTAAAAGCCAAATAATTGCTAGAGACCTGTGCAACAATAAAATTTTTTTACAAAATTTATTTAGAAAATTTGTGTGGTGCTTATGAAGCAAAATGTTGGAAAAATTATTTATTTTTTTATGCTTTTTGAAAATATTTTCCATAAAACTAAGTCTTTTAACGTAGAATACGTTATACGGGGGTGTTAATCTGGAGCACAAAATTTTGAGAAAATGTTTGTCACTTTCATTATAAGTTTTTAATACTTTATGCATGCATTGAAGAAAATTCGAGTATGCTCGTAACATATTTAATATTTCTTCTTTTGATTTGTATTTAAATAATCATATTGCTACATATAATTTTTTTGATTCTATAAGTAAATCAAAATTTAACTCCTTCAAATTTTGTATTAATTTTCATATGCTTTGTATTTTATGTATTATAACATCATGTGTAAGAGCAGTACGATTATCTGTGTGTTCATCACAGAACCAGTGTGAGAAAGAGAAGAAGTATAATGACCAAGAGCGAACGACATCCATGATAAATACAACCATGATTTTTGTTCGTCTTTTCTTTTAATATCAAAGACATGCTCCATATGCGCCCTTAGCAGCATGTTTTTGCGGCGGCCATTGTAAATCCATAGGAATTCTTAATTTTTGTAGAGATTTTCTATAGTTCAGACACAAACCTTACAATCATAAGCAGAAAATGATAAAATGTTTATGAATAACAATGTTAGCAAGGTTGCATAGAAGCTGCGTGAAGCCTTAAACAGTGCGTTACTAAACAAGCGTTTAAAGGTTGTTTAAGGAAATCTATTGAATAAGGCTGTTACTGACTAACGTATTCTACGTCTGACCTAAGCGCCCGTGTTATCTAACACAGGCTTGAGTTTTTTTTGCTTTCTGTTTGATCTATAATATGCTTCTCAGTATCTTCAATAAATCTCATTTGAAAAGAAAACAATCATAAATCAAAACTTGCGTTTTCCAGCTTTATATTAATTTACTTCTCATTTTTTATGTACCAATTTTATTCAGTGTTGGTTTTGAAGAAACATTGAAAAAGAAATTATAAGTAGTCAAATATAAGGAACACCAGTGTCGCATTTGCTGCGACCTCAAAATAGTTTCATTTATTACAGGCTTAACAGCATCTGCCCGTCCAAAATATCTGTGTTTTTTGTGCGATTGGGATTCACGATACGGAGAAGGTATTAAAGGAAGAAAGTAGTACAAAGCATAACTAGAACAGTCGCATTGGACGGAAATGGCCTAAAGACAATAGGCTACACGAAAGTCTTTTTCCTGAAATGAAAATTTTGTTGCCGTTGCTCCACATTAAACTTGGCATTGCTCAAAATTTTTTGAAATGTATCGCAAAAAGACCAGCAGTATTCAACCGCTTAAAAGACATTTTCCCAAGACTAAGTAACTCCAAAATTCAGGAAGGGGTTGTTAATGGTCCCGACATACGGAAACTAATGAGTCGTCAAGATTTTGACCAAGTGCTAACAGACCGCGAATTAAATGCATGGCTCGCATTGAAAGCAGTCATTAAAAGACTTTTGGGTAAAGAACGCAAAGACAACTACAGGCAATCGGTTGCAAACATGTTGGCAGCTTTCGATGAAATTGGGGTTAATATGTCGTACAAAATTCATATCTTGCATCAGCATCTTGATCAACTCGCTCAACAGTTGCCAACTGAATCTGATGAGCAAGGCGAACGTTATCACCAAACTGCGCTTCCATTTGAAATAAGGTAACTATAGGTGTGCATATTTTGAATTCCTAGATTTTTCTAATATCTTTGTCAGAGTGCACAATTTAAACATGTTAACGATTGAAAACTATTTTCGTTTTAAGTACAGAGGAAAGAAATCTCCAGATGCAATACTCGCTGAAATTTGTTGTTGGTATAAACATATAGCACCTTTGAACAAGAGGAAGACGAGGAAAAAGAGGAAGAAGGGGAAGACAAAGATGAAATTCCAGAATATCTGTTGGACGAAATTATCGACCTTTCTGATGATGATGACGATGACCAAGATATTAGAGAGAGCAGTGATGTTGATCCACACCCGCCTGCTAAACGGCAACTGGCCAAATCATTAATTTAATTTATTTAATTATTTTACTTTAAACTTTTCATAACTAACATTTCAAAATTATATTTTTTTCCATATTTTTATAATTTATTTTTCAATGTTTCTTCAAAACTAACACTGAACAAAATTGGTACATAAAAAATGAGAAGTAAATTAATATTAAGTTGGAAAACGCAAGTTTTGTATTATGATTGTTTTCTTTTCAAATGAAATTTATTGAAGAAACTGAGAAGCATATTATAGATCAAACAGAAAGCAAAAAAGACTTAGTTTTGTGGAAAATATTTTCAAAAAGCATGAAAAAAAAATAATTTTTCGAACATTTTGCTTCATAAGCACTAGGGCGTATCGAATTACAATTTTTTTCGAATTTCACATTCTAAGAGGTCTCAAAAGTTGCATGGGGTTGTCAAGATCAACCAAAAAAAGATACAGTAGTTTCGACTATGTCGTAACAAAAGACGTAGAATTATTCAATTCGCTTTTGATGACATCTTTTTTAAAAATATTTATTCCATACACCTGAGGATATGACCTTTAAGAGAGTGCCGGAGAGGGTTAATATGTATCACCAACCCCCATTACTTTTGCAAAAGGAACATTTTTGCCTTTGACACCTATTCCCTCCGACCACTCCTTAGGGGCGCTCCCATACAAATTTTATGATTTTGTCGATAAAACCGGAAACTGTCCATAAATAGGTAGAAAACTTAAACAAGCAAACAAAATTTGTTCAATGCTACCAAGTTCAACAACCCATGTGTCAAAATTTCACTGTCGATAATATGCCCGGATATATAATTGGCTGCGGAATTTTGACATTTCAATAACAGATTCTGTTAAAAAAGCATGCCCCTCAAAATTACTCAGTATTACTGGGCTACGCGAGTCTGTTAAAAACAACATGCCCCCAAAAGTATGCTTTTTTTTAATTATTAGATTTATGTCTTCACGCTAGATGGCGCTGTCTTCGCCGTCGAAAAAACCGGAAGCCGTCGATAAATAGGTAGCTCGTTAAAGCAAACAAAAACATCAAATGTTGGCTTTATATTTCATGTAATTGTGTAAAATTTATATAAGTTAGAGAGTTCTAACATGAATTTTTGTCGCATTGAGGATCAAGCAGACCAACAAGTGCTAACATCAACATTGTACGATTAGTACTTTGGGCCCACCATAGGCTCAAATAGTAATGTAAATACCGACACCTGATCACTATCAACCACCCTACTTACCTCCGAGAACGACGTATTCTACGTCAAAAAATTTTAAGGAAAAAAAAGGATGTCTTCCTGCCCCGCAAGGACAAAGTTGTTTTTTGAGGAAAACAGTAAAAAATAACGACCTTAAAATGCTTTGACTTTTATAAAAAAAACTACGTATGTCTTAAAGCAAAAGTAAGCATAGGCTTAAACTAACAATATATTGGTAAACACGATGCCATTTACGATTTTTATCCACAGTGTCCTGTGTGAAGGATATTCGAAGCAAAAGTCGTAATCGAGATAGCACAGACCTTTTGATTGTTACACAATAATCTAAATTTTGGTGATATTGATTATACATGGGACGTATTCCTTAAAGTTGCCGAACTAATAATTAGCATAATTTATGCATATGCATTTTCCTATTTTTGAGAAATTTATACTTGAATGAAATGTTTTAACTTTTTCAAAAAAATGAATATAAGATTTTATATCTCGGGTACCAGAAATGATACCGAAAAAACGTTGCTCAGTTTGGATTCTTCAAATATTCCTGAACAACACCCTGTCTTAAAGTTTTAATTTAAAATACCAACCACGATTTTATTTTCTATTTTACCCAACAAAAACGAAAAAAGCCCAGAAATTTTGTGAAAAATGGCCCCGAAACAAAAACCGAAATTTCGAAGTTAGCTATCCGCCGCGATACGTTTGCTCAGCTGCATCGCGATTCGCGCGAAACTCTGCTCTGCAGGGACCTGGTCAAATATTTCCTTTGACTTGAACTATACTAATAAAATAAACTGGCCATTTAAGCCCTTGAAACCGCCCTAAGCCCTTTGACCGAACTTCTTATGATCAAATTGTGTTGTGCGTGTTATTAAATGTTTTCACACAGTTGATCGAAAACTGGGCCTGTTAGTTTTATGCTGACTCCGAACGGCTAATGTGTATGTTCTGAAGAAGCTTTACATGGCAATATTTTACTCTGAGGTTTGCCATTGTCTGCAGAAGGTGACGGCCGAACAGACGGCTTTCTTCCATTTCAAATATTTGGAAAAAAGACCCCACATTTTTTGGCACAAACACCCAAAAATATGACAAAATCACCCGAAATTTGGGGTATTTTTTTCTAGGAATTAATGCCCGATATTGTATGGAGAATTTCGGGGTTTTTTTATCATGTTTTTTTCGGGCGTAAGTTCATCGGGCGTAAATTCCGGGAGCCGTAGCAACCTACGTAGGGTAGCATGGGTACGGTTGAAACGGTGGACGGTTGAAACGAGGCGGATATTTTGTCAACGTGCGTGATGAGGTTGAGGGGTACAAGGCGAGAACGAGGCGGGCGATAAGTCGAACACGAATTTTTATGTTGCTTCACTCTTCGCGCACTATGGTTGTGTATAGAAGGCTCAATTGTGTTTTTTGACGCAAAAGTAAGTATTTTCTTATCGTAAATTTTTAGAATAATAATGGTTTTATTAAAATTAGAGTATTGACAGTTGTATATCGTTTTAATTGAAGTTTTTAGAATATGGCTGTATGATTAGTTTGTATTCAAATTAATTTTCGTTCGTACTATGAACCACTTTAAACCTGGTTGGTGGTTGGGGACAGTTGAAACAGTTGAAAAAAATGGAGTTTTTTATTAATGCTGTTGATTTTTGAGAAATATAATAGCAAGTAGTACACAAACACTACAAAAAAAAAAATAATCGTCACCAACATCTGATTAATATATAATTTTAGTTATACTTAATATAAACCTTTGAAGGCTGATTAAACATAATGTCAGATTATAAGTGAAAGAATTAAATATTTATAAAAAAATATTTTTGATATTCAACTGTGCCATTACGAGTCGTAAAATATTATTAGCGATGAATAAAACATGTTAATTTATTATAATTTGCATATGTTTGAATTGAACCCAGGCACAGTGGTAGAAATGTCCAATCTAGCTCCGATTAAATCAAATTTCAAAATCTATTTTAACGGAAAAACAGATTTGTATTTGATTACTAATACATCAGATAGATCACTGACATTTTTCATTTTGTTTTGCTCTCAATATTCGCACAGCTGTAAAGCTTCAAACACAGCATATGTTGCACCAGATGCAGCCAAAAACCTTTCCGCCTTTTTTAACAAGCAGCTGCAATTGTTCATTAAATTTCTCAAAGTGATTCTAAAATTCTTTTTAATTTTTTTATTTAAAGTTAAAGGTGTGTATTAACGAAAAAAAATGTGTTTGTGTCCAGTGTTTGTGTTTCGTGTTTTAGATTTGTTGTTGTTTAAAGTGCTAGTAAGAATTATAATGTTTTCCAATAAATTCACCTGTTGTAGAGGTAAACTTCTGTGATTCGAATGCAATCGATCTAATTTTTATTTTTTTTAATTAATGTAGAGTGTTGTTATGTGAAATGTTTAAAATGAGACGCACGTTCTTGCAACTTTTTTATAAATTAATTTTTTTAGTTACAATGTCAGTATCTAAGCGAGCGCTATTTTTGGTATGGTATGCGGAAAATGACGCTTCTAAAAAATTTTCTGCCGTGGAATCCTATGTTTTCGACATCATAGATAAAAGCAAATATAATGAGGATCAATGCATTGAAATATCCAACAGGGTACAAAATTTCACCACAAAAATAAGCATGAAATGGAGACAAAGCCACCGGGCTCGGATGATTTTTGAGAGAAATAACAAGGTCTGGTTAGATAGTGAAATTTTATTGGTAGACCCAACCCCAAGTACTGGGCGACCCAAAATTAGCTTCACGGACAGCCAGGAAAAAACAAAAAAGAAAAAAGTGTCTGATATCGCCAAAGAAATCCCGTGCGATGAGCTCATGTCTGCGGCCAGCACTAGTTTATACAAGGCTGGCAAGAGGACTGCATCAGTAGTCGTATCAATGTTGAACTCCGATGAAAATTTGCCAAAAAGATAAAAATCTGCCATATTAACCAATAATAATGAAGTCATAAAATACACAGCAGAGGAAGCTTTAGCATTATATAATGAT
The DNA here is from genome assembly GCA_943735915.1 of Pherbina coryleti. Lineage (NCBI taxonomy): Eukaryota > Metazoa > Arthropoda > Insecta > Diptera > Sciomyzidae > Pherbina > Pherbina coryleti. Next base: position 22,102,437 of record OX030948.1, read on the forward strand.
GGCGGTTATACAAAAAGGGTTTACATGGACTTGCAGAATGGAACTAAAAAGAGAAATGCTAATATATTTCCCACTTATGATGTTTTACTGTCTGCGAAAAAAATTTGCTACCCTGATGGACTACAAGTTACTGATCATTCTTTTGAGGTGCCTTTACAATGTTTGGTTAATCACACAGTGGCCAGAATATTTGCTGCGCATTCCCAAGATTTCACAAACTCTGAGAGTAATAACGCTCTCAAGATAACTGCCATTTACAAATGGGGTTGTGATGGAAGTAGTGGCCACTCAACTTATCGACAAAATTTTGATAATGTTGACGCTTGTATGATTGACCAACATATGTTTACGGTGTGCTTGGTACCATTACAAATAGTTTTCGGTTCAACCATACTCTGGAAAAATGCCAAACCTTCATCAACTCGTTATTGCAGACCACTAAAATTACTTTGTCAAAAGGAAACAGCAGAATTAATCCGTGATGAAGTGAACAATGTCGAATCTCAAAAAGCCAAAATTCAGCCAACGAAACTTCAAAATTATGAAGTTCATCATCAGTTCCATATGACCATGATAGATGGGAAGGTATTTAGTGTTGTGGCAGAAACATCATCCCAAAAGTGTAGAATTTGTGATGCATCACCAAAAAATATGACCAACCTTCAAATGGTGAAAAATTTGCCGTGCAAAGAAAACTTATACGAATGTGGATTATCAACTTTACATGCGTGGATTCGCTTCTTTGAGTGTATTCTGCGTATCGCTTACAGAATTCCAATTGAAAAATGGCAAATTCGCAGTTGTGATATGGCGACTGTTGATGAAAAGAAAACTGAAATACAAACAAATCTGAGAAAAGAAATGGGTATACTGGTTGATATCCCAATGCCTGGATCAGGCACAACTAATAATGGCAACACATCCAGAAGATTTTTCCAACAATCAAAATTGGCTGCTCAAATAACACCAGTTATTATTAATATTATCGTTTTAGATTATTAATATATCGTTTCAGCGTTATTTTACGGACAATGGCTTCTGGATATGAAATCAATACGGACGCCTTTCAGCAGTACGCATACCAAACAGCAACTATTTTTGTTCATTTGTATCCCTGGTTTTATATGCCCTCATCGGTCCATAAAATTTTAATACATGGTGCAGATATTATTAAATATGCTTCCCTTCCAATAGGTATGATGTCAGAAGAAGCTCTCGAGGCCAGAAATAAAGACCTTAGAAAATATCACCTACATCACACTCGAAAAAATTCACGGAAAAACTCAATGGAAGACTTGGCACATACACTATTTTTTTCATCAGATCCTTTCATTACCATGTTATCGAAAAGTTCATTGCCCTCTTCAAAAAAGGATGATATTATAGATAAGGATATTATTAGTCTTCTTCGTAATACAGGTGAAGAAAATAATATGTCATATGATAGCTTATCAGATACTGAGTAGAGCATTTTAATCTGAAAATTAAAAAAAAAAATTATAAATAAAAAGCTTATTGAAAATATATGTTTTGCATTAATTTTGATTTATTCCAATGTTATCAATATACAAAAAATTTGCAGCTTCACAATATCAGCCTTTTTTTATGAAATATATGATGACTGAATAAGGCCTAAAATAGTTATTTCAACAGAAAAAAAAAAATTTTAAAAAAATATAAAAACATAAAATATTCAAATAAAAAAAATTTTAATATTAAAGTTTACTTTATTTTTAGCCCAAAAGAATAAGAAACATTAAATATATTAACCTCATCATGTTTTTTTGAATAAAAGAAATAATGTCTAAAATATGAAAAAAAGCTTCAACTTTCACAAAAAAAATAAAATATAAATATATTTTTAAAAGATTTTTTTTTTTTACCATTGTAGATTAATCTGTTTTCAACTAAAAAAAAAATATTACACAAACAAAAAAAAAATTCCCTAAGCGCTATTAATTAAACGCCGATAAATAAGTGTTTTCGACCACTGTGCCAGGCACTGTTTCAACCGACCATTGGAGGGTTGAAACAAATTACATTTTTTTTTAAATTTGTTTTTACATATAAAATACAATTCAAGGATTTCAAATTATACTACCCATTAGTAGAAACATAGTATTTTATTTAATATATTTCCGTCATCGCTCGTTTAACTAATTCCGATGCATTGGACGATAAGCGCTAAAATGTTTCAACCGTACACAGAGGGTAGACTGTCATTCGTAACTCATAATCGAAAATAAAAATTTTCGTTATTTATATTTGTTTTCGTCTACAATAAAAGAATTATTTTTGTAAGCACAGTCGCGAATAAAATAAAAATTCGTTTCTGAGAGGCACTTTCTCTCAGAGAATAGTCAAATTAATTAATTTTTCTGGTGATAAAATATACTTTTCTAACCAACCTTCTCTAAGTTTATGAATAAGTTCCGAAATTGGAAATCGTAGATATCCTTGACAATATCGTAACAATTTTTCTTCTGAGTATTGAAATCAATCTCAAATTAAAAAGAATCCGCTTAAAAAACTGAAAATTAATCCCTAAGTTTAACAATTTTAATTGAAAATTTAAGCAAACAAAAATTTTGCGCAACCCTACGAAAGTTACATAAAACTAGTCGCTGCCTCTGTTACATGCAAAGCACAGTAGTTTTCCTTTCATTTGCAGTTTTTCCTCAAATAAAAAAACACACAAAATAACGAGAAGTAAAATTGTTAAAATTAATTTAACATTCCATAAATCAGCGTTGCTGCTTTTACTTCGTCTTGCTACCATAACTTTAGTTTCCTGTTTGCTGTTATTGTTGTTGTTGTTTTTACTGTTGTTTTCGTTCTACTCGCCAGTTCTCTCTAGTTATGGCCGCAAAAATATGCAAAGCTTTCTGCTCTGCACTGCTTTGCGCTGCACTGCACCTTTTTGCCCAAATTCCATTTAGTTTTTGACTTTAGTGAAAATATTTTTGGTCATCAGTCTTCACCATTTTCCTGATGCTACCACCATCACCATCATTCGTCTCGTTCTGGCTGCCTGATATATGATGATCCATGAGCAATCTACATGTTGCATTAACGCCGTAACACTATTTGTTATTTCAGTTTGTTTGTTGTTTTGGTTTCTTTTTTTTCTATGTTGTATTGTTTTTGTAGCTCATTCGGTGTTTTTCATTTATTAAAATGACCAAGAAAGTTTTACAAGCCATGAGTTGAATTTGGCTGGGTTTATTTTTGGATTTGCATGAGTTGTCGTTTTTATTTTCGGAGTTATTGAAGTTTAAGAGCACGTTGTTTAAGTTTTAATTAAAAGGTTTTTGGCTTACGTTGGGGATTATGGATGGATGAAAATCTGGTAAGCTTTACGCTGATTTTTTTATGATATAAAAATACCAGCTTTTTGAAAAAATAAGAGATATACGAGCTACAAAGACAATGAGAAATTAATACTAAGACATGCAAATCATAAAACAACCGCCTGAAGTAATGATTTGGATCGATCAATGCTTAACAATAGAAGTGGAAAGTTCATATTATATTGTTGAGGGAATAAAGTGCTTTTTTTTCAGTGTGAAAACCATTTTGCCCTTTACATAGACACTCTGGTGCGTTTTAAGTAAGAACCCTTTATAAGTAGGATAGGGCTCTAATAAATTCTGCAAAAGAAAGGAGAAAAATATCCTGAATTCGATGGTTTGAATGGTGTTACTAAAGATCACCGCTTTATAGATTTTAGTATGATTGAGATATGGAAGTACCTTAAGATATAAAGTGTATGCCCAGAGGAGCACCAGAATTAAAGTTTGAAAATAGAGCATCAGAATTGGTTCTAGAAGTGACAAAATGACAACGGCATAAAAAAATTAATTAAAATATCATTAAAAGTATGTCAGATAAATAATATCTAAGTCATTATGAAACAAATGCCATATGTTTAAGACAAAAATTTGCTAAGTCAGCGAATTTTTATATAACAGTTATTTTTTTCAGCAAAAAAAAGCGTTTTTTCTCAACATAGTCTCCTTTCTTACTTACTTACTTTTCTGGCGCTTACAACCGTAAGTCGGTTTTGGCCTCGTATAAGAAATTGCGCCAACCATTTCTGTTTTGCGCTTGCTGGCGCCAGTTGGAAACACCAAGCGTGGTCAGGTTATTCAACACCTGATCCTTCCAACGAAGATGTGGGCGTCCTATTTTGCGTTGACCACCACCGGGCACCGAATCAAATATATTTTTCGCTGGAGCGTCGTTTTCCATTCGCTCAACATGACCTAGCCAGCGGAGCCACTCGATTTTAATGCGCTTAACTATGTCGATGTCAGCGTACAGCTCATACAGCTCGTGGTTCCATCGAATTCGGTACTCGCCATTGATACAGATTGGACCGAAGATTTTTCGAAGGATCTTTCTCTCGAAGGCTCCCAAAGTCTTTTCATCAGAACTGCTTAACGTCCAGGTTTGTGCTGCATATAATAGGACGGACATGATTAGTGACTTATAGAGCTTGAGTTTTGTTCGTCGAGAGAGGGCTCTGCTTCTCAATTGCCTACTCAGCCCAAAGTAATACCGTTTGGCAAGAGTTATCCTTCGTTTTATCTCAATACTGACATCGTTAAAAGAGTTTATATTGGATCCCAGGTAGACGAAGTCCCTAACAAACTCGAAGGAGATGTTGTCAACAGTGACGTGGTTTCCAAGACGCTGGGACTGTTTATTTGTTGACACTAGGTATTTCTTCTAAGTAGTGGTGTCCGTGGCGTAGTTGGTTAAAGTGCGTGGCCGCTATGTCAACGAACTTTGGAGACCCAGGTTCGAGCCCCAGCAGCGACAGAAAATTATTTGAATTAAAATTATTTTTCTGTACGGCCGCCACCTCTCTGCAGACAATGGCAAACCTCAGAGAGTAATAAAAATGACATGTAAAACTTCTTGAGAATAAGAACATTTCGTTCATCGCCGTTCGGAGTCGGCGTTAAGCTGTAGGTCCATTTCTCGGTCAATTTTGTGTACAAACTTAATAACACGCACAACACAATTGATCATAAGAAGCTAGGTCAAAGTCCTTTCAAGGGCTGAAATGGCCAGTTATTTATTTTTTTTATTATTTAGTTATTTCGTCTTATCTGCGTTCACTGCAAGACCCATTCGACTCGACTCTTTCGGTAGTCTGGAGAATGCTGCACTGACTTCGCGCGTATTAAGGCCAATGATATCGATATCATCAGCATACGCCAGCAACATAATTCTTTTGTAGAATATCGTGCCGCTGCGTCTCAAATCAGCAGCTCAGATGATCTTCTCCATCATTAGGTTGAAAAAGTCGCACGATAAGGAATCACCTTGTCTGAAACCTCGTTTGGTATCGAATGGAGGAGTGAGATCCTTCCCGATCTTAACTGTGCTGCTGGTGTTGCTCAGTGTCATTCTGCAAAGACGGATGAGCTTTGCAGGAATACCAAATTTAGACATGGTGGAGTAAAGATTATTCCTTATTGGACTGTCGAAGGCGGGTTTGTAATCGACAAAAAGATGGTGTGTGTCGATTTGTTTTTCTAGGGTCTTCTCCAAGATTTGTCATAGCGTAAATATCTGGTCTATGGTGGATTTGCCAGGTCTGAAGCCACACTGATAAGGTCCAATCAGCTGGTTTACAATGGGCTTCAGTCTTTCACATAATACGCTCGACAGGACCTTATATGCGATATTAAGAAGGCTTATCCCACGGTAGTTGGCGCAAATGGTGGGATCGCCTTTCTTGTGGATTGGGCAGAGCACACTGAGATTCCAATCATACCATATTCTGCATAGAAGCTCATGAATGCATTTAAATAGAGCTTCGCCTCCATTCTTTAAGAGCTCAGCAGGTAAGCCATCGGCTGCTGCGGCTTTATTGTTTTGAAGTTGTGCTATAGCTTTCAAGACTTCACTATGGTCAGGCAGCGGAACTTTAACGCTGTCGTCCACAATTGTGGTTTCCGGGATATCATCTCTTTTGGCGAGATTGTTGTCGTCGTCACCATTCAGAAGCCTAGAGAAGTGTTCCCTCCACATCATCAGTGTACTCTGGATATTTGTCACTAGATTCGCATTTTCATCCTTGCAGGAAGAGGCCCCGGTCTTAAAACCATCGGCCAGGCGTCTTATTTTTTCGAATAATTTTCGGACCTCATTCCTGTCACCATGCATCTCAATTTTCTCGCACTCACGCATTTCTGCTTCCCTTTTCTTTCGCCTGAAAATGCGTCTCTCTTCCCTCCTCTTCTCTTCGTATCGCTCTTTAGCAGCACGCGTTACAACCGACTGCAGGGTGGCTTTGTAAGCGGCGCCTTTTTCTGCAGCGGCGTCGCGACACTCCTGGTCGTGCCACTGGTTTCGGCGAGGGCGGTGATAGCCAATCACCTCTTCGGCAGCCGTACGTATAGAGTGGGAAATGTGATTCCACTGCGCGCATATATCGTCGATCGGAGGATTTCTTTCTTGAAGCAGGAGTGAGAGTCGAGTAGCGAAGTCTTCGGTTGTTTGCTTTGATTGCAGCTTTTCGACGTCTAGCTTTCTCTGCGCTGGATTGCGCGCATTCTTGGTTGCGCACAGGCGTGTACGGATCTTGGCTGCGACAAGATAGTGATCCGAGTCTATATTGGCACCACGGATCGTGCGTACATCTAAGACACTGGAAGATTGCCTTCCGTCAATCAAAACGTGATCAATTTGGTTGCGCATCTTTTGATCAGGCGACAGGCAAGTTACTTTATGAATATTGAGATGCTTGAATCTGGTGCTACTAACGACCATGTTTCGCGTTGAGGCAAAATCAATCAGCCTCATTCCGGTATCGGAGGTATTGTCGTAGAGGCTGAACTTTCCGACTGTCGGACCAAAGATATTTTCTTTTCAGTCTCCTTTCAGATCGATATATTAAGTCCAACATTTTCCAGTTTTTTATTCCTTCGACATAATGGGTTTTATCAAGGTCTTCAAAATAGGTACTTGGTTAAGAGGTGACCTCTTCACTACACCCAAATCTCTTACCACCCATCCATTTTTACAGATTTAGAAATAGGAAATAGTCGCAGGGTGTTAAATCTGGTGAATATGGTGGATGGGGTAGTAGTTCCTACCCCAATATATGGATTTTTGCCATGACGACTTCAGACATGTGCACCAGTGCGTTGTCATGGTAGAATAACACTTTTATCTTTACCAAATGTGGTCGTTTTTGCTTCAAATCAATGTCAAAGCTATCCAACTGCTGTGAACAATATTTGTCGGAAATCGATTTACCCTTTTCAAGGGTAAAATCGATATGAATAACAATGTAAGTGACCTTGTTGGCCGACAGACCCACGCCACTTGGCCTTCTTTGGTGCACGTTCACCCGGAGAAGTCCACTGCTTTGACTGTTTCTTGGTCTCTGAAATATTGTGATGTATTTAAGTTTCGTCAACTTTTACGAAACGGTGCAAAAATCCCTTGGGATTGCGGTTGAACATCGCCAAACACTCCAATGAAGTCGTCATACGGCTACGCTTATGTTCGAGTGTGAGCCTACGCTGCACCCAACGCGCGGATAAATTTTTCATGTCTAAATATTGTTGTAATATGTGATGTTCCTACTCAGTTGAGATGCCTACAGCCTCAGCACTTTATGCACTTCCATTCTCCGATGCTCCAAAATCATTCCATGGATTTAATCGATTATTTCTGGCGTGACGATCTCTTTTGGGCGACCTTAACGTTCAGTATCACTTGTGGTACGACCAAATCGGAAGTCGGTAGATCATTTCTTGACTATTGAAATTGATGGTACCGTCCATTCCACATCGTGTTTATCAAACTTGGAGGATGGGATACAAAAAATAATGCTTGATAAGTGCACAAAATTAACTTTTTCCATTTTCGTCGAAATTAACGATGTTGTCTGCTATCAATAGCTGTCACATACAAACAAAATGATGCAGCTTGCTCAAAAGTTATCTGTGAACAGACGGTAGTTGACACGACCAGTGTTGCATTTTAGGTAACTACGTGAGAAATTTAAAAATTCACTAACTTCTCATACTGCTCTCGTAGAGACCTTGGATAAAAGTCTTGGCGTTTAGCAAAGCGTCGGTTGTAACATTAACTAAGCACCAACCTTCGTAACGTGCGTTTATAGTATTTTTATTTTACAAGTATAGAGACAAAACGTCAGCAGCATATTTGTCTGCTTGCGTATTCAGCGAAGGAAGGTCAAGCATTTTATTGGTGATTAAAGAGCTGAAGGTGATTAATTTCCTAGAAGAATAGCGTCAAACTAGTTGTCAAAATAAACATTTATGTTTGATTTTTATGTTCAGTATACTTTGGCAAATTAGCATATAAGGTCTTACTCCCGAACATCGTTTGCGAATCGTGGGTAATTATTTCCAAAATTCACGTTCTGTGCGGAAAACTTACAGAGCAATTCGCACACTTATGGCGCGCATAGTTTCTGGCTTAACGGGTACATAAATAAGTAAAATTGGCGTATTTTGAGTAAGAACAATCCTGAAGAGACTCTCCAGGCTTCCTTATAAACAGATAAAGTTACTGTCTGGTGTGGTTTACATGCCGAAGGCATCATTGTTCATTGGTTTTCAAAACTGAAGATGTAGCCAGTGTTCCCGTCAATGGCGAGTGCTACAGGCAAATTATTCGAGACTTTAAGGTTTTCCCACGTCAATATCAATCCTATAGGTGGTAAATGGTTGCATCAGGACGGTGCAACAAGCCATACAGAACATGAAATATTTAATCACTTTATTGGGAAAAACTTTTGGTGACCGAATCACATCAAGAAATGGGCCTGTCAATTGGCCACCTATGTCTTTGTGTTTTGACTCCATTATACAACTTTTCGTGTGTAGTGACCAGTTGGAAACTAATATTCTGCGCGTTATTGACGAGATACAACCAGTAATGCTAGAAAAAGTTGTGCAGAATTGGACCAACAGAATGGTTTTCATAAGACGCAGTTCAAGCACTAAATGCCATAAAAATTATGAACTTATAAAGTCAAAATATTGGCCATTTCATTAATTTTTCTATTTATATTAAAGAAAAGTTGTACAACTCTATAAAAAAATACCCTTTAGTTTATAACCGCAACTTCAGTTACGCACATGAACTAGATAACCGATGAGTTAACCGGTAATATCGACGCAGCGCACAGTGATGCGATTGATACAAGTTAGACGGAAAATATTATTTTGTGGATTTTTTTGGTAGTTTCCGGTATTTTAGGTATAGGAAAATGCAAAAAAACCTATTTCAGAAATTTGGACAAGGGGGCGTGGCAGCTGCCATACAACTGAAACATAATTTGCGCTATATTTTAGAAATTAGATAAGCTACGACAACAAATTTTTTGTATGTAATTTGACAAAAGTGAAAAAAATTTCAGCGCGATTAGGCAAGTGGGCGTGGCAGCTTCCATGCAACTTAATCACATTTTTCGCTATAGCTTAGAAATGAGTTAAGCTACGATGACAAAATTAAGCGTAGACGTTTTGTATATAATTTGCAAAAAGTAAAAAAAATTCGGTGCGATTGAGCAAGTGGGCGTGGCAGCTGCCATACAACTTAATCACATTTATCGCTATAGCTTAGAAATGAGTTAAGCTACGATAGCAAAATTAAACGTAGATGTCTTGTATGTAATTTCGAAAAAGTGGAAAAAAATTCAGTGCGATTGAACAAGTGGGCGTGGTAGCTTCCATGCATGTGGACTTTATTTTGGTCCATAACTAAGAAATGAGAAAAGCTATGAAATATTTCTATATATAAGCTTTTCTCTGAAAAATAAAGGTCAAGTTCGAAAATGAATCAAATTGGATGAAAATCATGCCTACCCTGCCCATACAAAGTGACTTTATTAAAAAGGTAAAATGTCTTAGAATTCCACAAAAATTAATAGATGGACTTGCACGGGTGCGAAATGGCAGCGGGTTCAAAATTTTCGGATTGGCGGTCGGAGGGTAGTAGGGTAAAGTTGCTAACTTCTGAGCCAGTGGTCGGATTTGTTTGTTCCATAGTTATGACCATTTGACTGAAATTCAAAAATTTTTTTTGGAAGCAAAATAACCCCACACATTTATTTGATTTTGTAAACTAACATGTAAATAAATAAATAAATAAATAAATTTAAGCAAAAGTACTTCCGCCCAGGTTAAATTCTCAAAATTATTTGGAGTTTAATTCTTTACTCCAGGTCTTTTAAAGACCTTTGCAACAAGCCCAAAAACAAACAAATCCGACCACTGCACTGTGGTTCCACTTGTATGGCAGAGAGTGACAAAAATAGTCAGAGTAAAGATATTGAGTTGGAGGTTTGGTTATAAGATCCTTGGGAGATAAATATAATTTTCTGAAAAAATGGGCGTGGTCGGACCACTTAAACACCAACCTGGCCTAAAAAATGAAAATGCTAAAAATGATGAAAAAACACAAAATATATATTTATTCAGAAAATAGACATAAGTTTACTTAACAGTTAACATTTAAAATACCAAAAAAATTATATTGAATAACAAAAGAAATGACACCTATTCTGCTAACAAATCTAAAGTAGACTTCAGTAAACTTGATTTTTTTTTACAATAATTTTTTCTTGTACTAGAAAAAAGTGGGTCTGAACTTAAGAGTAAAATATGCAATAAATCAGTATTTGTGACTACACGGGACATCTTTCTTGTGTGACGTAGTCTGCACATTTTTTTATCTTTATTTTTTGCTTCAGCTGCTTCCTCAGACAGCTCTCCTATCGATACTAGTGCATTTTCTATAACGTCTGGTCCGTGAATAAGAATTTTGTGAATAGAAGGGGGTAGATAAAACCACGGGTATGTGTTCGTTAATTCTTTAGCGGTTTCGAGCGCGTAAACTCTAAATTTTACTACATTTATGTTATACCCCGAAGACATGGCTTGCAATAATGCGCAACATCGTGCCAAGAGATATTTATCTATACCAGTAATTTCAGCCGATACATCTAAGTTACTGAAAAATTTTCTGGCCGTATTGCCGTCATTAAATGTGCCACTACCTCCAACTTTTGGCTTATCAACGATCAAACCTAGTTTTTCCCGAAATTGATTTTGAATAAAAGTTTTTCTTTCTAAAAATTTGGCTTTTTCTTCTGGCTTCCTTATTTGCCATTTTTTAAAATCTAGTCTGTAAGAAATATGTACAAAATATTCAAGAAATCGAATCCAAGAATGCAAAGGAGATAATCCAAATGCATAACGCTCTTTATGAACCCGTTTTTGTAAACATATTTCAATATTGTTCATCTCTCTTGGTGTGGCTTCGCATATGTAACACTTTGCAGAGGAGGTTCCACTTAATGCATTACACACTTTGCCGTCCACCATAGTCAAAGCCAAATTATGTTGCACGTAAATTTTTCTATTGTTAATAGTATATTCTGCTGGATTAAGCGCGTTAATTTTGTTTTTAAAATATTTCTCCTCTTCCATAGATGCCTCACTAGTCTCTTTTTTAAACTGAAAGCGTATCGGTCTACAAAATCGAGTTGATGATGGACGTGGATTTTTCCAAACTATCTTGGCATCTTGAGCGTCTTTGACATTAGTAATAAGCCGAAGAGGAACATACGAAGTTACAAATAAACTATTGTCTTCTAAAGTTTTATTTGAAAACTTCTGTTTATATTCACTGTGCCCTGTACTTCCATCAAACCCCCATTTACCTATCAATATAAGATTTATTGACTCGTCAGGAATATCTTGAATAACATCGTTTTGGAGCTCTAATATTCGCGATGCTGTATGGTCTAACAAATCTTGTAATTCTACTTCTGCATTGGATTCACTTACTGTAGTCGTTGCGATATCTGGATAACAATTTGATTTTGCCTTTAAACATATTAGCAGAAACCTTAGTATTAATAAAATCTCTAATAACCAAATATTGGTGCTTTGTAAGATTTGTTTCAATTATAAGAGACAAAACTTCAGTTACATTTAAGGTTACATTTGTGTTTGGAGCAGATGATAATGCACTGCGTAAAGCAGATGCAGCAACTTCGTTCGTTTGTGTTACTTCAGCCAATCTTCGTCGCTTCGTTCGTTTTGATTCCGCTTCAAATGATTTTTGAGGACGCCCACGTTTTTGGGTTGAAGTTTGGGCTTGTACTTGGATTTTTAAATCAATTGTTTCATGAGAACTTAGCCAATCAACATTATTTTCCAGAAATCTGGTTTTCATATAATTGTTTTTTTTTTAATAATTCCGTAATTTTCTTACAAACATATTTAATGCTTTTATATAATTTTGATAAATCACTTGATAAGTCCTTTTCGTGAATATTAATAGCTTCCAATACAGCTTCATAAACCTGCTTTGTTTTTGAAGCGCCTTTGCCATGTTTTGTGCACCAAATTTCATAAATGTGCAATCGGGTGAAATTACAACGATAGAACATGTCTAAAACAAAATATATTTATGTATATACAAAAAATTTTATAAATCAGCACGAAAAAGACAAATAAAACACAAAGTTGATCTCTTAATACGCCAAACTAGCAAAAAGAGTGACATGGGGTAACTCTTTAGGGATTTACTCAAAAAAAAAGGGAGAGGGGGTAATTTGGAGATCGCTAATATAAAATCAATAAAGTAAAAACATTAATACAGAAACTAAAAATATTTTATAAATACATACTTACACACACAATTTTCGGTCACAGTACACAACACGAATCAAACACAAAGGTAATCTCTTAATATGCCAAATTAGCAAAAGAGAGTGACATGGTGCAACTCTTTAGCGATTTGCTCAAAAAGGGGGAAAATCGGGGAGCATCGGAGTACACTAATATAAAGCTAATACATTCACCTTTTATTAAAAAAAAAAATAGCCGAGGGCGAAGGGGGAAACATCACTATATCTTTATGCAAAGTTAAAGTACAAAAACACAAGACACTATAAAAGCCGCACGATTACTACACAAAAATTTTGTAAGAACATTTTTTTTGACAAATTTTCAACACATTCAATGAAGTTAATACCCTGCTTTTGTGTATCCATTCTGTTAAAGTTGTTTTTAATTTTCAGTTAATTCGCACTTCTATACCGAATGTTGTCATCAACAGGCTTCTGGCGATGCACTAATAATGCTGATAAGTACACTCTCTTACAGTGCTTATATTTAAGAATAACTGTTACTAAAACAAAAACAAAAGCTCAGAGGCAATAATTTGAAACCAGTAGATCAAGTTTGCATCATTGAATTCTACAATTTTTAACACAAATTTTTTTAATTTTGTCATATGGAGGGAACCACTGTGCACTGGCTCAGAAGTTAGCAACCCTACTACCCTCCGACCCCCAATCCGAAAATTTTGAACCCGCTACCATTTCGCACCCGTGCATTTTCGGACATGGTCCTAGTGGACTTTTCTTCAAGAAATGAGCCAAGGAATACGCTGGAAAAATTTATCCAGAACTTCATGAAACACCCTGTATAGTCTAGTCGACTTCCAATGCAATACATTTCGTACAAAACGGTCAGGACCTAGTTTATACATGCATTTTTAGGACCATCTTACAGGTTAAAAAACATGGCAACTGGCCATTTGCGCACCTTGGCACTTTTAGAACTTAGAGTAGACATAATAATGTTTAAATAAAAAATAAATTTTTGTAAATAAAAATGGCCCTTTTTTTAATTTTCCAAAATATTTTACCAAATGTTCATTTTTTACGCAGTTATATCGATAAATACCGTTTTATAGCGCGAACATTTCAAAAGATAGGTAATTGTATATATCCTATTTCAAAGATCTTATCTTTTTCATAAAGTATGCCAATTTTTAACTCTTTTGGATATTGGGAAATAGTTTAAAAAAATAATTAAGTATAACTAGAAAACTCAAAAGCAAAAATTTCAAAAAATCACCTTTTGGGTCAACTTTCAAGAATTTTCGCATTTTTTGTTAGAAAGCGCAGGTAAATAAAAAAAAATTATTCCTTAGATAAATGGATATTTTTTAACAGATTAAAATATTTAGAATGTAAAAATTCGATTTCGACTTTTTTCCGTCTAGCATGCCCTTTCGCATCACTGTGCGAAAGCGTCTTGGAGACTAAGTAACCCCGAAAAGCTCGAAAAGAAGAGTTGCAATCTAAAAACAAAGGACATGAAGAAGGAGATGGTTTGCTATATGGTCGCAGATGAACCAGTGAATAGTTTAAATAAATTTATTACGGCCTTGATTTTTTTTTTTTTTTTTGTCAACTTTATCTTCAAACGCGTTTTTCTCGAAACCATTGTTTTAATTGTTTTTCAATTTACACCAAGGCTTTCCATTCCTAAGTTGTGTGGATCAAAAAAAATAGTTTATCTGTGCGGGATGGCTCTCCGCAAAATCGCTCAAAAAAAAATTGCCCAAAAAAAAAAAGAAAAATCACCCAAATGAAAAATTACCCAAAAAACAAAAAAACGAAATTTTACCCAAGAAAACGTAAAAAGCCCAAAAATTTTTGGAAAAATTACCCAAAAAGAAAAATGAAAATTCACCCAAAAAAAACAGAAAAATCGCCAATATTTTACATTGTGTTCCCACACGAGATACGAAATTCCCTTGTACTAAATGAGCATTTTCAAGGCCAGTATTTAAAAATTAAATAACTGGCCATTTCAGCCCTTGAAAGGACTTTGGCCTAGCTTCTTATGATCAATTGTGTTGTGCGTGTTATTAAGTTTGTACATAATTGACTGAGAACCGGACCTATAGGTTTAACGCCGACTCCGACCGGCTATGAACGGAATGTTCTTGGTCTCAAGAAGCTTTACATGACATTTTGATTACTCTCTGAGGCTTGCCATTGTCTGCAGAGAGGTGGCGGCCGTACAGAAAAATTTTTTAATTAAAATAATTTTCTGTAGCTGCTGGGGTTCGAACTCGGGTCTCCAGGTTCGTTGACATAAAGGCCACGCACTTTAACCAACTACGCTACGGACGCCACGTAATATTCTTTCAGGTTCTTTTTAACTTGAATAAGGTTTAATTCTATTATTTAAACATTTAATAATTTATCCCAAATGGAATAATAGTAGATGCCACTTTTAAACTCTTTTGCTCTGCTGTCTCGATGCAAAGAGAAGTTTAAAAATGCCAAAATCTATCCCACCCGCCTTTTCTGCCGTCAAAACCATCCGAAGGGCTTGGCTACTCAATCTCCGATCCAGATACAAGGCACGCGCCAGCGTAGATATTGAGAGTATGAGTTGGTAGTAACAGGATAAGTGAGCATGCTTGAGTTTTCATTCATACACAGAGAAGGCTCTCCTTGACAAGGACATACGACGTGTTTAGTAGATAAATAAAAATATTTCAAAAACAAATTATGGTGTGAAAGAAAACTTTTTTTATTCCAGTGATGTCACAATGATTTTTCGAAGAAATATCCCGAAGCAATAAATAGTCCTGCACCATTAATTGACAAAACTTCTAGAATGGCTACCAATTAAGGCAAACAACTCATGAACAAACTGCGATGTCCCATCATCGATGAATGTTGCAAAAAATAACTATTGCTAATTAAAGTTAATCCATAAAAACCTCAAGGATAGCTACTCAATCCAGCGGATTCAAGCAGGTTGCTGTGAGCGTGTGTTCGTATGCGTGTGTGTGCGTTGTAACTGTGGTTGAGCAAATAAAACTTTGAAGTAAAAAAGATTAAATAAATAAAAGATATTAAAATGTGCGCTAGGCACGTAATTCAATAAAGCCAGAGCAGAATTTCAATTCAATTCTCAATCAATTGAATTTTATTTTTAAGTGTACCAAAGAAAGCTTCAAGCGCTGTGCGCCAGCTGCTAAATGTTGCGAGTAAAGGGGATATGGGGTGGTTGGAAGAACGAACCGAACAAAACAGAACAGAACAGTCCGAGGTGGAAGCATGCAGAGATAGATGAAAGATAGATAGTATGTGAAGCATGCCGGAAATTGATGCTGCCAACAACTTAACCAACATTAAGACGTGTTTTGCCAATAAACGCATCTTAGCTCTCACTCTGGCACACTATCTATGCCTCGGTCTATGATTCAAGCGCACTCAACATTGATTTAACGACAAATAAGTTAAAAATATTTCCAATACTTATGTCTCTATATACAGATATATATTCAGATATTTATTGGTATGTATGTGTTTAAACGTGTTGACTTGTGTGTGTGTGGTACAATCTATGTTTCTTTGTAGTTTTGAAATATTTATCAGTTTCACTTCAACCAGCGGCAGCGAAAGATGTATAAAAATTAAATAAGCTCGCCATATTTTTCAAATAAAAACCAAGGATAACGTGTGATTATATTCTGCTTCATATGATGGGGTTTGAATGCGTCGACAAACCGTAGTTGTTGCCAGCTTGCGTCCTTGAGGTGCTTCTGCATTATTTGTTACTAAGTTTTTTTTTATTGATGCTGTTCCTGCACTGCCCCAATTCCGGCATATATCCTTGGAATAAATATCAATTCAATGTTCAATGATTTATACTTTGATAAGCAAAGCAAAGCGTTGATTTCCTTTTGAGTTTACTTTTTCATTTTCTTTATTTGAATTGCCTTATTTTCTACGGTTCTTTGCATCCTTTTGCCAATTTTATGTTGTAGTCCTTATTGCTTGTTTGTTTGGTTTGTTTGTTTCTTGTTCAAATGACTTTTATGCGTGTTAGGCAAGACGTTGTTTTTGTTTTTCTCCTTGTTTGAATATTGGCCGAAGCAGCATTAAAGTTGATCTAATTCAATATATTAACATCCAAGTCAAAAGTTCAAATAAGCTCAAAGAACTAAATTCCAATCAATATGTTAAGAGTTCTGAACTCCTTAGCAACGGATGCCATTACCTTAAATTTCATATTTTTTATCACTTTGTAGTGTGTACTTAGCACACTTCTAAAATCAATCGAAATCCTGGATGAACTATTTAACCATCAAACATCAAATATCACTTGTTATTAAAATATAGGTTCTCTCAACAAGAGGTGTTATTTTTCAATTAAATAAAAAAAGGCAATATCAAAGTATGATTATAGAGGTAAACTCGCTAGATGAGAGCGTACTGCCACGAATGTCAAAACGAAGTTTACAACTCATATAAAATCTCGAAGCCATGAGAATGACAAGAGAAAGCAAGAATTGGCGAAATGTAAACAGTTGAAGCTGTCTTGTTGTATTAATTAAAAATTGTAGTAAATGGTTATTTTTCGTGTTTTTATTGATATTAAACTAATTGAAAATTGCTTTCAGCCAAACATCATTGAAAATTAAACACAAAAACTATTAACTACAAGCTGGGAGCACAACTAAACAACAACAAAAGTACAGCAGTAAGTACACAGCTGATTCTGACAATATCGGCAGTAATGACAAAAGAGAGCACAATCAGCGCTGCGACTACCTCTATTATTATACTATGGGCAATATTATTGTGAAAAGAGCTAAGAATTTTATTTTAATACAAAAAATAAACTTTTAAGTTAATAATGATTAAACAATATTTGTCCAAATGTCCACCGCGACTGTTCTTGCATATGGGTCTTCTGATGATATGCATACGGCTCTTCTTCTGTTGAAATTTTTCATTACATTTTCGCATAATTACAGTGCTTCCCGCGAATAACAGCTCTAATATTATCTTTGGGTGTTTGAATGTTTACTGGAACATTGGCATAGACTTTTTCTCTAACATAGCCCTAAAAAAAGAGTCTAATGATGTTAAGTCGCACGATCTCGGCGGCCAATTAAAGTTTATATTTGGAAAAATCACACGTCCAAGAAATTGTTCACGCAATAGAGCCATTGTTGCAACAGCTCTATAGCATATGGCGCCGTCCTGCTGAAAATAAACATCATTCACGTCTATGGCATCAGTTTTAGTTCAAAAAAAGTCAGTCGACATCGTTCGGTAACGCCATCCATTCACTGAAACGGTCGCACCAGCATAATTTTCGAAAAAATATAGCCCCATGATTCCAAAAACCGCAACAAACAGTCAAACAGAGTGACAGTCATTATGGATGGAGAGATTCTTCGACTATTTCTGATGGATTGCCTGAGCTCCAAATGCGACAGTTTCGCTTATTTACGCACCTAGACTGGTGTTCACGAAACTGTACACGCGTTTTTCTCGAGTTTAGGTTTTTTTTTTAACTGGCGGACAGTTAATCTTCGGATCTACTGGGCTGATTTTAATTAACTTTGAAGCATTTTGTTTGTTTTTATATCCTGTGTGATAGTTTACCACAATTTGACCACAAAAAAAAATATATAAAGTTTTTGAGTCTGAAAAAAGGTCGAAAAAGGCGATTTTTGAAAAAAATTTTCAAATGTCCGTTATTTTTTTTATTCTTAATGATTTTTCAATTTTTCTGGTAAACAATCACGTAAGAGCCCTTCCTTTTTGTAACTCTTTTTGAATTTTATGTTTCAGACTTACCGTTCCAGAGATTAACTGTCTGCCATGCAGTGTTTTTTTTTTTTGTTTGAGAAGAAAATTTCAGCGCCCTTTATTAAATGTACAATGAATAGAAAATAAAAATAAAAAATTTTTTCGTAGTCTTCCAGAATTGTAAAAAAAGTTTAGTAACCATATATAATAAAGAAAGTAAGAAAGTGAAAAAAACAATTGTTGAATATGTGTTGTTGAATATATTTTTAAGCATTCTAGACGGTAATAGTACCTTAAATGATTATTTAAATTTTCAATATTTTCAATTTATTGTTCTATTATTCAAAATTCTACCTTTTTGTCCTTTTGTCATTTTTGTGGACTTGCAGCTAGGGAAAATTTGCAAAACGTCATTTTTAGAAATTTGTTCATACAACGATGAACAAAAAGACTCAGCAGTTTCGACTTTGTCGTAAAACAATACGTAGAATTAAATAAAAATAATACTTAAGTTAATAACACTCAAGTTATATAAATACTTCTCATTGTGACTAACAGACCTATTCTGGCTGTCAATTTACAAGAAATAATTTGTAAAAATTTTGCCAACCTAACTTGTAAAACCTATCATTTAACACTTGACAAATGAAAAGCTTTATTTATTCCCCACACGAAGGTGAAAAGCACGTTGCCAGAAAGCAGTTGTATCTCCAATTGTATTTGACGCGCTCGATTGTATTTCAGCTTTTGAATGCTCTCTTGCGTTAGATATAAGTAAGTAGAAAAGCACTGAAAACTATGCGAATAGCAAACACAAATATCTAATTTTGGCTTATGTTTCATGTTGTTGTGTAAAATTTACAAAAGTGACAGAGTATTAGCATGAGTTTTTCTCCCAGTGAAGATCAAACAGACCAATAAGTGCTTAAATAAAAATTCTACGATCAGTACTTTAAGCACACCAAAGGCTTAAAGTTTGACATAAACATCGATTGCTGATCGCAATCAACTACCCTACTTACCTCCAAGAATGACGTAATTCTACGTCAAAACGAAAACAACTGATATATATGCATACAGTTAAATTTTAGATAGGTACATATTAATGACAACAACAGTACAAGCAGTTACTGAGAAATATTCGTAAAACGATTTGCTTCAACAAACGACACGATGTTGCATTCGTGACTTCGGCACAAACAAACACGACAACCATAACTAAAAAAACAAGTAGCTACTGAAGCATTTTATGAGCTTTTTGACGTAGAATACGTCATTCTCGGAGGTAAGTAGGGTGGTTGATAGTGATCAGGTGTCGATATTTATATAACTTTTGCCATTGGTGGGCCTAAAGTACTGATCGTACAATGTTGACATTAGCACTTGTTGGTCTGCTTGATCCTCAATGCGACAAAAATTCATGTTAGAACTCTCTAACTTATATAAATTTTACACAATTACATGAAATATAAAGCCAACATTTGATGATTTTGTTTGCTTAAACTTGCTACCTATTTATCGACAGTTTCCGGTTTTATCGACAAAACCATAATATTTGTAAGGGAGCCCCCCTAAGGAGTGGTCGGAGGGAATAGGTGTCAAAGTCAAATATGTTCCTTTTGCAAAAATAATGGGGGTTATTCATACATATTAACCCTCTCCGGCACTCTCTCAAGGTCATATGCTCAGGTGTATGGCATAAATATACAAAAACCATAAAATTTGTATGGGAGACCCCCTAAGGAGTGGTCGGAGGGAATAGGTGTCAAAGTCAAAAATGTTCCTTTTGCAAAAATAATGGGGATCGGTGATACATATTTACCCTTTCCGGCACTGTCTTAAAGGTCATATGCTCAGGTGTATGGAATAAATATTTTGCTAAATATTTTTTAAAAAAGAAACAGATGCCATCAAAATCGAATTGAATAATTCTTCGTCTTGTGTAACGACATAGTCGAAACTACTGTATCTTTTTTATTCTTATATTCTGTAATTTTATAACTTTATTAAAGAAGTGACAAAATCGAAAGTAAGATATTCGTTTCATTCGACATATAACTGATATTTTTGCATATTTATCGTTCTACCATGAATATTAAAGGTTGTTTATGTATACCCCGAATAGTTGACAAAAACACTAAAAGCGCTTGAATTTTTTTTTTTAAATGAACCCAACCAAACCGCGCTGTAAGACGTAATTCTACGTCAAAATAATGTGCGAATATGAAAACCAACCTTTTATAATTCTCAGAGTAAATGCCCTAAAGCCTGAATTCCAGTTTCTTTAATGATATATAGTTATTGTTTTGCAATGATGTAGTTTTTATTTTTTGCAGAGCTTATTGGTACATTTTTTTCCCTTAATAACTAAAAATAAACTTAAAATTTTTAATATAATATTTGCACAAACTTAACTGAATTGATAAATTGAAGGAAATAAACTTAAAGTGAAAATAACTAATTTTTAAAAATTCCCTGCATAGGCGTAAAAAGTTATATTTTATTTTTTAAAGTTATATTTTTAAAATAACTTTAAAAAAGTTATTCCCTGCATAGGCGATTTAAATTAGCTGGTACTACTAGAGAACCTGTTCTTCGCTTGAAGCATTTAGCGCGGCTTGGCACTCTTATCTTGGCTTTTTTCATTGCTTCAATGAAAGCTTTCAATTTACGGCGATATTTTCGTACACGGATCAATTCTTCAGATTCCAAATTTAATGTATTGCTCTTTTGGTTTTCAACATGAACCGCAATTTCCGGACTTGGCTCTCTTGTCTTATTAGTAACTGCAAGACGATCTTTGATATCTATGTCAGCTGTTAAGTTGCTTGTATTCAATTCGTCTGTTGGCGTTGAAGTACGTGGTAGTAATTTCCTCATCAGTTCTTCTGTCAAACAGACTTTTGCTTCAGCCCATCTCTGCAGTTCATACTTCTTTGATCTGTAGCTTTGTTTATAAATATATAAACAGTATCCAATATTATCGTTAAATACTCCAAACTTAGCTTGATCAGCATCACTGAAATCTTCTAATATGTTTTTTCTTTTCTTCTTTTTAACATGAAGACTTTCTGTCATTTTAATTTTTGGAAAACTGTGCATGACAGAAAATAACCTCGTGACAGTTTCACTGTCAATGGGATAATGTGTACCGACACTCAATTTTAAGTTATTTATATATCAATGAGCATGCAGGCTTCTTAATCATTCTTGGAATACCACTTTAAAGTCATAAAATAACCAGAAGAGATAATTAGTTTATTTTCTTACATCATAAAATATGTCTGAGGATTTTTTTTACCTTTCTGTCAGGTATAAGATAAGTTTTCTAATTATCATTTACAACTGATATGCATAATAACCGGCCTCATAAACAATAACTATCCTCTAAGTGTTGATTGGAATCAATATCAAGGATCATTTCTTTGCTGAATTGATAACTTGAAGAAAACTACAGTTTTTATTACTAAGCATACTTTTTTTCATTACGTGTACCTGATGTTTGCTTTCAGAACAATTTTAAAATTATAAGGGTATAAAGTTATATCCCTTCCGAACAAAAAATTAAATACAATTTTAGTAGCTTATGATCGGCTATGGGCACCACTACATTAAAAGCTTCTTTGTTGTTTCTGTGTTTGTCTTTTGTCATTGATTTTTTGTTGTGTTTCGTGTTGTTACATAAGCCTTTGCTCTCAATTCTTGCTCTCAATGCTCCCAGAGCGCTCTCTGCCCATAGCTGCTTATTGCTTTTGTTTATGATTTATTTATTTTGAGGTAATTTTAAATTCATCTGTAAAATAATTCCGCCAAAGTTTTTTAGTTCCTCGAAACAAGTGTTAGTTCAAAATTCAAAAACGAAAACAAATCAATCACAAACTTTTAAATTTTAAACCACGAACAAACAAAAAGTTTTACTTTCTACCATCAACTGGCACCACTAGTCAGCTTACCGCTGACATTCACTTTTCAACAAACTTTCCCCACCTGGTTCACTAAAATTTTGTTTCCTAACACATAATAATTAAATGGAATAAACAAATAACAAAACTAAAAAAAACTATAGTCAAGAACTGTCTTTCATACGTTTATCTATTCGTATACAAGTGAATCTCTATGCATGCAGAAGTGCGGTTTGACAGCTAAATTTCGTTTTAGTTTTTTTTTTATACAATTTTCTCCATCTGTCTGTTTTTATGTTTATGCTTGCCTCGTTTTTGGCTGACAACTCTCCTCAGTGTCATCGCTTTGAGTGAAAAATCTTCAGGATGCAATTTCATGCAGCGCACAAGCTAACGAATACGTTTGTTATTCGTTAAGCTCGGCATACGATATCCTTGCAATATCCTATTTGTTTTTCCATCTAAATATAAGCTTGCATGCACAAAAACCAAAATTCAATTTAATCAACAGAACAATAATAACAAAAACAACTACAACAACAAAAGCAAAAGCCGTAGGAGCAAACAACAAAAACAACAATATCATCTGCAGCAACGGCAAAACCACAGCAATAGTCAACATGTGCAGTATTTATGCTCTCTGTCTGTGTTTTTTTGGCACAAAATAAAAAAAAAAAAAACAACGGCATAGATTTTGTTATCATCTAGGCTACGTACTCCATGCCACAAGATCTAATCAGTGTCCTTAAATTTGCCTGTTTTTCTCGAGAAACCATTATTGGCTGCACACACATTATTCCAAAAAAATATTCTTTTGGGCACCATTTGGTTTCGAAGCAGGACAAATATTAGGTATAAATATCACAAAAATATCCCAAAAAAACCTATCAAATAAGTTGATGAGCTTTGCAGGTGCACATACTATTTGCCAAATGTTATTTATGCAGGCGCACAGTAGACTGAGCTCATACAAAAGTTTGACAAAAAGAGAAGAATGAATGAGAATGAAATTTGATATGTTTTATTAGTTCAAGCTATTCAAGAAAAATTTCAAAAATAGCTGAAATCGCTCGGTCCCTAGGGAATCTCTCTTGAAATCGTATTAATTTTTTTCGTAATTTTGTATAGAAGGTACATACAAAAGTTGACCGATCTTAACGAAACTTGGTTGAAAAGTATAGAAAAATTAATCTAGAAATATGGAAAAAAATTGATGTTTTTGTATTTATTTGACTTAAAAATCAGTACAGTAAGATCAATAAAGGTCTTTTAGCGTACAAGCATTTAAAAAAACTTTTTACCAAAAAACCGACTTCAAAATCGCTACAAAGTAAAAACTAATTTTAAATAACTTTTTCCATTAATTTCTTGGTCAAATTTTAAAAGTTATTTGCATGTATTATAATATTGGAAATCTTATCATTTCCATTTTTTCTAATTTGTTTTATTATCATCAATATATTAATTGCTTTATGAACATAAAAGCTTTAAAGTCGGTGCTAATCTTACTAAGTCGAAATTTTTTTGTTTACATTTTTTCTAATTTGTTTTATTATCATAAAAATATTACTAACTTTATGAATATAAAAGCTTTTTAGCGATTTTTTCTTTCAGTTGGCAATTGTTGAGTACGCTGAATGTAGCCCATGTGTTTCTGCTGTTACACACTTTGTCATATTCAATATGAGCTTTGCAAGCTCACCCAAACCAGTATAGTTTGAGAATGTTTATGTGTACAAAGCTTTTAAAATTACTACAGTGTCACCAAGGCAGCATAGCATCAAATAAAAAAGTTTAAAATAGTGCAGGGATGGTAAAAGATCATGATTGTGTGTCAAAGATTAGCGCCGACTTCAAAGCTTTTATGTTCATAAAGCAATTAATATATTGACGAAAATAAAACAAATTAGAAAAAAGTGGCAAATGATAAGATTTCCAATATTATCTTATATATATTACGCAAGCTCAAATTTTGTCCGGTGTAAGGCTTTTTAAGTACAAGTCCAATCTTAATAAATTTAGTATTTCTTGGTGGGCTTAGACCTGTAGATGTGCAAACTGGACTTTTTATTTCTTAAAAATTTATATATTGTAAGTTATAGCTTATTAAAGTTGGCATATAATTGTTGTTGTTATGTTGCTTTTTCTCTTCTTGACAGAGCAGCTAAGAACAATGTTATCAAACTCAGAGCAAAACTATTCGCTGCTCACATTTCGTTCTCTTCTGTCTCTTCTTAATAGAGCGTCTGTTAACAAAAAAATGAAAGTCAGAAAAATTTAAAGCTTTCGCAAACCGCTCGCGCTGAACGCTCGCAACCAAGATACATACAAATTTTTTTATTGCAATTTTTCGCTCACATTTCACCTTTTCTGCCTCTTCTTTATAGAGCTCTTGCAAACAACAACAAAACTCTTAGAATATACGCTGAACACAATGAACGGCGTCAGCGGTAAGCGCCAATTATTATTATTTTTATAGTTGATGGGTGCAGCAACGCGCACCAGTGGTCGCTAGTAATATATAATATTTATAATATATTAAAATAGCTTTTAAAATTTGACCAAGAAATTAATGGGAAAAGTTATTTAAAATTATTTTTTACTTTGTAGTGATTTTGAAGTCGATTTTTTGTTTTTTTTTTTTTTTTGTTGAAAAGTTTTTATTTCTTCTTTTTTAGAGAATATTTATGTCATAGTAGTCTTGAGGAAAATTTCAAACATGAAACATTGTTCTCAAAAATGTTGTTTTATTAATTCCTGAAAGTTTGTTAGGTATTTTCCATTTCTGTCTCTATACAATTTTTGTTAAAA
The DNA here is from genome assembly GCA_943735915.1 of Pherbina coryleti. NCBI lineage: Eukaryota > Metazoa > Arthropoda > Insecta > Diptera > Sciomyzidae > Pherbina > Pherbina coryleti. Next base: position 22,127,580 of record OX030948.1, read on the forward strand.
GTTAAGTCACGCCCTTTCTCTAATCCCGCCCACTTTATTTATCGTACTTTTTAATGATTCTGCCTAGCCCTGTGCCAAATTTTAGTTTCCAAGTATCAATATTAACCGATATATAGTACTTTCCTTAAAGTGCCACACCCGATGTAGAATCCCGCCCATTTTTGTGGGCGGAATTCTACTACCTGCACTACCTGCATAGCAAATATAAGTACCCTACTGTCAATATTAACTGATATATAGTATTTTTATAATATTGCAACACGCCTTTGTTTAATAACGCCCAGTTTTTTATCGTAATTTGTAGTAGCTGTACCTACCCATGTACTAAATTTTAGTACCCTAGTGTCAGTATTATTCGACATACAGGTTTTTTCTAATATTGCCACACCCAATTGGTGAATAACGCAAACTTTCTTGAACGTAATTTGTAATAACTATGCCTACCCATGTACTAAATTTCAGCACCCTAGTGTGAATATTATTCGATATAAAGTGTATTTCTAATATTGCCACACCCCTTTGTCAAATAACGTCCACTTTATTGACTGTAATTTGCAATAGCTATGCCTACCCATGTACTAAATTTCAACACTCTAATGCAGTGATCATCAAAGCCTATGCCCGCGGGCATTTGAGCTTTTGTGCTTAAAAGCTTTCTGTACACATATTAACTCACGGACGAGCACTGAACTGCGTCAGTATCTATTGAAATTTCATTCAGAACAGACCTGCGGCACATGCATGCTTGTTAGATTGTTTTTTTGCTGCGCATACGCAACTTATGCTACACTCATAAAAATATCAGTTTTTGCTATTTCTATGCAAAATGTCTCTACTTGAATAGGAGTTGCAATTCTTTTTTGCAAAAAATATTTTTTCTGAACCTCAATGTATGATAAAATTTAATCAAAAACGAAAAGAAATCTAAAGAATTATAGATAAATAAAGACACAGTTTCGTATAGTAAGTATTTACACTTCTAAATAAAAATATAATTTTAAAAATTGAAATTAAATTATAAAATTAACCTTTACTACTTTAAAGTTTTCTCCTTTTTTGTAACAGTGCATAAAAAAGTGAATGTTAATATGTATCTTCGATATGAATTATGTTATTATGAACAGTAGTAAGCATACGTAAATCGCAAAATTTTTTAAAAACATTTCCCCCTCACGCTTCTCCCATAGATTTGTAATACACCAGATGAAAATTTTTTCCTGCGCCACTGAATAATCAAACAAGCGAACCATCGCCTTGCATGAAAGCTGGACTGAGACTCAAGTAGTATTTTTTTTCAGTGCAAAGCTTTCAATGAGCTTTTATACATAAACAAAGTATGCTTGTATAGAGTTTGATGACCACTGTTCTAATGTCAATATTTTTCGATATATAGTGTGTTTCTAATATTGCCATACCCCTTTGTCGAATAACGCCCACTTTCTGTACAGTCATTTTTAAAAATTGTGTCTACCCCTGTACTAAATTTCAGTACCCAAGTGTCAATACTATTCGAGATACAGTGTTTTTCTAATATGACCACACCCCTTTGTCAAATAACGCCCAATTTATTGACTGTAATTTGTAATAATTCTGCCTACCCCAGTATTTTTACTGTAAATTTCAGTACCCTAGTGTCAATATTAGCTGAAATACAGTGTTTTTCTAATAGTGACACGCCCCATTGTCGAATATCGCCCTCTTTTTTAAAAAGGACCTCCGCGTTCATGATATATGGATCAATTGCATACAAAACGCTCTTTTTTTGTCCCCGCTCTTTTCACTCTGTTTTTAGGTTAAAACAAAAAGAAAAAACAAATAAAAAATGAGAAAGTGATCACTGAAGAATATTAATTGACAAAACATATTTTTCAGAATCCTAAAATTGTTTGCATATTTGTTTTGAAGAATATTATATTGCTCTTTCGTACTCGCTTAATACAAAAACATATGTCCCCAGTTACACTTTTTGATAAAAAACGTGAAAAAAAGTTGAAAACAATGCAAAAAAATAACAAATAATAACTGTTTTCTAATGATAGCATTTATATCGTATGTTTTATTTTGTTGTTATTCTCAAAACATTGTCATCGCGAATTTGGCTTTCGATTTACATTTAGTCCCCAAGCATTGTATTGAACGTCACATTTTTTTTTACACCTCGTTAGTTTTAATTTAGGAGTGGTATAAATGACAAGTAAGTTATATTAAGGAAGTGCAGAGATTAGTTCTCATGAAATTCTAAAAATTAAGACGATTAAATATTATTTAAGTAAATTTTCTATTGTTTTCTCAGTTCATCATGATAAGTACGTGTAAAAATGTATTGAACGTCATGCGGAGTTTTATTAAAGCAAAAATAGTAAGTAAAAAAATCCAAGCTTAAAATCATTGTTTGATAGGTTTTGATTAATTACCTTGTTTTAGTGTATTTGCAAAATAAAATTCCTAAGAAAAAAAAAAAACTAAAAAGTGGCAAATGTATTGAACGTCACTTTTAAGATATGTCACATTACCGGCTGAAGTATTAATTTTATATTTCGTTTTTGTATTTTTAAGAGTAAAATAGCAAAATTAATGCCTGATGAAAGAGCACGAAGATATCGGGAAAAAATAAAGCTAGATAAGTAACGAAAAATGAAGAATATAAACGAAAGCAAAAAGAATGGTACCTTTGTTTGACTTTAACCTGATTTTTGTTTTTACTAACTGATATCGCCCATTTCACATTGAAGTGATCAGTTGGGCTGATTATCTCCGATTTGGCTCAAATATTTTTCTTGTATTGGTCTATTGATTTGAAAATCAAATCCGAAGTTATAAGTTTAATTTTTCGCGGCTACAATAAGGTCTATTTTGAGACAACGTAGCTCAATCTACTTAAGACCGATTACCGGTAATATAGTATCATTGGAAAATTTATTTCATCTTTTTTGAGGAAAAATACAAAATTTTTGAAAAAATTGCAAAAAGTTGACTCAATCTTAATTTGTTTAAGTTTAATACCATTCCATTAACACGTGCTATAATTTTTTTTTAGGTTATATCTTTCCACTGATATGAAATGAAGATGGGGTTTTAAAGGGTTCAGAAGTTATATTGTAAAACATGAAATCTTAAAAAAATTTAAAACCAAATTCAGCTAGCTATTGAATTTTTAATTTTTTGTAAAAAAATAAAGAAAAAAAAACATTGGATGAAAATTGTATAGCTGTATAGCTGAATTATATACTTTATATTTACTTTTTATTTTTTTTTTTTTCTACAGCACAAACCTGTTTTTGTTTAACTCCAATTTGACTTACATTATTTTGTTAAGCGCCACAAAATGTATTGAACGTCACAAAATGTATTGAACGTCACCCTGTTGTTTTTTTCTGAATTTGCTTATTATTTAACACTTTTCTATTATTCATTGCTGCAAGTCTACTACTTTGAGAATAACCTCTACGTTGATGTCTTTTTGGTGCAAAATTTTAAGTTTTTCCCGTTAAAATTGTAAAATAAGTAGGTATGTTTGGTAAAAATATATTATTTCTGTAACTGAAATGGCGATTTTTACAAGAGCTGATTTTACTTATAACATAACTTAACAAGCATCACAGTAAGCTTTACTTTGCAACTTTTTTAAATTTTTAGTGATTTTTCTCGCATATCTGCTATGTGACGTTCAATACAAAAATCGTATAAAAATCAAAGAAAAAAATTATTTTTTAACAATAATTTAAGCAACTTCGAATTCTCCATTAATTTTCACTTAATTTGACCACTCTAACGGGAAAATTTAAAAAACTTTAGAAAACACATGAAAACCTCTTTGTGTACATTTTTTTTTTTTGCAATTGACCCATATATCTGTTGACAAAAAATTACGGAAATCGGGCAAGTGCTTTAAGAGTTATGGATGTACATACATTTAAGAAAAAAAAAAAAAAAGCGAACAAACCAACGAACTTGAGAACCTCCTCCTTTTTGAAGTCGCTTAAAAACCAATTCAAATTGAAATAATTTCGATTTGACAGTTCTGAGTTCACGCTCTCTCCCTTACATCTACCTTGTTATTGTACCGTGCTTGTGGCTCTCATGCATTCTATTTAGTATTTACTTTCTTTGCTTCGCATAGGCAACGTTTTTTTAATGCTTAGTTTGAAATAAATTGGGCTATAAATTAGGATATAAATTAGTGATCGGTATCGATGTTTTTGCTTTTAACGTCTATGTATCGATAATGTATCGCTCATAACAGTATTGAAAACATCGATGTTTTGTTTGCATCCCTAATGACATGAGATATGACATGGTACATGACATGGTATATCGCCATGGATCTTTTCCAGCAACCTCAAGATAACTCTTTCTTCTTACCTAACCTAATATAACTTTGTCATTCATCAAATGCCAAATGTCGTGAGAAAACAATTTTAACCCGCATCCATCGGAAATTTCTAGAAACGAAAAGTACGTTGTGCATCAATTTGATGCAGATACAAAAAGACAATATTATTCATTTGAATATTTTCAATTTATTAACTATTCTAGTGCGATAAGTATAAGGCTATCTCTAACTGTAGAACTGCTCACTTGTTTATTTTGATATTTTAGGAAGGTAGCCAAAATTCTGAATTAAAATACATACGCATATTTGTTACGCATATTTGTTTTTAATAAATGAATGTGTTTCAAGAATTTGCATCAATTTGATACAAACGATGGATGCGGGTTAAACAATTTTAGAAGACAAAAATAAATAAAAACCAAACTCTTTAAAATATGTATGAGTGTCATATTAAGTAAAATCAATATGACTGCCATATTGGTTTTGGTTGTCAAAGACCGCACAACTTAAAGCTGTAATAAAATAAAAGCTTTCAAGGTTGCATGCATTGAAAACGCATGAAATGAACTTTCGCAAAAACTTTGAAGAGAATAAAATTCTATGAATAAAGCATAAAAGAGCTTAATTCATTTATTTATGTATGTTTTTACATTAAAATATATTTTTTTTTTGCATTATGTGTTGAAGGAACTACATTGCCAGTCACAAACACACACAAGAAAGATAACCGAAACAAACTCATAAAATCTATTGTGGTGCTAGTCAAAAAGTTTTTTTTTTGTCAAGCTGCCTGTAGAGCTTTCATATGCACAGATGTGTAATTTTTTGAGTCATGGGGGTGTATGTTGTGAGTGTGTGTATGAGAGTGGTTTGTTTATTTATATTCGCGGTTGTTGTGCGTTTGGAGTTTGTGCGTTGCGTGTATATGTGTATGTGTATTTGTGCATTTGCAATTTAGTGCAGATGTTGTTGTTCTTTGATATTCTTAGCGACTTTCTGTTTGCCTTACCTGAGTTTATGATATGGCTTTACGGAGTTGTTGTTGTTGCATCTTGCTTAAGTCTGAATTTATTTGGCAAGAGTTCAACATGACAGTCAACAAAAAACAGAAATCATTTTTGTTGTGCAAAAAAAAAAAACATACAGTTACATAATAATTGGAAAATGTTGTTGCTTATGCAACCATGACAACAAGAACATCAACAACAACTACAAAAACGACAACAACAACAACAACAACAACAACAACAACAACAATAACGATAAGAGCCACAAAGGTAGACAACCACCAAAATCAACAACGCCGCAGCATCACTCAAGCATAAGCTCTAACTTGCAAATGCATCACAGGATGAACTTTTACTCAAGATCCTCACAAATGACAAAAGCAGCTGAAATTGTTGCGTCTTCTTGTGAATGCAAAACTTTGACGGATTCTGCACGCAAGTAAATAAAGCAAATAATTTACTTTACAAATTTTTTTAACGTTTTTTCTTTTGTTATGAAAACTATAAAGCTTTTATAAAGCAACTTTATACTTTATGAAATTTAATTTAGAGATGCACATAAACAAAAAATCCTTGGGGGTGAGTTAACATTTTTTGCTAATCTGCCAGCTGTCGCGAAGATTCTGATTTGGATAGATTTAGTTTAAAAATCAAAGACTAATTTTCTTACTGTCCTTTTTTTTATTTTTGAAAGAGGAAAAACTTTAGAAATTTTTATGAAATTTTATCTTAATATTTGTATGCGGCCTTTTTCATTATTTATATCGAAAACAAATTTTTGAGCTTTAGGCCAAGCATGTTGACAACAAGACAACATGAAGAACAAAGAAGGCAACAACCAACAACAACAACAACGGCTCTGTATAGAGAAAATCACACAGCTTGACTATACAGACTGTTTCGTTGGCCGCTACACCAACTCATCAGTAGCCTTTGTATGACTTTACACTGTGATCCACTCAAGTTACTTTGGTTCTACTTATGCTGCCAATATGCCGAGAAAGTTACCCGGAATTTAATTTTGGCAGAGAACCTTTGAATTTTGTAACTGAGGTCTTATGTACTTTTTGATGCAAACTGTACCAAGGTTAACCTAAAGTGTAGAGTCATACAAAGGCTACTGATAAGTTGGTGTAGCGGCCAACGAAACAGTCTGTATAGTCAAGCTCTGTGATTTGCTCTATACAGAGCCGTTGTTGTTGTTGTTGGTTGTTGCCTTCTTTGCTCTTCATGTTGTCTTGTTGTCAATATGCCTGACCTAAAGCTCAAAAATTTGTTTTCAATATAAATGTTTATGAAATATTTTTTATTTTGTGATGATTAAAAATAAAAGAATTGCTCATACCAGCCTTACGAAAAAGCACATAGACCGAACTATTTCTGAACAATTTCGCAGAGTGAGTATTCTTAAGAAAAGAAAAACACAAGGATTGGAAAATTTAATTATATAAAAAAACAATTATTATATTTCATAACTTTTTTATTCAATCTAACTTAAAAAAATCGAGCAGAAAGGATTAAAATTTATATTTATTTAAGTTATAAAAATGCACTCTGCCAAAAAAATTATTCAATACAAGCACCGTCCATTTTCAATCTGTTTTATAAAAGTGCACCTAACATCACTTTAACTGTAAATTGACTTCTTAATTATTTATAATATCACGCATTACCACTGCCAACAATAAAAAAGGCGTTGACTTAAATCCAAGAAAAATCGCAGATATTCAATCAGCGATTTATAAAGGACAACACAGCACTTCAGGAGACAATCCACCAAATAAGCTACCCACGCGACACCATCACCGCTTCACCCTACAGTAATAAAAGCTCAATACAAACATTGTTAAGAAGGCATCGACAAGCACGTCCTGCACATCCTTGGCGAAATCCACTTCAGAGCTTGGCCGTAATTAATGAAAGCAGAGTGAAAAATTAACATTGTCGTCATTTCATTACTTTGCAGTTTCGTAGCACGTGATCAGCAGTGGCTGCGGTCCAGGAAACCAAAACAAAGTTGAAAAAAAAATAACAAAAATCCAAATAAACCGGAGGAGGCAACCATATAACGTGAATAAGGACAGCAAAATGAAAAAGCATTTGTTAACAAATAAGCTATTAAACAGAAAGTGAAAAAAAAATAATTGTACGAAGTAAGCCACGTTAAGGTAGGTAGTATTAAGCAGCAGATAAACAACAACAACAGCAACAACATCAAAATCCACAACAATAACAGATGTCATGACTCAACGCTCGACAAAAAGCTTCCAGTCGCACCAATATTATTTTTGGCAAAAGGTGAATGAAGCGACATGACGACGATGATGATGAAGAAAATTAAGAAGAAACCAAGCAGAATAAGATCAAAATATAAAGAAAATCACACCGAGGGGCAAGGGGGTATAAAAAAATAAGAAGCGAAGGTTCAATAATAAGACAAATGAAAAACTCATAAAACAATTGTCCAGACGCGTTAAAAGCTGCAACAAAAATGTGTCCCACTCGTGTTGTCAAGCAACCGGTATGGGTTGACTAAGCAACATAAAGCCGAATGGCTCTTTTCAAGCAACCGATATTAGGGGTTGTGATAACGCATGAAAAACAACCCAAGCTGACTGACTGAAAAAGAGAACACAACACAACACAACTAAGCCAAGTTGTTGTTGCTGTCATTAGCTTTGTCATCGTTGCTCGTTTTGCCACACTTCATTCGTTCATTCATTCATTCATTCATTCACGGCCTACCTTAAGGCGCTATACAGCGTTCGGTGGCGACCGAAATAAAGTACAAATTCATAAAAGGACTTAGAAAGAGTATAAAAGAAATACTCCGCTGGGACCTATCAATGAAGCATGCGGTTTGGCATTGCCAGAGGCAAGACGACTGAAAACATAAGCCTACAAAAAATGGGTGGATATTCGAGGCGGGCCAAAGCATTTAAATATGTTGCCCATTACAACACAGAAAAATAACAAAAGGGGATAAACTTACATTTAAACGCGTAGATAATTTATTAACACAATTTATGGTCTATATTATAAATCAAAATACAACAACAAGAACCAACAGAGACATGAATTGACTGAAGCGTGGAGAATTTGGTCATCATAAAATTAAAGCATACATATTGGGAGGAATACACAAAAAATTTACGGAAATAGTCTTTATAGAGAAGAAATGGAATAGAAGTTTTAGAAGTAGAAAAAGTAGTAGAAGTTGTAGAGGTAGTAGAAGTTGTAGAATAAGTATAAGTATTAGAAGTAGTAGAATAAGTAGAAGCAGTAGAAGCAACAAAAATAGTAGAATTAGCAGAAGTTAAAGAAGAAGAAAAGTATTAGAAGTAGTACAAGTAGAATAAGTAGAAGCAGTAAAGTAATATATGTTGTAGAAGCAGGCCCGTGCGCACGGGGAGGATTTTAGGGGTTCAAACCCCCCCCAGGAGGGTTTTGAACTATACTTTTGAAATCCAAAGAACTGTCTGATTATGAAAAATTTCCATGAAGCAAAGTTATATTTATTATGATTTATTATAATTCTTCATCATTAAGGCTTTCCTATCAAAGTTTAAATTAAACATGGAAACTCTATTAAAAACTAATTCAACTGATGTAACGTTATTTTATAGGATAATTAGTTTTACAGCAGTTTCGGGCAGGGAATATTTTCGAATTTTAGATGTCTTTTTCCATCAACCCTTAATGAAGAAGCCTGCAACCAATTATTTAAGAAATACTCCACGATTTTGCAGGACGATTCTTTCGGAGTATGGATCAATGAAGTTAAAAAACTACTTGCGTTCTACTATGAGCGAAAATCGGCTGAACGGATTGGCCGCACTTAATATTCATCGGGACGTTGAAGTTCGTGTAGATGCAGTATTGGACGATTTTTTTTTCTGTACCCCGAAGCATTAATTAATTGAGGGAATAGTTTTGTATAGAGTATTTGTATTTACTCGGAATACTAAAAAATAATCTAAAAATGTATAACTGAAATCTTAAAAAGTTTTATATCTATATAAAAAAGGAGCTCATGTTTGTAAGGCCGCAATAGACTCCTAAACTACTTATCCGATTAGCATGAAAATTTGTGTATAGAAGGTTTTTGGTACGGTGCGTGTTTGTGGGCTATCAATTTTGATCCACCTTGAACACCAGAGGGCGCTGTAGTACAAATTTTTTACAAAACTGCCTAAAACACATAAACTGCTAATGCGATTAGAACGAAAAGTGGTATACAGTGGGTTTCATGTACATTGAGTGTTCTGTTGCTATCGTTTTTGACCTATATTGAACACCAGAGGGCGCTATAGTACAAATTTTTTACAAAACCACCTAAAACTCTCAAACCGCTCATGCGATTAGAATAAAAATTGGTATATAGTAGTTTTCAGGTACGATGAGTTTTTTAGCACTATCGTTTTTGACCCACCTTGGACACCAGATGGTGCTGTAGTACAAATTTTTTACAAAATCGCATATTTTTAGTTGTTTTCTTAGGTTACATGTGCAAATATTTACAAAATATAAAATATTTATTAAATTTAGTAAAACTAAAAAAATTTCCGTTATTTTGATATCAAAAACATGAACATATCTTGAAAACTATGAAATATTTTACTACAGCGATATATGTAATGCAACATCATCGTTACACAAAATTACGAAAAAAACAATCAGATATTCAATTTTGTGACTTTCGATTCAATTATCTCCGCTGCTTTTTTATATTTTGTGTTAAATTTTTTTTTGTCTTAAAGCTTCATCAAAATGCTATGAAAACCTTATTGCAACAATACCGTTAGTTGAGTAAATATATTTTAAGAATTTTTTTCAAAAAAGGTCTGAAATATTGGAGTTTTCCTCAAAAATAGACTCAAATATTATTTTTGTTGTAAAAATAATTTAAACTCAAATTCTCAAATTTTTAACTCTATTTAAAAATTATAACATTTTTAAGCAAAAATTGTTTCAATTTTACGCAAAAATTAAAAACCATTTTTGTGATTCAAAAAACAAGGCCCTTGATTTTTTTGAAGAAATTTTTTTTTTCCAATATTGTGGTTTCATATTTTTGAATAAATTTACAAGCGAAAATAACAATTTATTAAGAAAATTTATCTCAGTATCTCTTACCATTCAAAAGTTATAGCCAATAATCTTTATCTGTGTGATGGGTGGAAACTTCAAAATGACTGAGCCGAAAGAGCTGAAATTTTGGCAGTACATTTATTTCAAGTACGAGATGGTTTAAATTTCTGTCACATCCCCTTTTACCGCCCACAAATCAATAAAAATGCTATATTTCCTACGGTTTTCGTCGATTGGGCTACATTTTGATAATTTAGTTTGTATGCTCATTGTCGGCAACTGTACTAAAACTGGATAATGTCCATTAGGGCGTATCAAAAAATTTAGATCGTATTCTAAGAGGTCTCAAAAGTTGCATGGGGAAAACAGTAGTTTTAAAATACCAGCTTAAAGCCATTTTTTTTAACTATCAAAATAGAAAATAAAATCGTGGCCTTAAGCTGGTATTTTAAATTAAAACTTTATAGACAGGGTGTTGTTCAGGAATATTTAAGGAATTCAAATTGAGCAAAGTTTCTTCTTTCAAAAAATAGGAAAATGCATATGCAAAAATTGTGCTGATTATTAATTCGGCAACTCTAAGGAATACGTTAACAGTATACTCAATACCACCAAAATTTAGACTATTAAATAACAATCAAGAATTCTGTGTTATCTCAATTACAACTTTTGCTTCGAATATCCTTCACACAGGACACTGTGGATAAGAATCGTGAGTGGCATCGTATTAACCAGTATATTGTTAGTTTAAACCCATACCTACTTTTGCTTTAAGACATACGTAGTTTTTTTTTTATAAAAGTCAAAGCATTTTAAGGTCGTTATGTTTTACTGTTTTCCTCAAAAAACAACTTTGTCCTTGCGGGACAGGAAGACATCCTTTTTTTTTCCTTAAAATTTTTTTTGGGTGATCTTGACAACCCAATGCAACTTTTGAGACCTCTTAAAATGTTTACTTCAATACGCCCTAATGTCCATCTACTAGAAAACTGGGATGGGGGTGTGGCTCCGCCCATACAATTTGTAATATCGAATAGCTTAGAAAGTAAAAGTAGCAGTACTTACACACAAACTCAAAATGGAGTTACTAGTTGGTGATCTCCTGCTACTGGAAAACTGTAACGGGCAGTGGAAAATTACAGTGGTGTCAAACTATGAGTCTAAGAAAAAGATTTAAATACACCTATTATGTTCCCATATAGTTTCAGGGTGCAGCAACGCGCGCCGGGAAAAGGCTAGTAGAATATATAATATTTTCTGTACATCCATTCTTTGATAGTTTTCATTGTACTTAGAATTAATTATTTTTTTAGTCAAACCCCCCCCCCCCCCCAGGACCACCCCCCTGCGCACGGGCCTGTGTAGAAGAGCAACTTTTATCGAATAAAGTTGAGATATTAAAGTATTAAAATAATTCACTCTTTATAAGACAGTAAACAAAGGTTTAATGAGACATAAAATATCTTATTTTATATATATTTATTTGATGAAGAAAAAACAGTTCTCCTACAAGTCATAAAAATTGTAATGTAGTTAGTTATGTCAAGTAAGTTCTAACAAATAACAAGAACAGTGATTGTTATTTATATTTCTCAAATGTGATTTAATATCATAAAATAACCTTAAAAGCCCTTCATACCCATTCCAACTCAAGTTTGAACAAAAGAATAAACAATACTTATAACTCAAAAAGACCTCTATATCTTTGTCATAGAAACAATAATAACTAAACCCATACCATACCAATTGTATATTCTTCAACATAATAGTTATATCCCTCCCATTTTATGAAACTCATCAAACCACACGCATCAGATTGTAGATACTCATCATACAATACATCACATAATATTCATCATACCACCCCAAAATTTAATACTCAGAAAACGATATACGTCATATCAACCCAATTTTACTAATTGCAACATAAAGGGTGTCCCAAATGTCACTGATATTTTTATTTTTTAATATTTCATTTAAATTTTTTCATTTTTTGTTGAAATGTTTATGAGTTTTTATTGAATTATAAAGTATTATTATTATTACTAGTATCGCCTGTGGCCAAAATCGGCCATCTCTTTCTGTAAGGATACGAAACTTAAGTTGTTTTTCACATAATGAATTATGAATTGTTATTAATTTGCATGGAAATTCTTAATGATTACCTTGACGCTATGAGGAAAATAGTGTTAAAGGACCAAAAAGGAAGCATATATGCGTCAATAACAAAAATTTATTCAACAGGTTATATTCATTTAAAGTAAATAAATAAATTAAAATAAAGTAAATAAAGTAAAAGTAAATAAAGGGTAGAAAAGTATAACAAATAAATCAAGATAAATGATAATTTTCAAGGTAATAGAAGCAAGCAGCAGTTTTTTGTTTTTTTAACGCTGAGAGATATTAAGAGAAAGCAACAACCACAACAACAACAACAACAATAATTCTACTCAGCTCTTTTTAAGTGTTTGCGTCACTCCCGCATTCTACTCTTGCTTTTGTAAGCTACAGCAGTGATGTTCAACAGAGTTTTGTCGCTTTGTAGTTTCTGATTGTCCCATTGGTAAAAAAAGCATTTTACATTTGTTAAGTTTAATTATCTTAATGACAACATATTCGAATAAAAATTATATTGTGCAAATCTACTCGAAAATACCTATCCATCGATATAAGTATTATGTGAATATATTGAAGGTAACACAGGAAAATAGGGAACACAAACTTTTTTGTTTGCCTATTAATATATAGATTATTAACTATAAACAATTATAAAGAAGTGATATGGAGGTTATTAATGAAATATAATACCGCTCAAATAACCGCTTCGACCTTGCATGCACACGCAAACCCCATTCATAAAGTTTTTCATGACACTCTGGCATAATTCTAGATCCATTGCTGCAATGACCAGTTGTATTTCCTGTTTAAGCTCCGGAATCGTTCTGGGTTTATTGTCATAGGCCTTTTCTTGGGGAGAACCTCAAAGAAAGAAGTCTAACGGCGTCAAATTGCATGATCTCGGTGTCCAATTATTAAATTAAACACAGTATTGCGAGACGTTGTGTTATAATGACCGAAAAGTGCAAGAAGTGGTTTTGCGAACAGACTCCGAAAAATTTTCGCTATTTTTGTGGAGAATTTACACAATTTGTAAACGTAGCTAGACCTTGCTGTTGACAGTGCTCAAAACAAAATGTCAGTGACTTTTTTACAACACCCATTATAGAATAATCATCAAACCAAGCCCATCAAACCAAATAATAATATACCTATTATACGATTATTATTATACGATACTAGCACAACCATAATACAAAACGACTCAAGCAATACCCATCATTCCACAACTAATAATCAACTCATCATGCCATAACTGTCATATGAACAGGTATATGATACAAGTCCCATCATACCATACCTACCCTGCGCTACCCAGCATACTTTGCTAATCATACCACACCCTTCATGCGAAATCTTACACATCATAACAATTACACTAAACCCATAATACTACACAGCACACAATAAGCATCATATCCCAAAATACCATGGGTACCCAAAATACCACATCATACCATAGTCATCACATCATACCCATCATACCATGATCATCACACCTATGTATATAATATAGCTATCACATATAATTAATATAATATAGCTATCACACAAGTCCCATCTTACGATACCCTACATACGACATCCATCATAGGAAACAAATAACGTACTATACTCATCATGCTATACCTTAAAACCCATAACAAACATATATCCTAGCCTATCTTACAATACTACACCACATCCATCTATAATACTATAATCTTTACCATAAATAAACATAAATAATAACACAGATTGATGTCTAGTATTGACTCGACCATTCCATTTTTCTTTGACTAGGCGTGTCAAGTTTTTTCTAGTAAAACCATTATCCACAAACTTTATAAACCAAATTTTCCCACAATAGCTAAATTATATAATTTTAATTATATGACGTCCACTTTTATATGAGTAGGCGTGTCATGTTCGATCGACTTCAAAACTTTTCTGTTCATAAAGCAATTAATATATTGATGATAATAAAACAAAATAGAAAAAAATGAAAATGATAAGATTTCCAATATTATAATACATATAAATAACTTTTAAAATTTGACCAAGAAAAATTTAAAAGTTAAAAGTTATTTAAAATTATTTTTTACTTTGTACTGATTTTGAAGTCGGTTTTTTTTTTTTTTTTTGTTAAAAAGTTTTTATTTCTTCCTTTTTAGAGAATATGAAAAATTTTTATGCAATAGTATTCTTGAGTAAGATTTCAAACATATCACTTTGTTCTTAAAAAATTTATTTTATTAATTCCTGAAAGTTTGTTGGGTATTTTCCATATCTGTCTCTTTACAATTTTTGTTAAAGTGACACGCCCTTTCTTTAATCCCGCCCTTTTTATTTACCGTACTTATTTACCGTCCCAAGTATCAATATTAACCGATATATAGTACTTTTCTTAAAGTGTCACACCCTATGTACAATCCCTCCTACTTTTGTAATGATTCCACCTACCCACCTAGCTCCATACCAAATATTAGTACCCTAGTAGCAATATTAACTGAGATAGTATTTTTATAATATTGACACACCCCTTAGTTGAATAACTCCCACTTTTTTGACCGTAATTTGTAGTAACTATGCATGTACATTAGACCATACCACCTCCTATGCAACAAAAAAAAAGTGCGCCGTATACCAGGGAATATGACGCATTTTTGCAAAACAATTACGAATTTTTTTTTTTTTCTTTGACCGAACGTAGGAGTCCGCATTGACATATTTCTTTATATCTCTGGTATTTACAGTCGGATTTCGAAGTTTGGTATATCAATGTTTTTGTCTCAAGGAGACCAATATGACCTCTTTAGAGGTTATTGATCTCAGGTGTACCGTTCTAGTACTTTTCCTCCATATCTCAGTTCCTACCATCCTAATGTGCCACCCTAGTATCAAAAAAATAAAGCTCTTAAAATATCAGTAATCTTTTGCTCAGGAAGTATGTTGATATTTCCAGCAGAACTATTTTTAAACAATGTTTGAAATTTTTTTGCCGAACGTAGGGCTCCCATTTTTCATTTTCATCATATCTTCGGTATTAAAAGTCTGATCATATTGAATGACATATCGATGGTTTTGTCTGAAAGAGACCAATTATTTTTTTCTTCTCCAAAATAAAAAAAAAAAGATATTCCTACAAGTCCTTGGAAGGCCTTAAATCAGTGATCGGCAAAAACATGCCCGCGGGCAACGCATCAGTATTAGTGCCTTATGCATTGAAACACCGACTGTAAACACCAGAGCTATAAAGTAATATGTCAATGTTCGACCCTACGTTCGGTCAAAAAACAAAATTTTTTTCGTAATTGTCTTGCAAAAACGCGTCATATTCGCGCACTTTTTTTTGAGGTACGGTCTAATGTACATACAGTAGAGTCGGGGTAGCGTGAACTAATTTTTGCAAGGGCTATTCACATTATCCAGGCTGTTCATACCATCGAGATTAATTTTCAGTTCAGAAAAATATGAGTTTTTGTACCTTTTCATTTAAATCATCAATTTACAATAAATTACCATTACATACATACATGATTTTGTAATAATAAAACGCTTTTTTCATTTAATGATAAAAATGTTGGTTTTTTGCGTGCTTGCGATTGCTTGTTACTATACTTTAAACACGAACTTGACTGATCTTTATTTGTGCTTACATTTCACAAAAAAAATGAGATGGTAAAGAACGGTAAATAGTGTTTATTTGTTGCGATTTAATTTTCGTCTTCTTTTGTTTTATTTATTTACTAGCTTTTTCCCGGCGCGCGTTGCTGCACCCAGCAACTACAGTGGCGAGCAAAACTGGCTAAATGTTTCCACTTTTATGCATTTTTGACTGTTGCAAAGCCATTTTTCTATATAGCGCTACCAAATTTTCTGGTTATATACTTCATTTATTAAGAAACGCAATGTATAAGTCAAGTTTGAATAATATATAAAATAAAAAAATATTACCTACAAAAATAACAAAAAATTCTATTTAGCCAGTTTTACATGGCGGTAATACTACAGCGTCATCTGGTGTCCAAGGTGGATCAAAGGAGATAAAAAAAACTCACCGTACCTGAAAACCACTACATACCAATTTTCATTCTAATCGCATGAGCGGTTCAGGAGTTTAAGGTGGTTTTGTAAAAACAGTTATACTACAGCGCCCTCTGGTGTTCAAGATGCGTCAAAAAAGATAGCAGAAAAACACTCAACGTACACAAAAACCACTATATATCAATTTTCATTCTAATCGCATGAACGTTTTGGGAGTTTAAGGTGGTTTTGCAAAAAATGTTGTACTACAGCGCGCTCTGGTGTTCAAGATGGCCCAAAAAAGATAACGTTAAAACACTCAACGTACATGCCAACCACTATACATGGAAATACCTGTCTGTCCCAGTTTTTCAGTAGAAGGATATCACCAAGTTGCAACTCCATACTGAGTAACATTGTTGTGCAACATTTATATCCAAAGATATTCTTTATCACAAATTTAGCTTGAATGGGCGGAACGACACCCTCTTTTCCAAAGTCCGTCTCAGTTTTCTAGAACATAGAAGGACATCACCTAATAGTAATTCCATTCTGAGTTTATTGTTATGCGACATGTATTTCCAAAGCTATTCGATATCATATTTTTGAATTATATGGGCGGTGTCACACACCCTTGTCCAATGCTTGCTTAATTTTGCTAGTCGAAGGACGCGACTAAATAGTACGCTCTTACCAAGTTTCATTGATGTGTGACTTATAGCTTGAAAGATATACCGAAAATTTGGTCTGCTGAAAAAGTGCCACGCCCCACGTCCAACACCCATAAAATTTTTCCTGTGGAACGGCACTTGTAAATTGAGGTAGAACACCGAATTCCGATGCTATGCGACCTATAATTTCAAAGCTATTCGCTATCGTAGATTTGGGTTGTATTGGAGGTGCCCCGCCTCCTTGTCCAATGTTCCGTGCATTTTTTCCAGAACCTTCGCGTAACAATTACGAACAAATTCACAGAAGGAAGTATCTAATTTGGTCCAGTCGTTTTCAAGTTTTAAGCATCCGAACAAACCACTATTCATTTTGATATATTAGGATGCTGTAAAATTTATCTCAATATATTTATTGGATTATTTAACTCAGTAGATATTGAAATAAAAAGAGTGGCACGCATATAAATACGATATATTGGGCTTATGGCTACACTGTCGCAGGAATTAACTGAGTGCAACTGTCCACTCAAGAGACCAGCGCGGTGAGTTGTAGAATCTAACCTCTCTCTCTCTCAACAAAGAGCTTAAGCTATTGGTGCTGTTATTTCGTGCTGCTTATACAATGGCAGCATGGATTAAAATGCACGAATTCTTAAATAATTAAATAAAAAGATTTACCAAAAACGTAGTACCCAGTAGCAGGGTCGCCTATTATAGTAATTGAATAGTGAAAGAATTATTTAAATCGGTTCAGCATTTACCCCCTTGATTGAACGATGAAAATTCGAGAGACGCCTTTTATATAATAGTATAGATTAGAATTTACTCTAGAACTCTGTTCACGTTACACAGGTTTGCACTGTTCAAGCTATAGAGTAGTCTATATAAACAATTTTACGTACATCCTAGCTAGATGTTAACGGCACTAGGGGTTCACCCTACCCCGACTCCACTGTACATTTAAAAAAAAAACGGACAATCCAACGAACTTGAGAACCTCCTCCTTTTTGAAGTCGGTTAAAAATGAAAAAAAAAAACATTTTCACCTTATGTCTTTATGTCCCTCTCTCTTTGACCTTTTAACAAACATGTTCGTTTCTTGTAATAATATGCAACTCTCTTTAAAGGGCTTCCCGCAACAAATTCTTATTTCCATTCATTACTGATTTACTGCCACCCAAATTGATCTTACCTAGTATCTCCCACCCTCTCAAAAATCACCACATCGTCTTGCTTAGACATAACGAACACGTTCAAGCTCTTAACTGCTGTCGCTCAGCATCATGTTATCGTCATATTCATGACCATCCCAGGCGACTTCAAGCTGTGGCCCAAGACATTCAGTTGTGCTTAGCACGTCATTCACCATTGACCGCTTCTTAACAGGCTATCCACAAAGGATGCAGGCAGGTGCGGCTGCTGCTCTGGCAAACTGTATGGTTTTGTTGTTATTCTTGGTGGTATTGTACACCATCGCATCATATTGATAGCACTTTGGAGCACAAACAGCTTATATCATAACTGCGTTAATTGTCACTTTAAACAATATCGATTGACATTTACGCTTAACAACGCACGTGAGCACCAACAAGCCAGCATGTATCAACATTCAAGTACTACGAGTTGTGTTGGCGCCTGGATATTTGCCGTTAAAGTGAACGTTAGTGTGTAAACAGCACAATTGCATTAAACAGTTCTTAAATTAATGAGTCTGGTTATGATGATGGCGGAGCTCTAAGTTGTTTTACAGAATTAAATTGGATTTGATTTAATTATTTCATAGTTTATCATTATTTCTATAAATTGGATAGTTTTAGTGTTTATGTACACGTATTTGATGAGGTGGTGACTTAAGAGCGATGACTTTTTTTTTGTTCAATACAGCTTAGAACCATCTTAAAACACATACTTCATTTGTGCTCGTTATTTGCACCAATAAACTATTCTGATGTTTAAAAATTCCTACTATATAATTCCACGCTCAGGAAGGAGTTTTGAATGTAATGAGCTCCTGTTTCTAATTTCAAAATAATTTGCTTAAATTTCACCGGTAAAAGGGCTTAATTTTTTCTTTCATTTCACTGCATAAATTGACACATATACACAACATACAACCACAAGCACACACAGGATCCATTCGTGCACAAAAGCACGCACACTAATAATTCGACAAAATTTACAACACCACACAAATCAAATCGAAATTTTAACTTAATGCAATTTGTAAATATTTCGACGTATTTTGAAGGCAAGCTGCTTCAAATCGTGCAAAGTCAATATCACCTTGTGCGAGTGGGAGTGTGTGTGTGTGCGTGTATGTGTGAATGTGAAAGGATCCCTGAAGGAAATTCGGGACAAACTGCCCTTTTGTCACCAGTATTGCACCAGAGACAAAAGAACTATCACTCTGGTGCAACTCTGTAGAAACCAATTGAAGACATTGGCTACGTTCAGCAGGTGCAACTGTTGTGCAACTGTTGTGTTCAGCATGTTGAGTAAATGTAACAGAAAAATAAAATTATACCAAAAACTGACAGTTTTCACAACATATTGAGCTGATCAGAAATTGAAACTTATGCGTTCAGCAGGCACGCACTCAACAGTTGCACAAGAGTTGTACCTGCTGAACGTAGCCATTGTTAACGAAGCGTATACACTCGGATTTTTTACGAACGTGTTGCTTCTTTATGAAACAGAGAAACGACCCAGTGATGCCTGCCTTAGATGCGTAATGTTGGCGTGGCGTGTTTAATTTCTCTATAGCGCGTCGGTTTAATGAAATTTTTATTTGACGAGGGAAAATTAAAAGTAAAAAAATGTAAATAATTAAATTATAAACAAAGTGAATAAAAAAATTATAATGAGTAGAAAATATTTCAAATATAAAATAAAAAAAAACATACTCGTACAAGTGCTTAACTATGTTACACCAAATATACCCAACTGGTCCCGTTGGATGTACTCATTCACTAGTACAAACAGCGACTGGTACTTTATTGAACATACTTATTTACTTACTTATCTGGAGCTTACAACCGTTGATCGGTTTTGGCCTCGTATAAAAAATTGAGCCAGCCATTTCTATTTTGCGCTTGCTGGCGCCAGTTGGAAACAACACTTAGGTTATCCCACAATTGATCTTGGAAGAGGACACTGGAGCGTCGTTTTCCATAAGCTCAACATGACCTAGACAGCGGAGCCGCTCGATTTGAATGCATTTAACTATGTCGATATCAGCGTACAGCTCATACAGCTCATGGTTCCATCGAATTCGGCACTCACCATTGACGCATATTGAACCGAAGATCTTACGAAGGATCTTTCTCTCGAAGGCTCCCAAAGTCTTTTCATCAGAACTGCTCAACGTCCAGGTTTGTGCTGCATATAATAGGACTGGCATGATTAGTGACTTAGTGACTTAGTGACTTAGTGAAAGGGCTCTGCTTCTCAATTGCCTACTCAGCCCAAAGTAACACCTTTTGGCAAGAGTTATCTTTCATTTTATCTCATTACTGACATCGTTGAAAGAGCTAATACTGGATCCCAGGTAGACGAAGTCCTTAACAACCTCGAAGGACATGTTGTCAACAGTGACGTGGTTTTCAAGACGCTGGGACTGTTTATTTGTTGACACTAGGTATTTCGTCTTATCTGCGTTCACGGCAAGACACATTCGACTCGACTCTTTCGCTAACCTTGAGAATGCAGCGCTGACTTCGCTCGTATTATGGCCAATGATATCGATATCATCAGCATACACCAGCAGCATAATAATTTTGTAGAATATCGTGCCACTGCATCTCAAGTCAGCAGCTCGGATGATCTTCTCCATCATCAGGTTGAAAAAGTCGCACGATAAGGAATCACCTTGTCTGAAACCTCGTTTGATATCGAATGGAGAAGTGAGATCCTTCCCGATCTTAACTGTGCTGCTGGTGTTGCTCAGTGTCATTCTGCAAAGGCGGATGAGCTTTGCAGGAATACCAAATTCAGACATGGTGGAGTATAGATGATTCCTTATTGGACTGTCAAAGACGGCTTTATAATCGACAAAAAGATGGTGTGTGTCGATTTGTTTTTCTAGGGTCTTCTCCAAGATTTGTCGTAGCGTAAATATATGGTCTATGGTGGATTTTCCAGGTCTGCAGCCACACTGATAAGGTACAATCAGCTGGTTTACGATGGTCTTCAGTCTTTCACATAATCCGCTCGGCAGGACCTTATATGCGATATTAAGAAGGCTTACCCCACTGTAGTTGGCGCAAATGGTGGGATCGCCTTTCATGTGGATTGGACAGAGCACACTGAGGTTCCAATCATTTGGAATGCATTCTTTCAACCATATTCTGCATAGAAGCTCATGAATTCTTAAAGAGCTCAGGAGGTAAGCCATCGGCTCCTGCGGCTTTGTTGTTTTTAAGCCGAGCTATAGCTTTCAAGACTTTACTATGGTCGGGCAGCGGAACTTCAACGCTGTCGTCCAAAATTGGGGTTTCCGGGATATCATCTCTATTGGCGGGATTGTTGTCGTCGTCACCATTTAGAAGCCTAGAGAAGTGCTTCCTCCACATCATCAGTGTCCTCTAGATATCTGTCACTAGATTCCCATTTTCATCCATCCAGGAAGGGGCCCTGGTCTTGAAGCCATCGGCCAGGCGTCTTATTTTTCCGAAAAATTTTCGGACCTCATTCCTGTCACCATGCATCTCAATTTTTCTTGAAAATGTCAACAGAAGAATGCACTGTGAGGGGTATAATGTGTCGCTAATACTGGTGACGGGGGAATGTGTCTCTTGCACTGGTCGCATTTCCTGGAGGGCTAAGACTATCTCTTGCCTTTTTCTAGCTGTTTATTTGGAAGCATCAATTTGTATGTTTGCATATGTGTGTGTGTCAGTGTGTTTCTGTGAGGTACTACCTGTAAAATCCTATTTAAATGCGCTTAATGTGAATTTATTTCGAATAACTTCGTGAACGTGTAGCCAACAGTGCGAATTGAAAATCTTGTTAAGCTAGATTGTGGTCGAAATGAAGCGAACAAAAAAAAACTCAAAAATCCTAAAAGCAACACAATATTGTGCCAAATATATATTAGCAGCAACAACAACAACAACAACAACACGATCTTCGACAAACACAGATAAATATTCAAATTGATTTCACGAAGGTGCAAAATTTTCACAGGCCAGAGAACGGAAGCTACGCCATGTAGCAGTGGCTGCTTGTATGTCAATTCCTGTTCTGTCTGTCTGTCTGTTTGTCCGTTTGTATGTGTATCTGCCTGCCTGGCCTCCTGGCCTCCTCCTATCCACAAGCTTTACATTACTTTAGAAATCAATAAAAAATCTGCGCATCCCTCTTGGCGGTAAGAATTGCAGTTGGATTGGTTGTGCCTTAAAGCTTTTAAGGCTATATTCTACACTGCAAAAAAAAAAACGACAAATAAAAGCTGAATTAATTCGCTTGGCTTTTGCATGATTTTAATATTTATTTGCATGCCGTGAAATATCTGCGTGGCTTTTCGCCGCCTGTATTTTTCGTTTTAGTTACAAATGGTGTCGGTATCTGCGCCTTTTCGTTTTTCTTTCTTACTTTTTTGTATTATTTGTAATATTTGCTGGTTAATGGAATTTGATTCAATAAATAATGATAAATTTTCATTTATAAGGAATTTGCCTGTGGATTTGCCGTTATTCCGCTTATTCAATTCTGCGCTCGACTGTGCTGCGAAATCCTGTTTGTGTGCCACGCTTTTTAGCCTGACTTTTAACCCAATTCACAAGATGGCGATGCTGCTGGTACTCTACTTAAATCTTTAGCAACGTTTTCACCTTACCCAGTAGGGGGTACTACTGCTCCTATGTTGGATATACATACATACGTATATTTTAATGCTGGGAAATCGTACAGCAGGGACGCATTTCAATAGAACGCATTGAATAAATGTACGAATGAACCAAATAATGAATGGCTGCTGAATGCCTAACTCCTGAAGAAATCCTCTAGCTTGTTCATGGTAGCTCATGGTGTTAATTTTGCTTGAGCAACTTTAGTAGAAGCGAGAAAATCGCTTAAATTCGTTGCGATAAATTAGAATATTTTTCAATTTGAAGCCTGAGACAAGTTAATTCAATGCATAACAAATTGAAAGTGTGAAAATGGCATGCAAGGATGTGGTATTGCGCAGGAAACAGGCAGACTACAGACAGCTTGCAAATTATAGAGTTAAGACTGTATGACTCAATTTACTCGTAAGCCTTTGGAATTTCGAAGAAGTTTAAAACTATTTAATTATTGATGATTTGAAGGAGCGCATCCAAAATTGTCGAAAGTATTATTTACGAGGGTAGTTCGATAAGTCAGTGATTTTTTGAATATAAGGTATATTTTTAGGCAAAATTTATTATTCTCAACCAAGTCGCCTTTTAGATCGATACATTCAGTCCATCGTTTTACGATTTTTTTTTTCTTATTTCTTGCAATTAAAAGATTTTATCAAGGTGCTCAAAAGAGACATTTGTTTCAGTAATGACCCAAACTTTTTACATACGAGCCATTTTCTTAGTTATAATCAGTACAAATAGGAAATAGTCACTGCGGGTTTAATCTGGAGAATATCTGGGGTTAAATCTGGTGGATGAGATAGTAGTTCGTAGCCCCATGTATAGATTTTTTTCTGTGGCTGCCATAGATGTGTGCACCGATACATTGCCATAGTGGAAGAGCACTTTTTCTACGCCACATTCGGTCGTTTTTGCTTCAAATCAATGTGAAATCTATTCAACTGCTGTAAATAATATTCGCTGATGATCGTTTTACCCTTTTCGAGGTAATGAATGTGAAAGACGATGGGAATGACCTTTTTGGTCAACAGACATAAATAAAAAAAAAAAAAATAAATAACTGGCCATTTCAGCCCTTGAAAGAACTTTGACTTAGCTTCTTATGATCAATTGTGTTGTGCGTTTTCACTGCTTTGTCTGCTCCTTGGTCTCCGTGGTGTTGTGATGTATCCATGTTTCATATATGGTAACGAAACGGCACCAAAACTACTTTGATTGGACATCGCCAAACACTCCTTTGAAGTGATCGCACTATACATGTAAAATTTGATTTACTCACTCATTTTAGATGCCTACAGCCTGAGTCACTCCATGCAGTTTTATACTCCGATCGTCCAATATCATTCCATGGATATTATCGACGATTTTTGGTGTGACGAACTCTTTTGGGAGACCTGAACGTCACTTGTGCTGGTACGACCACAACGGAATTCAGTAGAGCAATTCTTAACCATTGAAATTGATGGTGTAAAGTTCCCATCAATCAAGCTTTTTCTTGTTTTCGTAAAAATTTGTTTAAGCTGGTTTATCAATAATAATTGATGAGTACACTATTGTCTATACACTTTTATACATATACAATACAAATACAAATACACTTTTGTCCATAATCGCCAAAATAAACGAGGTTGTTTGCTTTCAATGGTTGTCAAATACAAACAAAATAACGCAGCTTTCTCAAAATTTGACCGTACTTTATTGACAAGTGGTAAATGATAAAACCAGTGTTGCATTTAAAGTTACTACTCGGAAAATTCAAAAAGTCACCCATTTCAGTATAAACCTATGTTTTCCCATAACCAACACGACTTTCTCAAGGGCCGATTGCTTACCAACAACCTTACAGAAATTGAGCGCTGAGAACCACTCCAAAGGATGCACTCGACATTATGCTCCACCTGACACCACTAGATATCCTAACAAAACAGATGGCTGCAAGCACAGTAATCCATCTAGAAGTCACTTCCCAATGGAAGGGAGGTGCAATAGGACACTCTAACATTAGGAAACTTCTTCCTCCAATATCTTAGACCGTAGACTACATCCCACAAAAACTTATTTTCGTCAAAAAGTTTGATGTATCAATTCCCTCCCCCTCCAGAAATGAATGGGAGCATGGAAATCCTCCACCAAACAATTTCACTGAAATCTACACTGATGGATCAAATTTAGATGGTCTAGGGGGATGGATGGATTAGATGGAAGTAGGGGAGAGGGGGTCTACTCTGAATCACTAAACATCAACCTTGCCTTTAGGCTCCCCGACAACTGCAGTGTCTTCCAAGCGGAAGTTACAGCGATACACGAAGGTGTTATTTGGCTTCAGATGAATAATAAATCAACTAGATATATTTGTATTCTATCTGAAAGTCAAGTCGCTCTGAAAGCCCTGGAATCTATTGTAACAACATCTAAAACAGATCTACGCTGCCGCAGATCTCAACATGAGATGAGAGCAACTCAATATATTTCTATGTTGGATCCCAGGACATAGAGACTTCCAAAGAAACTGCAAAGCAGACGAACTCGCTCGTAACGGGACTACCAAACCCTTATCGACAGATAAGGAACAAATTGGAATACCTCTCGACACATTTAATTACACACAAATGAACTATCCCTTGAAAGTACCTACATTAGGTGGTCTACGGGTAGCACATGCCATATGGCACGTCAAGTTTGGCCAACCCTGAACTTAAAACGCTTAAATGAACTAATTTCCCTTAGAAGGGGCCAAATAAATATTGTCATAGGCGTTCTAACAGGACACTGTCTGATTGGAAATCATGCCCTAAGACTAAAAATTCTCCATAACGACTTCTTCAGAAGCTTCAGAGGCGAGGAGGAAGTACAATCCACAACACATCTTCTCTGCACATGCCCAGCGCTGGTCAGAAAGTGCCACCTTTTCCTAGGTAACTGTTTCCACAGTGACCTAGATGAACTCTCAAAATCTTCGGTCTACCGAATACTCCGCTTCATAAATAGCTCCAATTAGATCAGATAGAGTGGAAAATAATTAACCCCTGGTACCACAACCTGTCTAATTGGCCTAAGTATGTCTCATAAGAGACAGCCGCGTCAACCTAACCTAACCTAATAGAAATTGCCTCTAATACTCTGTGTTCTTTGCAAAGCGTTTATGAAGTAGATGTAGTCTCATCATCATCACCTCATTATCATCCGCTATTATCCTTGTTTAGCTTAAAGTTGTTGGCTTTCAACGTAGTTTATTGCTTGGATAACATCATACCTTAAAGATCGCCAACAGAATTTCAGATTTTCCAAATCCAAGTTTTTTACAGTCACTTCTGGTATGTTTGTGAGTGGTTGTCCAGACTTTTGCTTCAGCTTCAGCCTGGGCTTCCTGTTGACTGGGCATGGTTCTTTCAATGCATTTTTGCACGAAAGAAAATTGAGTGAGACTGAGAGGTGTGATTGTGGGTCAGTCCGTGAGGATTGGTTGCATGTTCTTCGTGAGTGTTCTTTTTATGAAGACATTCGTGAATTGCGTGCAATGGGTGTTTTGCGTGCGAATGATTAGTTTGATTTAGGCAATGAGCTCGCGTCAAGCGGTCAAATTGCTGAATTAAATCGGTATGCTTGTCAGGTGTTTGCGAGGCGGCGTTCCAGGCAGAACTAGTAGCAATATTGCGTGCTTTTGTGTTTGAGTGTTTGTATGAGGTGGTCCATAGGTTAAATGGTGTGTGAATGAAAATCTCCAATTGTGTTCACAGTGGTGACCAGTCCGGAACTGTGATGAGTTCAACTGGTAAAAGCTTGCTACGAGGTCTGACCAAGGACTTGAAAACTGGTACCACGGGTAGTCAGCGGCCCCTGGCTTTACCAGGCTGACTTACTGGTCTGGAACTTCGGGGAGCATCATGGTGGTTGTGGTTTACCACCTATATCGCGGGTAGAGCAATTCTGCTCGGTGTGGAGTTGCATTCTCAGCTCGGGTGCTGTACCCTTAAGTATGCAACGTACCCAAAGGGGCGTTGGTCGACGCAATGATTCGGTCCCATGCTATGGACCAACGTGGAATTAAGCCTATACGGCAGGTGTCCACGTAAAACACATTAGGAATTTCTGTCACTTCTGATGTCTTCTAAAGTAGTAATCTTGGTTTATTATTATTCGTCTTGACAATTACCTATAAAACTGGTATCATGACTCAAATCGTTCTTTCTATGCTGATGCTATGAACATCTATCGTATGCTGATCGAACCATTGCTGGACTCGTCAAGATGATTTAAACAGTTTTTTGATTTGGTGCAAGAGTATTTTTGGATGCTCAACATCACTAAATAACAAACTTTCAAAAAATATTCTCGAAAGAGACTACAATCTCCACCAAGAACTAATTACATATTTTGTAGGCCACTTTTGTTGTTGTTGTGGCGTCCGTGGCGTAGTTGGTTAAAGTGCGTGGCCGCTATGTCAACGAACTTTGGAAACCCGGGTTCGAACCCCAGCAGCGACAGAAAATTATTTGAATTAAAATAATTTTTCTGTACGTCCGCCACCTCTCTGCAGACCATGGCAAACCTCAGAGAGTAATCAAATGCCATGTAAAGCTTCTTGAGAACGAGAACATATTCTCGTTCGGAGTCGGCGTTAAGCATGTAGGTCCGGTGTTGCACACAAATGTGTGCAAACTTAATAACACGCACAACACAATTGATCATAAGAAGCTAGGTCAAAGTCCTTTCAAGGGCTGAAATGGCCAGTTATTTATTTTTTATTTTTTAATTTTGTTGTTGTGAACTTGGGTGTTTTTGTGATAAGTAACTGAATTTTCGGTCGCATATCGATAATGTCATAAGTAGAGCCAACTCTACACTTGGTTTTGTGAAACATTGATACAGAGAAATCTCCAAGCCAAACGTAACAAAATCTCTCTACACCACATTTGTAGTATCCATCCTGGAATATGCTAGCCATGTTTAGTTCCCTTTGTTTTATACCTATTCGATGCGTATCATAGTCATATAACAGAGATCATTCGTTTAATATTCGTTTCGCTCTACGCGGCTTCCAGGTTCTGACAGTCCCAATCTACATCCTTATGCTAATCAGTCGATATTGATTAACATGCAGTCTAGAAAAACGTTGGGAAGACATCCATGTAATCTTCAACTTCTTGACGGAACTACTAGCTCTCCTACTCTGCTTTAACTGATATCACTAAATACCAACCCACACAAGCTAGGTCTGGTACACTTTAAACTTCAGAACACCGACTATGGATGTGGCGAACATAAATCTAGGATGTTTCATGTGACCAAAAATGATCATGACCAATAATGACATGATCACTGAATTCGATCTTGATCTTGTCAAATTTAATCTTCAAAATATCCTTCTTCGCTCCAACACTACTTCCTTTCCTTCCAGCTATGATAAATTAAGTTTTTGTTAAAAAATTTCAATTTTTAAGAATCGCACTGCTTGTGTAAGGCTTGCATAAATAAATATATAAATAAATTTATAATGGAGGTTACAGCTTCCAATACGAACATAACTTGTAACTACAGCTCATATTCGGTACATACCAGATTCTTTAGCTTCAGCTAGTGTCTAAATAGAAGGTTTTAGCTTCTATTTCAAACGTGGTGCGAATGCAGATTACTTCTATTAAGTACTTAGTATAAAGTTACAACTTCTATTAAGTGCATATAAAAGGTTTCAGCACCAGTTCAGTTTCTGCTAGAGCTTTAATAGAAAGTTGCAGCTTCTATTACGTACACAGTGCAAAGCTTCAGCTTCTAATCAGTACATACCAGAGACTTCTCATAAGAAAAAAAAAGAAATTTCAATTTCATTGTTACTCCTATGAATGATGGTTAATGGAAACTTAGTGAGTAGGATTTGTAGTATGTATGTATGAAAAGGTCAAAATTCTTTTTACTATTCTTGAATTACTCGGAGTACAGGTTTTTATTGCATTAAAATTATATCCAAAACCTTATAGAATTAATCTTATATAAATGTTTTCAATTCTTCTTTTAGCGAGGTAAAGCCTTTTTAATCCCGGAATGTTATTTCTTAAAGTTGAACTGTGACAAATGTTTTGCTGTTATTGTTAAATCACTTTGTTGCTTATTCTTTATTTAAAACACAGCAGTTATATTTATATTTTGAGTACCTTTTCATTTTATGGCGAATTTATTTTATATTTTTTTATCATTGCAACTATTTTCATTGCTGATGCTTTTTATTGTGCTCTGCCAGCACTAAAGTTGCTCGTTGCAAGAAACAATAAAGGCTATTTTTATTATTTAATATTTTTGTATCATTTTTCTACTGGGTTTTGTGGTTTATTTTTTAGTTTGCATACATTTTTGCCCATAGCCCACCCAGGTTGTGCTTCGTGGAGCATAAATATTTTTGTGTTCAGGTGCAAATTTGGAGCATATCCAAAACATGCATTTTTTTCTGCTACTCCAGTGTTGCTGCCACCACAATATGTTGCTGCACGCTGCGCTGTCATTTTGTTGTTGTCACTATTTTGTTTTTTTATTGAATTTGTATTTGTGTTATTGTTGTTGTAGTTGCTGTAGTTGCTGTTGTTATATCATCATAAATCCTTTTTGTCACAGAGAGCATTTTAAAACTGGATCAAGTTGTGTGTTTGTGGAGCTTCTTCAACTCCATTAAATGATAAAATGTTAAGGATACATATGAAAGTAGAATGAAAATTCGAAAATAAACTGAAATTAAAGTGAAAATTTTATCATTTTTATTTGAAATCAATTCTAATAGTTTCATGAAAACATGTAGGTATTAACACTGGATATGGATAGGGATATAGATGTGGATATGGATATGGATATGGATATGGATATGGTTATGGTTATGGATATGAATATGGAAATGGATATGGATATGGATATGGATATGGATATGGATATGGATGTGGATATGGATATGGATATGGATATAGATATGGTTATGGTTATGGATATGGATATGGATATGGATATGGATATCGATATGGATATGGATATGGATATGGATATGGATATGGATATGGATATAGATATGGATATGGATATGGATATGGATATGGATATGGATATGGATATGGATATGGATATGGATATGGATATGGATATGGATATGGATATGGATATGGATATGGATATGGATATGGATATGGATATGGATATGCATATGGATATGGATATGGATATGGATATGGAAATGGATATGGATATGGATATGGATATGGATATGGGGATATAGATATGGGGATATGGATATGAATATAGATATGGATATGGATATGGATATGGATATGAATATGGATATGGATATAGATATGGATATGGATATGGATATGGATATGGATATGGATATGGATATGGATATGGATATGGATATGGATATGGATATGGATATGGATATGGATATGGATATGGATATGGATATGGATATGGATATGGATATGGATACGGATATGGATATGGATATGGATATGGATATGGACATGGATATGGATATGGATATGGATATGGATATGGATATGGATATAAAGATGGATATGGATATAAAGATGGATATGGATATGGATATGGTTGTGGATATGGATATGGATATGGATATAGATATGTATATGGATATGGATATGGATATGGATATAGATAAAGATATGGATATGGATATGGATATGGATATGGATATGGATATGGATATGGATATGGATATGGATATGCATATGGATATGGATATGGATATGGAAATGGATATGTATATGGATGTGAAAGTGGATATGGATATGGGTATGGATATGGATATGGATATGGAAATGGATATGTATATGGATGTGAAAGTGGATATGGATATGGAGATGGATATGGATATGGATATGGATATGGATATGAATATGGATATGGATATGGATATGGATATAAAGATGGATATGGATATAAAGATGGATATGGATATGGATATGGATATGGATATGGATATGGTTGTGGATATGGATATGGATATGGATATAGATATGTATATGGATATGGATATGGATATGGATATAGATAAAGATATGGATATGGATATGGATATGGATATGGATATGGATATGGATATGGATATGGATATGCATATGGATATGGATATGGATATGGAAATGGATATGTATATGGATGTGAAAGTGGATATGGATATGGATATGGATATGGATATAGATATGGATATGGAAATGGATATGTATATGGATGTGAAAGTGGATATGGATATGGAGATGGATATGGATATGGATATGGATATGGATATGAATATGGATATGGATATGGATATGGATATGGATATGTATATGGATATGGATATAGATATGGATATGGATATGGATATGGATATGGATATGGATATGTTTATGGATATGGATATAGATATGGATATGGATATGGATATGGATATGGATATGGATATGGATATGGATATGGATATGAATATGGATATGGATATGGATATGAATATGGATATGGATATGGATATGGATATGGATATTGTTCTGGATATGAATGTGGATAAGGATATGAAAATGAATTAATGGCCTTCAAAGAATAAATTAAGGTTTTTAATATAATGATCCATACATTTTTCCCCAACCTAACTTTAGCATCAATTTATTATAATTAGTTATAATTTCGTCATTTCTAAACAATTTCTAAAATCAACGCAAGAGTATAAAACAAATAAATTGCAGTTCATAGCCACTGAAGACATTCCCTCAATCAATACCAAATGACATGTGCGACAAATTTTATTCTAACAAACCTCTCTGAACTTTGGAAATTTATCGTAAGCAACGTTTTGCCCAACAACAAACATGCAATGCTTTTAGAAGCTTTATGAATTCCAAACCATTTTCATAACTTCACCATTAATTATTCCATTAATATATAGTATACACTCGTATAAGAAATAACAAAATTGACCAGCTGTGTTAAATAGTTTATTTTAATTGCGGTCTTGTAGTTATGTAGAAATGTGGCCTTAGAAAAACAAATCAGGACGACAAATGCATGAATGAAAATGGTCCCAATTCAAACAAACACATCAACCACAATAAGCACAGCACACGCAAGGAACCCTCATTAATATTTGCCACAATTTGCTGTTAATGCCACCCACGAGTTGGTTGGTATTGTAAGATCTTAAATGGGGAGGATTTTAAGGTTATTTTCTATGTTACTTCTATGCTATGAAATGTAATGCTTAGAGCTTAAGTCTGAGCAGAACTGAAGTGTGTCAGCATGTCATCAAATATTTTAATAATTTATTTCGGATGTACCAACGAAGAAAATTTACTACTTGTTATTGTTATTGTGGTCTTAAAGCATGCGAAGCCTAGATTAATTCCAAGGATGATACCCAACATAAACAGTAATTGACACAAACACACTCATACATAATACTCACAAACTATTTAGTACAAAGCAAAATACTCTCTATTCACTTCTCTAAAGGCAAAAGCCTAACATTTAGCCATATTTTTACTTTGGTGGGACGCAACGACCGACCTAATTGCCAGATTACCCGGCAAAACTTTTTTTCATTGTTTTCATAAAATATCAAAAGGAAAGATATTGTAATTGTTGTGGTTTCTATATAAAACAAAAAACTAAAACACAAAATACTAAAAACTTCTCTTATTTGTTGTGTTTGTTTTGGCCAACTTGGCAGAATTTAAACTGTTGACAATGCAAACGAGTGGCACTCGTTCCTTTCATATAAGTAGATAAAGCAGCGAACTGGTTTTTGGACGCAATAGATTAAATGTGGAAATTCTTTCTATGAAAATTCATTTTCACAATACGTTGATGTTTAACGCTGTGGTATGCGGAGCGGTGCGGTAATGACACGTCTGCCAGTGTCCGATATATTCCATAAGCGGAAACATACTCAAATTCATGGATAGAGAATCGAGCTCAAACACATACATAAGTGCATAAACGGAAGTCGCCATTTATGTAAATGGCGGTCGGTTTTTCGGATGGTTGAATAGGTTTTTAGGTTATTGTAAAAATAAATGGTTAGCAGAATGTGTGTGCGATGGTTTATGAGAAGGGTAGGATGAATGTCAACTAGTAAGAGTGTGAGTGCGTGTTTGTGTGTTGGTAAAGCAGTTGGTTAGCCTTTAGTAACTGCCAAATATGGCATTGGCCATAATGGGTTTGTGTGGATGTGTGTGTGTGTATGTGTGGAAGGGATTAAGGGAAAGTGGCAGTAGTGGATTTAATTTGAATAAAACGTAATGAATTATTTAAGTCGGTCAAAGCTTAAAAAAGTTTTGTCAAATAGATTTAATTAAAACGTAATGTACTTGCTATGAACTCTGACAAAAACTTTTGTTTGACACAATTCTCATTTTAAACTAGCTTCACATTTGGATTGACGTTAATGTAAAATTTTACATTTCGTAACAATTGAAAAAAATTTGAATGCATACTATATATGTGTGTATATTAGACCGTCTCGAAAAAATAAATTTCTCTGCACTCCAGCTAATCTGAAGCATTATTGAAATAAAGTTTCGAAAAAATATTTTTTTATTTTTGGACCGAACGTAGGGGTCGCGCATCGACACATTTCTTTATAACTTCGGTATTTATCCTAAGTTTTGCAAAATAATAAAAAACAATTTTAAATATTTCTAGTGGAAATAGCGAAAAATCTACATAGTTACACGTTAAATGATTTTTTATGGGCTTTCTATTTCTGAAATCAAAATGGTACCTTAAGATGGTAGAAGCTGAGGTCTGATGGATCAGTATTATAAGGGGTCAACTGAGTTCAATAAGTCTTAGAGACAAAAAATAAATAAAAATAAATAAATAAATAACTGGCCATTTCAGCCCTTGAAAGGACTTTGACCTAGCTTCTTATGATAAATTGTGTTGTGCGTGTTTATTCAGTTTATACGCAATTGACCTATAACCGGACCTACATGCTTAACGCCGACTACGAACGGCGATGAACGGAATGTTCTCGTTCTCAAGAAGCTTTACATGGCATTTTTATTACTCTCTGAGGTTTGCCATTGTCTGCAGAGAGGTGGCGGCCGTACAGAAAAATTATTTTAATTCAAATAATTTTCTGTCGCTGCTGGGGTTCGAACCTGGGTCACCAAATTCTTTAACATAGCGGCCACGCACTTTAACCAACTACGCCACGGCCAGACAAAAAATAGGTCTTCCTAAATCAAAAATACAAACATATCTTTGTTTAAGATCGGACAGTAAATACCGAAGTTTAAAGAAATATGTCGATGCGTGACCCCTACGTTCGGTCTAAAAATAAAAAAAAATGTTGAAACTTTCTTTCAATAATGCTTCAGATAAGCTGGTGTGCGGCGAAATTTTTTTTGGTTTTGCCTATAAGGTGAGACGGTCCAGTATACATATTTTTAGCCACATCCATTCCTTTACCAATCAACAAATATAAATATAGATATCCATTTTCATATCCATATCCATATCCATATCCATATCCATATCCATATCCATATCCATATCCATATCCATATCCATATCCATATCCATATCCATATCCATATCCATATCCATATCCATATCCATATCCATATCCATATCCATATCCATATCCATATCCATATCCATATCCATATCCATATCCATATCCATATCCATATCCATATCCATATCCATATTCATATTCATATCCATATCAATATCCATATCCATATCCATATCCATATCCATATCCATATCCATATCCATATCCATATCCATTTCCATATCCATATCCATATCCATATTCATATCCATATCCATATCCATATCCATATCCATATCCATATCCATAGCCATATCCATATCCATATCCATATTCATTTCCATTTCCATTTCCATTTCCATATCCATATCCATGTCCATATCCATATTCATATGCATATCCATATCCATATCCATATCCATATCCATATCCATATCCATATCCATATCCATATCCATATCCATATCCATTTCCATATCCATATCCATATTCATATCCATATCCATATCCATATCCATATCCATATCCATATCCATATCCATATCCATAGCCATATCCATATCCATATCCATATTCATTTCCATTTCCATTTCCATATCCATATCCATGTCCATATCCATATTCATATCCATATCCATATCCATATCCATATCCATATCCATATCCATATCCATATTCATATCCATATCCATATCCATATCCATATCCATATCCATATCCATATCCATATTCATATCCACATCCATATCCATATCCATATCCATTTCCATTTCCATTTCCATATCCATATCCATATTCATTTCCATATCCATATCCATATCCATATCCATATCCATAACCATATCCATATCCATTTCTATATCCTCCCCACTTGCATTTACACTTGGTGAATTCTTTTTTGTTTGCTTCGTATAAATTTTACTTTTTTATAGAAATTTGAATGAAGCATTCAAAATCTAAGTCAGTGTAATTAAAAACATGAATTTAACTGAAACAACAGGAAATCATGCATAAAAACTGTCATCAAAGTTGCCAAAATTCTAAAAAATTTTTTCTTTTTTATCAAACCATGAGAGAAACTTTTATTTGTACTTCATGCTTAGTCACTCAATAAATTGCATTTCGAAGAAATATGGAGCCACACAATGTTATTTATTATTTGCTTGAATTATGGTTATAGATATGTATGTATTTGTAACTTTCAATTTTCATGGAAATTATTATGAAGCAAACAATACATTTCAGGATATTCATTTTTGAGCTTTGCGTATATAAGCAAAAGACAAATGACAAAAAAAAAAAAAAACTATATCAATTATTGAGTTTTTTCATTTTCTTTTATCTTTTTAATAAAAAAATGTAAAATTATTAAAATGAAATTGATTTTCTGCATCAGAAAAGATTCTTGCTTTTTTTATTTCTATTTTATGAAGATTCGTGTATGTCTTTATGTTAAACTTTGCGGTCTTAAGCTTTTCCTATGGAGTTTCATTGCATATTTATTGTTTGACATATTTTAAACAATAAAACGCTGCATATTTTCACTTTTTAATCACACATAATTATAAGCCACAAATACTATGACCAGGACGTGCAGGATTTTCAGAAAGACCCAACAGTGCACACAATAAACCCTTACTCCACTTACTCCACTTCTACACTCCGTCATTGCAACCCAATCTAAGCTTTCCTCTCGCACTCTTTTTCTCTTTCTCTCTCTCGCCCGTTCTATCCGCTGCCGTCATATACACTGCTATGTAAAGCAGGGTAATCATTTTTCCTTAAAGCCATCAGCAAAAATGGCCGACATTTTCAATTACAATGAAGGAATGTTGTGCAAAAATTTATTATTCCGACCGCCATTCATCTGCTGCAGCTAGCAACTAGCCGTTGCTGCTGCTAAACGCTTTAACTCCAGCATAGTTTCTACACTGCGCGCTACAAGCTGCCGTCCACTACTACTCAACCACCCACCATCAGCAGCGCCCACTCGCTTCTTTGCTATTTGGCTGCTGCTGTTGTTTGACGCTGTAGGTTTCACATCTCATATTCATGAGCAAAAATGATATTTCCCAGGAAATTTTTTAAGTCATTTTTCATGCTTTGTTTATAACTTACTTCTTCCTGATTCCGGCTTCCTGTGCCTTCCTAACTTGGAACTGCTGCCAAAACCAACTCCTTTCACATTGTCACAGTAGCTCTTGCTCAGTCTTTCTTCTACCTATTAAGCTGCTATCTGGCTAACTGGTCTATGTCTTGTTAGCTTTGGTAATTTTGCAGTTTTGCCTTTTTTTTTTCTTTGTTTTTTTAGCTTGACGCACTGAGCTCAGAGAATTTTATGTTTATGATGAGGAATGCAGTTATGGAGCTGTTTTGAGATTTTTCATCAGCTCATTTTTGATGCACTACAAATTTCTTGTTGTAGTTATTTTACGATAGTTGGCTGTTTCTTTGTTGCTCTAAATTTTTAGTTGTAAAACGTTATAAATCAAATGATGAAATTTCATCATATGAATAAAGTACATTTTTGGGACCCTTTAATGGCCATACAAATGAGTTCAAGTTTACGCTAAGATAAAAAAAAAAGGAAATTTAGGCTATAGAAGCGGTTATGTCTTTATATGTTTTTATAGCAAAAAATTTCGAAGGTATTCAAATGAATTTGTGAATTGAAAACAAAATTTGTCGGTTGGATATCTATTTCGTTAAGATAGTTAACATAACTAAAAATGTGTATTAATCCATAGAAGAGCAAAAATAAACAGTGAGACGGAATACTAATAAGCCTAAGAATAAATTGCAATAAGTAATTTCACCCACAGAAGAACAGAACACACAAGGAAGTCCACGACCTGGAATAATGATAGGTAATAGTGCTAAGTTTATTGCGGGTTATTACATCTGGAGTGGCATTAGATGAGATATGATAGTCGCAAAAGTACATCCAAACAACCCTCTGGTCTAAACCTGTAGTTGATGATAATGTAATGCAGAATAGTAAGCAGGATGTAACACGAACTATTTGTGCTGATAACGGTAGTCAGTTTTTTTTTTTCATTTTCAACTCAACAATTCGATCTTATTCGTCCGTGTTACTATATCGTGTT
The DNA here is from genome assembly GCA_943735915.1 of Pherbina coryleti. Classification (NCBI taxonomy): domain Eukaryota; kingdom Metazoa; phylum Arthropoda; class Insecta; order Diptera; family Sciomyzidae; genus Pherbina; species Pherbina coryleti. Next base: position 22,165,282 of record OX030948.1, read on the forward strand.
TTCGAACGTACCCCAATGACTGCTTACTATGTATGTAAGGTATATGTCATCATTGTTGAAGCGGCCATGTTCGAACAAGTGTAATAAAGAATTATATACAAGCGTTGCAGTTCTCACAGCTAGATTGTATTTAAGTTAAGGTAAAGAAGATGTCTCAAATTTGAAAAGCCTTTACTTTCTTTTAACCTTCATGAGCTCGGTTGTCTGCATTTGTAGCATTTTTACCGAAAAAAACTGAATAAAAAAATATTTTACAACAAAAGGCTCAGAGGTTTTCAGTAGCTTCCCAAAAATTCTTAAGCAGTTTTAGCCACTAACGGCATAACAAAAATATTTCACGAGACCTCCAGACCCTACTTGTGAAAATTACCGTTTCCTGGCTGGGTGTCTACAAATGTAGTCACCATATAAAATGTTTGTAAAGTGATGTCACTTTCTTACCCAATAAAAATTTCCCAATAATTGAAGAGTAATAGAGATCAGTGATGAGTTTCCAATGAATAACGAAATAATACTTGAAGAAGATGATATTCGATAGGATGAGAAGGAAGCAGACATATTCTTTGAAGGAGATTTCGACGAAGATTTGGATATCGAGTAAGAAGCAGGGTTTGAGCTTCCTGGTAAGTTGATTGCAAAAGACGTATAAGTGCTCATAATCAGCCCTATTGTGAATAAAATTTCACCCGGAATTAAAAAAAGGAATTTTCGTATTTTACGCAATCTATATATATAAAAAAGGAGCTTATAAGGCCGCAATAGACTCCTAAAGTACTCATCCGATTAGCATGAAAACTTGCGTATAGAAGGTTTTTGGTACGGTGCGTGTTTGTGGGATATCAATTTTGATCCACCTTGAACACCAGAGGGCGCTGTAGTACAAATTTTTTACAAAACTGCCTAAAACTCACAAACCGCTTATGCGATAAGAATGAAAAGTGGTATACAGTGGGTTTCATGTACGTTGAGTGTTCTGCTGCTATCGTTTTCGACCTATCTTGAACACCAGAGGGCGCTATAGTACAAATTTTTTACAAAACCACCTAAAACTCCCAAACCGCTCATGCGATTAGAATAAAAATTGGTATATAGTAGTTTTCAGGTACGATGATATTTTTGATGGTATCTTCTTTGAACCACCTTGGACACCAGATGGTGCTGTAGTAAAAATTTTTTACAAAATCGCATATTTTTAGTTGTTTCCTTAGGCTACATATGCAGATATTTACAACATATAAAATATTTCTTAAATTAAGTAAAATTAAAAAAATTCCGTTATTTTGACATCAAAAACATGAACATATCTTGAAAACTATGAAACATTTACCTACAACGATATATTTAATGCAACATTGTTGCTGAATAATGAGAAAAAAACAATCAGAAATTTAATTTCGACTTTCGAGTCAAATATCTCCGCTGCTTTTGTATACATTTTGTTAAATTTTTTTTTTTGTCTTAAAGCTTAATCAACGTACTATGAAAACCTTATTGCAAAAATATCGTTAGTTGAGTATGTATATTTCAAATATTTTTTTCAAAAAAGGTCTGAAATTTTGGAGTTTTCCTCAAAAAAAGGCTCAAAATTTATTTTTGTTGTAAAACTAATTTAAATTCAAATTCGCAAACTTTCAATTCTATTTAAAAACTATAACATTTGTAAACAAAAGTTATTTCAATTTTACGCAAAAATTAAAAACCATTTTTGTGATTCAAAAAGCAAGGCCTACCCCTTGATTTTTTCGAAGATAATTTTTTTTCCAATATTGTGTTTTTATATTTTTGAAAAAATATGCAAGCTAAAAAATTAATTTTTTAGAAAAAATTATCTTAGTATCTCTTACCAATCAAAAGTTATAGCCAATAATCTATATCCAAAATATATATACAAAAAGCAAAACGCTGTCTGTGTGATGGCTGGAAACTTCCAAATTACTTAGCCGATAGAGCTGAAATTTTGGCAGTACATTTTTTTCAAGTACGATATGGCTTAAATTTCTGTCACACCCCCTTTTACCGCCCACAAATCAATAAAAATGCTATATTTCCTACGGTTTTCGTCGATTTGGCTACATTTTGGTAATTTAGTTTGTATGCTCACTGTCGGAATCTGTACTAAAACTGGGCAATGTCCATCTACTAGAAAACTGGGATGGGCATTATATAGGGGGATATGGCTCCGCCCATACAATTTGTATTATTGAATAGTTTTGAAAGTAAAAGTAGCAGTACTTATATACAAACTCAAAATGGAGTTACTATTTGGTGATCTCCTGCTATTGGGAAACTGTAGGAAACGGTCAGTGGAAAATGACAGTGGTTCAAACTATGAGTTTAAGAAAAGTTTCAAATACACCTATTATGTTCCCATATAGTTGCAGGGTGCAGCAACGCCCGCCAGGAAAAGGCTAGTGTTCAATAAACTTTTGAAAAATTTGAACACAAATATTTGCATTCATCGCCTATTTTTAAGATCACCAGAAAAAAATAGTTTTTAAAAGCATCCCCTGTCTAAAAACTGAAAATTCCCTTTTTCAATTCCGGTCGGAATTTTATTTATAATAGGGCTGAATATGTTTCGTAGCACCACTGTTGACCCATCTCGAGCTACCAAAGGGCTCATTGAGTCCACCGTATTTGATTTGATAATCACATCATTAATGTTCGAGCAGATTCTGATGGATACTAACGAAAAAGCTCAGAAAACTTTTCAAAAGTGGAATTATCAAAACACCACTTCAAAAGAGAGGGTGTGGAATAAGTTGACAAACATTGAATTGAGGGCTTCTATTTTTGGCAGGCGTAAATAAATCAAACGTGTGGCGTCCGTGGCGTAGTTGATTAAAGTGCGTGGCCGCTATGTCAACGAACTTTGGAAACCCAGGTTCGAACCCCAGCAGCGACAGAAAATTATTTGAATTAAAATAATTTTTCTGTACGGCCGCCACCTCTCTGCAGACAATGGCAAACCTCAGAGAGTAATCAAAATGCCATGTAAAGCCTCTTGATAACGAGAACATTCCGTTCATCGCCGTTCGGAGTCGGCGTTAAGCATGTAGGTCCGGTTCTCGGTCAATTGTGTACAAACTTAATAACACGCACAACACAATTGATCATAAGAAGCTAGGTCAAAGTCCTTTCAAGGGCTGAAATGGCCAGTTATTTATTTTTTTTTTTTTTTAATAAATCAAACAATGAGTATTCAGATGTTTTCTGGAGTAAAGAAGTAGTTTGTTATCGTGCAACAATGGCATAATTCCAGAATGTTCCGATTTATTTGGTTTGACAGTCAGAGCTGCTCGACTGGTTAGCGATAAGGCTGCTCCATTTTTTGCTTTGTGGACCCAAATGAACTGCAATTTTCACAGGTACTATCAACTATCGGGAGAAATAATTTTGGACGAGCAACTATTTGCATATCGCGGAAGAACTAAATTCACACAGTTCACACAGTATATCCCATCCAAACCGGCAAAGTATGGGATGCAAACTCATTCTATCCTATCAGTAGCGAGAGAGACGTTCAAAGACTGGTCTACCATTAGAGAACATAGGGAGAACCATAGTCTGTGACAATTTTTTTAGATCATTAAATTTTGGTAAGCATTTAATGTCCAAAGGTCTTGCTCTTCTTGGTACTGTTTGTCAAAACAAGACATTTGTGCCAAATGAGCTGAAAGCAGACCGCAAAAGCGCAAAAAAATCTACAGTCTTTGGTTTTATCGATTCAAAATTTGCGTTGGTGTCCTATGTGACAAAGAAGGCGTAAGCAGTTATTCTTCTTGCCAGTACACCTTTGACAATTCCTATATCCATCAAACATACAAACGACGGTAGCCTAGAAAAATAGCTTTTAATGCCATCAATTGAACACCGCTCTGATATTCGAAAAGTATTAGGCTGTGCTCAAACATGCCAAGCTTTTGAAATGGCACTCATTCGCTGTCCTTCTACTTCTACTTCTGGCACTATTTTCTAGAACTTGCCTGAGATTTCTAATGACAAACAGCCCGTGCACTCCGTCCGTTGTCAATATTGTGAAATTGGAAAGCGTAAACCTACAAGTAAGATTTGTAGTTTGTGTAAAAAACCAGTATGCGACGCATATGCCGTCACATTTACTTTAGGAAAATGCTGTTCTATTAATGAAAATTAAACTTTTCACCTCATTTTTGTATTTAAAAATGACTCTTTTAGATTAATATGTTAAAATGTACTTACAAGTGTTTATTTTTTTCATACGTTCATAGGTTTCTCATACAAATACACGCTTGCTACAAATGTAGACTTCCGACCGGCTACGTAAGATTACAATCCCGTGCACATGAAGGTTAACTATTCATTCCAGTGATAAATGGTCGTTTTAATCATAAAATAATTTTTTTTATAAAATACTTATTTAATTTGAACTATTATGATACTTCATAATTATGATACTTTTCGTAAAGTCGTCTTTCTTCATTCTTAATTGAAAGAAAACAAGTTGTTACACAGACGAATATATTCTGTGAAAAAAAGATAGCGCCAGACGAACACAGGCAGACTCCTGCTTACAATTCTGCATTACAATTTCATAGAAGACAACTTTTTACCAGCAGGATGCTAAACATACTTTAGGCATTTCTTATCTCTTCACTATAGAAAAGAATACTAAGCACCGTACACCTAGATACGTAGACAAGAATGATATTATATATATTAAATTCCAGTTAATTATTACTTTTATGCTCTGTTCAGTTTTTAATTTTTGGGAATTTTAACTATCCCATTAACTAATTATCACATTTATCATGTGAAAACCCAAGATAACAGAAAAATGTTAGGTTTTCTCAAAAGAATAGCCACTTTAAATGTAAACGTTAGTTCCTTACAGTAAAAATATGAGTGATTATCATAAAAGATCAAGATTAAACTTGTATTTCATACCTTAATCGTAAAATATTGGTTTTCGGACTTAACGCCCCCATTTTAAAGATAAAATTTATTTTTCGTAAAAAAAAAAAAACATAAAAAACACAAAATTAAATTCCTGATAAAATTTTTATTCCTTTATAAAGTTTAAACCTTGACATTATGTTTGAAATTCATACTTTAGCATTTAAATGGTCACTTAAAATCAATTTCAAGAATCGGTCTCTTTGGGGTAAGTTTCGAATATTTTTTTCACATTTCGGGCGGTATATCGGTCATAACTTGACAAATGTTGGCTTTCAAGTATCTAAGTTTGAGGCTTATCCATATAAATATGATCTTTCGCATTCCCTAGAAAAACAAATTACAATGGCATCAAAACGCTTGATCTCAGTGGCCAATAAACGTCATCTGCATGTTAAACTTCGCGTCCTAGAAACCTCTCACACAATAAAGCCAGAATCGGTCATGTTGTGTGGCTTATGGCGCCGCACACTGTGTCCACCGCGGCAATAAATCAATTTGGTCAATCTCTCCGATTTTGATGATTTTTGCACAGCTTGTTAAAAAATATCTAAAGTTCATGTCTGAAAAATTTCATGCAAATATCTCCATTGGTTTTCTGTCCAGAGCAGCGCAAAGTTGATGTATGTGAACAAGTGTCAAATGTGATAGTTATGTCATATTCAATAAGGTATGTTTCATATATATAACGCCACTTCGAAATTGTTGATTGCTCTGTAACAGTTTATGTACAACAAATACAATGTTCTGAAAATATGTTTGTCTATGTGCGACAACAATAGTTAGCAAGTTTTTAGTCTCTGCTGATAACGGTACAGTAGTTATTGCTAGAAATAACTTTTAATGCTGTCTCATATTTATAACGCCACCTGCAGTTATTCGTTTATTTGCGTTCAAAGTGTAAGGTTTAAAATTTTTTAACATTTCTTTTCAATCGGTATAAACGTAAATTAAAAAAAAAAACGTAAATTAAAAATGCCCCGTGGAACTCAACTCAGTTGTGAGGAAAAGGGAAAAATCGTGGTTTTGAAAGAAGAGGGATATGGAGTAAGAGAAATCGGTCGTAGATTAAACCGCAGTCACAGAGTGGTCCAAAATTTTTTGAATAATCCCGAAAAGTATGGGAAAACGAAAAGGTCAGGACGAAAAAAAATGCTCTCTGGCCGCGATGAGCGTAAAAATATTCGAGCCGCGAGCAACACCACACGCAGTTTGAAAGAATTACGTGACGTTGTGGATAACAAAGTGTCACGTACAACGGTATGGCGAGTTCTACATGAGTGCAAACACATTCGAAATGAACTCATGAAATGGGTTCCTGCACTTACGACTGCTCATAAGAGAGCACGTTTAGAGTTTGCAAGGAGAAACATGGGTATAAATTGGCCATCCGTAAGCTTCTAAATGATTTTTAAAATGGGTTCAAATATTAAAACTTTTCATTCTCAGGTCATTTTTTCCGACGAGAAAAAATGGAATCTGGATGGTCCGGATGGATTTCGGCATTATTGGCACGATTTGCGGCGCGAACCCATCCAATTCTCCAAACGAAATTTTGGTGGAGGGAATGTAATGATGTGGAGTGCGTTTTCAGCACAAGGATGTTTGGAACCGCATTTTGTGAGCACAAGGATGAAAAGCTCTGATTATGTTCGTGTGCTGGAAAATAGTTTGACTCCGTTTTTGGAAGAAAACGTGCACACAGAGTGGGTTTTCCAGCAGGATAATGCCGCAATCCATACAAGTCGGGAGACAAAAGCTTGGTTTCAAGCAAAGGCAATAGATTTACTAGAATGGCCAGCACGCTCACCAGATCTTAATCCCATCGAAAATTTATGGGGAATTTTAGCTCGTCGAGTTTATAAAGATAACCGGCAATTTCACAACGTTGAAGAGCTAAAAGCAGTTATTTATGAAAAATGGGGCCAAATTGAGCCAACCATAATAAAAAACTTAGTGGATAGTATGCCTAATCGTATTTTCAATGTTATAAGAGTCAAAGGCGCAGTTATTTAACAAATTAAAGCTTTGAAAATACCAAAAGGTCTTGTTTTATTATTTATTTAGTTAAAAGTTTGAAGTGGCGTTATAAATATGAGACAGCAAAGTAATGTCTTGCAATAACTATTGTACCGTTATCAGGAGAGACTTCACAATTGCTAACTATAATTATTATGCATAGATGAACATATTTGCAGAACATTGTGTTTGTTGTAAACAAACTGTTTTAGAGCAATAAACAATTTTGAAGTGGCGTTATATATATGAAACATACCTTAGCTTGTTGCATATAAACTATACATCGAATGTACCTTATAAGTATTTTTTCTCTTAAAATAGACATTAAGCATTATGTAAATTAAAAAAAAAAAATTTTTTAATTTGACAAGAAAATTTTTTTTAACAATATATTTTGAACCAAAAAAAATCAACATTTATGATTTTCCGGTAGACTTTTAGTTGTGTGCGAAGCAGTGCGACACATGGAGTCATATACCAAATTAAAGCTGAGAATCTCAGCTACCAGGTTATTAAAAAAAAACCTGCTCATTTTTGCGCCTCCGCGAAAAAAACAATGAAAAACCAAAAAATGACAGTGCAAAAACCCTGCTTATGCGTTATTTTGCGCGAGCAAAAACAACTGCGCATTATTTCTTTCTTTGCTACTCGTTGTTGTTTTGCATATGTTCATCTCTATCACTTTAATTATGTATTTATTCTTTATATAATGTTCATAAAAAACCTTTTTTTACTGTAAACATGATTAGAATAAAATCTTTATAGTTCTAAGATATTCGTTTTGTTTGAATTTTCAAATGTACTTATAATTATCAATAAGACTCAAATAAAATTGATTCGATTTGATTTGTATTTATTCTTTGTCATATATATAACACATGTTTTAACCTAAGAACAATTAAACGTATTTATTTTATTATTTTAAGAAGAACAAGAACTTATATGCTGGTTTACCTATTTTTTGAACTTATGGTATTGATTGATATTGTTGGTGTTCTTTTTGCGATTCGAGAGCTAGAGTTTTCTCAAAGGTCAAGCGTTAGAAAGCGAGTCGAGGACGATTTAAGAATTATAGCATTCTCGACAGAAACGGGTGTTAGTTCTCAAATCCAAAAATTACTGTTTCTTAAATATAATTTATCAAAACCGAAACTTGCTTTACATTAAATTTGAGAGAGTTAAAGTGATAACTGAGTGATTATTAAGCAATTGAAGCAAATTTTTTAAAAACAATGGAAAATTCCAAAATATCTTTCAGCAAGCTTTCGGAAATTGTTATTGATAGTAAAAAAGATATTGATCTTATAATTGGTGTAGTTTTCGTGAATTATAAAATTGTGTCTGAGGAAAATAAAGAAAAGTTCAGACGGTTCATGAAACAAACATTTATGCCTCAATTTTTAAAGAAGTGGAACAAGTGTAACCGTCATGCATCAAGATTTTTTATTCAGAATGAAGAATGGCTAACACATTCTTATACGTTGACTGATGAAGTAGTGGATGTAGTTGACCAAGCCGAGTCTACTCCTGGTAAACGTGGACGTCCAACGAAAACCTTTGAGGAGAGCAATGCCAGAACGAAAAGGAAAAAGCTGACTTCATTTTGTGAAGACAACTCTGAAGCAATCATATTATCTGCAGCTAATGAAATTGAAAACAAAAATGAAAACCAAAAATGTTTTAGCCCTGAGAAAGCACTAAGTCTCATTGTTGATGCTTCATTGACAATACACCAGTATGAGGTACTGCGAAGATCAGCAAAAGATATTGGCTATAATATATATCCAAGCTACAAACAGGTTTTGGCAGCAAAAAAAACGTGTTATCCAGCAAACGTAAAAGTAGAGGAAAATTTAAGCAAAGTTAGTTTGCAGGAGCTTTTGGATCATACGGCAGCTAGACTGATGAAGTCAAAATCCGAAAATGAAGTAGCATCATTTCCAAAATATATGCAACTCATGAGTAAATGGGAATGTGATGGCTCATCAGGACATTCAGAGTATCACCAAAAATTTGCGAATGAGACTTTTTCAGGCAAAAGTATGTTCTTGACGTCACTTGTGCCATTGCTAATAACTGAACGGAACGATGAGTCAAAAGTTTTGTGGAAAAATTCAGAGCCATCCTCAACGAAACATTGTAGGCCGTTAAAATTTGAATTTGTTAAGGAGACTTTGTAAATGAAATAGAGTGAAACTGTAAAATTTTTTTTATTGGAGTTGTATGGGGGGTGGGCGTAAAAGTGGACAGATTTTATTCATATATTCAAAACAGCATTTAATAGATGTTATATACATTTTTGCGAAAAATAACCATTCTAGTTACAAATTTACAGAAGATATGGTCTTTTTTAAAATATTAGTTGTATGGGAGGTGGGCGTAAAAATGGGCGGATCAAGTTCATATTTTCAGGAGCAAATTCTACAATTATAATATTAACGTTCTGTGAAAATTGAGTTGATATATTTAAAATCATGGAAGTTAGGCCACATTTTCTATTTAAGTTGTATGGGAGGTGGGCGTAAAAGTGGGCGTATTTTTGTAAAAAATAAATTACAATTCTTTAAAAAAATTTTAAAAAAATGTGTGCAAAATTTCATGAAGCTACGCCTCCTCCCTGATTTAAGACCGCCAAATACACTACACGGACACAGTGTGCGCCGTCTTGTTAGAAACACATATCATCCAAGTTATAATCTTGGCCAAAATCAGCCAAAATAAAAAAAAAAAAATCAGTTCTTATAAAACCAATATTTCGCATTAACTTCAACTGTCAAACTTTCAAGTTTTTGGAAAAAAACTTCGGTCAGATGACGCCTCCAGCATTATAAGCTTGTTTTACATAAAACGTGTAAAATAAACTTGTTTCAACTAATGAGTGGGCATTGTTAAGCTTCTTTTCAATAATCAGAATTATTTCTAAATAATTATTAGGCTTTAAGGTCATTATGGCGGCCATGACAACAAAGAATTCGAAATGATTGGCATTTAAATGGAACGAAAGTAAAGATTTTTTTTTCATTTCAGTGAAATACTTTAATAAAAACTGATTTATGCGCACAAAGACAGTAACAATAACAAAACAAAAACAACAAAGGCAAATAAGCTAAAAGTTGCCAAGGACGCATTTGCTTTGAAGTCAATCAATCAAAGGATGCAAAAAAGCAAAAACATAAAAAAACAAATAGAAAATTTTCATATTTTTCCAACACATCATCAGTTAAGGAAACTAGTTGGTACATAAATAACTCATTTCCAGAAAAATCCTTAAGAGGAAGAAAAATATGAAGAATTCGAAGAATAAGCAAACGAAGAAAGTGAAAGACTGCAAAAAAAGCAAAGCATAGAAGAACATATTTCCTTTGTAAGCAAGCAACATTTAATCATCTTTCGGCGCATTAATTAAACGGCTGCCTGAGTAGCGCGCATCGTGGGCGTAGCATCCATCAGATGCTATCCGTTTACAAATTATTTGCAGCATTCTAATTTAAAAGTCCTTAGCTCCGCGTCTTATGGCACAACAACGAGAAGCATTTCTTGAAGTGTTGCCAGATTTTCCTTGGAGCAAAACGGAGCGAAGGGGAGATTTGTATGAACTGGATTTTAAAGAAATTCCCAGAATAATTGAAGAAAAGCAAGAGTAAAAGAAAAAGCAAAAGCAAAATCAAAACAAAATCAAAAGCAGCAGAAAAAGCAAAAACATGCAAAACACAAGCGAAAGCAAAATTAAAATAAAATCAAAAGCAGAATAAAAATCAAAATCAAAATCAAAATCAAAATCAAAATCAAAATCAAAATCAAAATCAAAATCAAAATCAAAATCAAAATCAAAATCAAAATCAAAATCAAAATCAAAATCAAAATCAAAATCAAAATCAAAATCAAAATCAAAATCAAAATCAAAATCAAAATCAAAATCAAAATCAAAATCAAAATCAAAATCAAAATCAAAATCAAAATCAAAATCAAAATCAAAATCAAAATCAAAATCAAAATCAAAATCAAAATCAAAATCAAAATCAAAATCAAAATCAAAATCAAAATCAAAATCAAAATCAAAATCAAAATCAAAATCAAAATCAAAATCAAAATCAAAATCAAAATCAAAATCAAAATCAAAATCAAAATCAAAATCAAAATCAAAATCAAAATCAAAATCAAAATCAAAATCAAAATCAATATCAAAACCAAAATCAAAATCAAAATCAAAATCAAAATCAAAATCAATATCAATATCAAAATCAAAATCAAAATCAAAATCAAAATCAAAATCAAAATCAAAATCAAAATCAAAATCAAAATCAAAATCAAAATCAAAATCAAAATCAAAATCAAAATCAAAATCAAAATCAAAATCAAAATCAAAATCAAAATCAAAATCAAAATCAAAATCAAAATCAAAATCAAAATCCAAATCCAAATCATAATCAAAATCATAAACACAAACATGGTAAAAGCAAAAGAAAATTCAAAAGATTTAGATTTTGATTTTGAGCTTCCTATCTAGGACAAGGACAAGTATTTGGAGAAGAACAAGACTAATGACGAGAATTAGTCAAATGAGTAGGAAAAGAACAAGTACAATGATGAGGATACGTATTAACGCAATAACTTGGACAAGAAATTAGACAAAAAATTGGTTCAGGATTAGAACAAGGAATTGTACTAGGATTAGGATAATGTTGGGATAAGTTTCGGATGAGAGTAAGGACATGAATAAAAAAAGAACTGTTACATCAAAATATTGTACCTATCAACAGAGCCAACTTTATCCGTTTTCTTTTTGAACATTTACCTTAACGAGAATAGTGTTCCAATAAGATAAACCGATCAATTTGGTTTCCGATTTTGGTTTTTTTTTTTTAATTTTTTGCACAATGTATGAAAAATATGTACAATTCCGCATTTTTGAGAAATTTTTTTTTTTTAAAAATGTTAAAACTTTCAAAACTTGACCTTTTCGAAAAATTCTTTTACAAAATCGATAATTTTGTGGCAATATAAATTATACTTTCAAAAAAAAATAAAAACAAAGTGCGTTCTTTTGCAATTTAACTCCTTCAAAAACGTATTGAGTTTTTTATAAAATGAGCACTTTTTCCACACATAAATCCATTTCATTAACAAAAGTTTGTTGCGGCACCTATAAATCTTCTGCGATCGAACTCTTATCTGAGATTCATTACTTTTTCGAATAACGGAAAGTTTTAGGGGGTGTCCCGAATCATATCGACATTTTCATGATGAAGGACGACCTTAATATAGACTGTGGGCAAAATATACCGGGAAATTTTAATTTAAATTTTTTGGAGATTCCGATAGGGACAATTTTTTTTTATTTTTTAGTTGGCTCTACTGTCAACGACTTCTGTGCCAAATTACACGTCAAAATATTCATTAGTGTTTGAGATACGCGTCATTTTGTAAATAGCTAAAAGTTAATTTTTATTTTTTTATGATGTCTGAAAATGTTCAACAACGCAATTCCATCAAATTTTGTGTGCGGAATAAAATTTCTGCTGCCGAACGTTGAAAAAGTGGCAGATAGCCTTGGGTAAGCAAGCTCTATCGAAAACAAGAGTTTATGAGTGGTACATAATGTTCAACAAGGTCCAAGAAAGCGTTGAAGACGAGGCACGACCAAGGCAATCATCAACATCAACTCATGAGCTACACTTCAACATTACCGAAGAATTGCTGCTCCAAAATCGTCGGTTGACAGTCCGAGACCTTACTGACCTTGTTGGCAAATCGGAAGGATCAGTGAAAATCATTTTGAGTGACCATTTTGGCTTCAGAAAAGTTAAATCTCGTTTGGTGCCAAAATCGCACAATTTCATGAAAAAACAGCGCCGCGGTGATGTATGTAAAACAATGCTTTCCGACTATTAAGACAAAATGAAACGCATCACAACGGGAGATGAGACTTGGATCTACGCTTAAGATCCGGAAACAGCCGATCAATTGGGTGAATACCGTACCAAAGATGAGCTTAGACCGAAAAAACCACGTCAAAGAAAGTCAAAAATCAAGGACATACTGACAGTTTTCTTCGATTATCGTAGCCGATAAACAGCCGATCAATCAGGTAAATACCGTACTAAAGACGAGCTTAGACCAAAAAAACCCACGTCAAAAAAAATTAAAAACCCAAGGTCATGCTGAGAGTTTTCTTTGATTATCGGAGTGTGCTGCATTATGAATTCCTTCCAAAAGGTCAAACTGTCAACAAGGAATACTTCTTGGGTATTATGCGTCGTTCGCGTAATGCTGTGCGTCAAAACAGACTGGATTTGTGGAGAGACAATTCTTGCTTTTTGCATCACGATAATGCACCTTCTCACACTGCTCTCGTAATTCAGGATCATTTCGCCAAAAACTCGACCGATATCGTTTTGCAACCACCGTATTCACCTGACATAGCACCATGTGACTTCTGGCTATTGGCTAAACTCAAGAGACAACTCCGTGGACACCGTTTTGAATCGATAGAAGAGATAGAAACCGAAACGACTGAAGAATTGAAGGCTATACCGAAAGAGGACTTTGCCGCGTTTTGAAAATTAGAAAAAAACGTTGGCACAAGTGTATTGCATCCGGGGGGGGGGCTATTTTGATGGGGATGAAGTGAATTTAGAAGAATAAATATAGATTTTTTGATTTGCAAACAAATTCCCGATATTTTTTGTCCACAGGTATATCTACATATTATATATTATTATTTGAATTTTATTTAAAGATTGAATACAAAAGGTTTTGTTTAAAGATATTTCATCAATTTGTTAAATTTTTTTATCCCGGAAACCTAAAGAAAAAATCCGTGGTTTTTGAGACGCTAAAATTTCCTAGTTAGCAGAATACGACATTCCGGGACTGAACGCCCTAGTTGATAAGTATTTTTAAAAACGATAGGAATAAGGAGATAGAAATTTAAGGCAATATATGAGAGGTCTGACAGAAAACGAAATATCTGGCAACACCTCTTTCTTGATTGTTTGAGTAGGTCGCCCGGTGCGTTAAGATTTTCTGTGTTTTTTTGTGAATGATGTTTTCTGGATTTTGTTCCAATTATGCTAAAAGTAAAACGGTTATTAATAATACAGAGTCTGGGATATGGAAAAACAATAACAGCAGAGATATAGAACAAATAGAAAATACAGAAGAAATGGCATTTTTTTGCAGACACAAAATCCTTTAACACCATTTAAAGCATATTTTTCCGGATATAAATTTCAATGGCATACCATCAAAAGTGATCCCTTATAGGAGATAAGAAGCAGCAAATTTAAGCTGATTGAGAACTAATAATGAATCAAGGACCAAAAGGAAATTCGTCGAAAATAAGATAAAAGCCATGCCACTCAATCAAGTGTCATTCGCCACTTATTCAACACACGAATGAGCAACAACAATGGACGCGACGTTAGCATAAAGCAACCGCAAAGAATCGATTCTAAAATATCCGGAGTAGGTATTAAAGATGGCGCCATCAATCACTCGGTAATTGCCAACAGCTACGTTGTCGTCAGCCAGGTATAAAGAAAGGTAAGCTGAGCTCATGACACGTTGTTTTTGTTACCTAAACCGCAATCTAACTGAGTCAGCAGGGAGCAGCAATAACACCAAAAAACCAAAAAAAAAAAAAAACAAAAAACCACAACAAATAAGAGATTAGCTGCGATCATGTGAGACAGTGAGTGTGTGTGTGTGTATATGCACACGTGTGTGTGCGAAAAAATAAAAAAAAAGAAAAACAAAAAAATTAAACAAAAACAACAAGCTTTGTGGTGCTCCAAAAAACTATTTATGCCTGATCCTGCACTGACACAGACACAGACTCACTTGCTTCCTGGCTCACGACGCTCACACAATTTACCACCGAAGATTGATTAGTTTTTAACAACTTAACAAATTTATGCAACAACAACAAAAACAACACAAACACATACATACACACAAACACACACACACACACACGCACGCATACAGCCACACACACAAAACAACGCCATCAACGCTGGCTAGATATACAGCATCTTGGCGAGTAAAAGAAGTAACAACAAAAGAAAAAAAATTAGCAAAAGAAAAATATCAACAAAAAAATTTGCAAAGCACATAAATAAAAATAAAAAAAAAAACACAAAAAGAACCTACTAAAATGGCGCAAAACAGACGTAATCCGAAACAAGGCGCACGGCAAACGAAAACATGGCGTACAAATGTGAGCACGTGTTTCCTGTTTCCTGTTTGCCTTTCTTTATTTACGCTCTGTGCTTGTGTTGGCTTGGGTTGCTTTTGCGACTGAATGACGAGTGGAAACCACAAGGCCAGCTTAGCATAACATCAAAAAAACAAAAAAAAAAAAAAAAAACAAAAAAAAATAGTCTTCTTTTGTGAGCAAAATTGTTGTCCTTTTCAGCGTTACTAGCCGGATTATGGGATTTTTTTTTTCGCCACGAAAAAAAAGCACAAACTTTTATTAGTTGAATTAGCAAACAAAAGTTTAAAAAAAAGCAGATATAATTTTTTTTTTATTAGTTTTCTCTTGTTTTTTTTTTTTACTTCAGCTCGGATTTTGCGATTTTGCTAGAGCAATAAATTGTTGTCCGATTTTTCAGACATGCTTAGCGTAGGTTTTTCGTTTAGTTTAAAAGCTTGATAAATTTTTAAAATGACATCTAAAAATAACATAAAAAGCATAACAACAAAACAAAAAAGAACTAAATCACAAAAAGCACGCATAAGACATAGAACAACATCCAGTTTCCATTTTATGACATGTTTGGTAATGAAGTTACACAAAAAAAAAAAAAAAAAAATTAAAAGGAAACTACTTTTCATACACAAAATCATACACCACAAGACCACAGTAATATTTATCTTTCAAAGTTAGTTTAGAGAGTAAGAGGAACGCTTTCAAACTGCACTTGGTCATAGATGTCACCAAACATAGATCTGCATATATTTTCCTCAAAGTAGCTCATTAATTTCTAGAGCTGTGTTGAAATTTGAAATATTTTTTTATAACTTTATATACAGTCATTTATTTTGGCATAAATATAGACTGCCACGTTACAATGGTACGCATATTTTTGCTCACATTTAGATTAAACTATGCAAAAACTAAAAATTTTATTAAATCATCCTATTAAGCTAGCTTAGAACTTCATTTCCGTAGAATAAACCTTCATTGCATTACTAATTGTTAAGAAGTTTTAAGTATCAAAAATGGACTGTCACGTTACGATATTCTTAGAAATTAGTTCAGAGGTTTTAGGCATTTTTTTACTTTTATCTGTGGTTAATAAATTATAAGTACCTAACATAGACTGTCAAGTGACAAGTTTTCTGAAATGACTTCAGAGGCTATTAACAGAGGCTATATACATTTTCAATATAATCTGCTCTTCTTCCACAGAAATTAAATATTTGTCATACTATGTTAGAAGTAATAGCTCAAAGCAGAGAAAAAAACATTGAATTTTAATGGAAAATTTTCAAATCATATCGGAAATTGTCAAAACTTGTGATTGGCATCGTAATAAAAAAAAACACTGTCACTGTCCAGTACTATTCTGTAATGAACATTGTTTGTGGGAGTACAGAAATGTTGAATTTCACTTTACAAAACTTAATCCGCGAAAGCCAAACATTTTTACTTCGGCACTTTTGTCGTATTCATAAGTATTGTGTTTTTGGATGAATGCAGTCTAGTACAGTTTTTGAAGTGACAACATTACCTTTTACCTCGCAGGTAACGTTTTACCAAAGTGCATGGGCGTTGCATGGATTTGTTACTCGCTGAGTATAGGTGCTCAGGAATAAGTAATGGTGCAACAGTAAAGATTAATTCTTTGATCCTGCAAAAACAAAAATAAAGAAAAAAAATCAAAAATAATAATCCAAATGGGACGTGAAAGGATCTGACAAAGTTAATAAGAGCAAAAGCAAAATCAAAACCAAAAGCGAAAGAAAATGCAAAGGCAGTAAAAATAAAACTAAACGTGAAAATTAAATAAATAAAATAAAAATAATAATAAAAATAAAAATAAAAATAATAATAAAAATAAAAATAATAATAATAATAATAAAAATAAAAATAAAAATAAAAAAAAAATAAAAATAAAAATAAGAATAAAAATAAAATGAAATATAAAAATAAAAAAATAACATTAAAATTAAAAATAAAAATAAAAATAACTATACTCTTAAAAAAAAATAATAAAAATAAAATTAAAAATAAAATCAAAAATAAAAAGACACAGTATAGCTTGTATACAATACAGAAGTGAAACTTTTTCTCTGTATACACTCTTTCTCTTCTAGAACAAGAACAATTTGAGTGTAAATGCTCGATTATGCAGTCGTAAAGCTCCGCAACATAACGTGGCGTAAATTTCTATCTGGAATATAATCCTACGTTACGTTACAATTTCACTAACAACTTACAAGTATTGCTCATAAGATAGAACTCTTCGCCACGTTACGTTGTTTTGCTTTACGATTGCATAATCGAGCAAAAAAAAAAAAGAACAAAAGAAATACAATAAAAATTTTTCATAAAAAATATTCTGTTTATTTTATATTCATCCTGTGATTGGTTCGTGGTTCATCTGGTAATATTATTATTGGTTTGTGATAACTGAAATATGAGACTATGTCCATGATTCGATATTTTCGAGATACCGCACAGTGGTCTAGAGTCACAATTTAGCACGAAAAAAGGCAAATCAATTGAATTACTATGTTAACATAATAATTAAAGTAGTAATAATAATTCAGTATTGTGTATAACTTTTACACATACATTTACGCACATTTATTTAAATAAAAGATTACAAAGATATTAACTTAAATTAATTTCACTATTTACAAAATATGACAAACACACGTTAATATACGTGTAAATTTTTCGAAAAAAAACATTTTTTTTTTTTTTAATGTCTTCTTTATAGTTTAAGAATATACATTAGACCGGTTCAAAAATATATGAGGAAAATTATAGGTCTTTTTTTCTTCGGTGCGCGTCGATTTTCTGAAAGTTCCATTCCTAATGAGAACAAAAATGTCTTAAGACCCAAAAAAATTTGACCTCTAGATATTGCTGAAATCGTTTAAAGGTCATTTTGAAGCTATTTACGACTTAGATCATACTGAATAATATGTTGTCCAAACCGAAACACATGTTGAATATATTGTGATGAAGAATCATTTATAATAATCTAAGCTATTTTCGTTTTTTTTATTTTTTTAAAAAATGCATCTGATATTTTTTGGCGGAACTTTGAAAATGCAATTTAACTCCTTAGTCAGAATTATAGTATTTCCACATAAAATTTTTTTCTTATTTTGTTCGAGTGACATTTTGTTTGTAATTTTGTATTTTTGTGCGGAGCTTAAGGTTTCTTGCTATACTTACTGCATAATTTTTGGACCATAACATGAAAAAAAGAATAAAAAACACGACAAACATTTGTTTTTCCTTTTTAAAAATATGATTTTTTGTTATGTTTTTCAAATTTTTTCTATGGTTTCACCTTTTTTAATGGTGAAAGGTGAACAAGTTAATTGCATTTTTTATTTAACTTTCTTGATATCACAATTTTTTTTTTAATATAGGTACAAACGCCCCGTTATAGCAGAAATTGCATTAAAAAAATTTGAGCAACACTTATGGTACCTTGGTGAAGAGCTTGTAGGGTTATCATTTTTCGATATGTCTTTAAGTATTGACACTCACTCATTCAAATGGCGGAATCAATACAAAATAAGCCAGGAACTGAAAAGTCGTTAAAAAAGGCTTCAAGTAAACCAACATATTTAAATGTTAATCTGCATGATTTTGTAGCAATCAACACTAGATTGTTTTTTTAAAAAACTGAATGTTTCGACTGAGTTTTTAAAACTTCACCCTGATGAGTGGCTTAATAACAGCGCATACGTTAGTGGTCTTCAAATGGTCACTCAGCTCATATTATTATCGATTCAGCAGAGAAAAGTGTAGCTTTAATAACTGAATTTAATAATTCAATTACGTCAAATAAAGAGCAAAAACAATATTTGCTGCAAGTGGTACATAACCATAGAAAAAATTTGAAAAACATAAAAAAAATCATATTTTTAAAAAATAAATTCAGGAAAAACAAACGTTTGTCGTGTTTTTTATTCTTTTTTTCATGTTATGGTCCAAAAATTATACAGTAAGTTATATAGCAAGAAACCTTAAGCTCTGCACAAAAATACAAAATTACAAACAAAATGTCACTGGAACAAAATAAGAAAAAAATTTTGTGTGGAAATACTATAATTTTGACTAAGGAGTTAAATTGCATTTTCAAAGCTCCGCCAAAAAACATCAGATGCATTTTTTAAAAAAATAAAAAAAATGAAAATAGCTTAGATTATAGTAAATGATTCTTCATCACAATATATTCAACATGTGTTTCGGTTTGAACGACATATTATTCAGTATGATCTAACAGCCCTATTCTGCTTGTTAACTTAACAAGGAATTGTTAAGAAGCTCTTGTTAATGTTCTTGTTATGTAATGTAAATGTTCGTATTCTGGCAAATCATTTACAATTTGAAAGCTCTCAAAAGCTATAAAAGTTCACCACGCATGGTGAAAATGTAAATGCCTTAGATATAAAGCGTCAGCTGTTTTTATATTGCTCTTTTCTTGCTTATTTTGATTGCTTATGTTTGTTTTTCTACAAGTCAAATGGAAAATGTTAAGAAATAAATAATTTATTAATTGTTTTCAATTGTTTTAAGTTTCAAAATTAATTTTTTTAATAGCCAAGCAATTTTCGAGTGTTTTGCAGTCTTTAAAATTTATTTTTTCCTTGATATTCTTCAGTATCAATGCTAAAAAGAAGTAAAAAGTAAGAATTCATCCATTTTTTTTTTATTTTATTTTATTTACACAGCATTTGTTTGACTTAATACTGAAGTATCTTTCGTTGTTAAGTTGTTTTCTGTCAAAATAGTAAAGAAAGGAGCTTTCAAATTATCACCGGAATACGAAACCTTAACAATTTGTTAATATTAACTATTTTGTTAATGTGGTGAGCTTAGTAAAGCTGCCAGAATAGGGGTGTAAGTCGTAAATAGCTCCAAAATGACCTTTCAACGATTTCAGGAATATCTAGAGGTCAAATTTTTTTGGGTTTTAAGGCATTTTTGTTCTCATTAGGAATGGAACTTTCGGAAAATGGACGCGCACCGAAGTATTTTTACATTTTTGAAATGTGAACCGGTCTAATATACATACACATTTTTAAATCGATATTTAAAACAAAACAGAAGTTATAACGGTTTTCGTTAACCTATGTCTAAGCTCCATACAAAGAAATAAAAAACTTTAAACGCGATTTCCACGAAACTAAGTTTTTTAAAACGGTTTGATGGATAACTCGAAATCTATTGGTTCAATTTCAATGATTTTTTTTAGCATTTTGTTCGTTATTTTGTCCTTTAAGCATCCCCCTAAGTTCAAGTATCTATTTTTTTTTTTTATAAATAAAAAAGCGTGCGAAAATGTATCTATTTTTTTACTTTTTACTTCAACTTCCGCCATAATTAAACCCCCGGGGGGTAATAAAAAAACCCCGGGGGTCTTCCGTAGGGGGATGCTTAATATATGGTCTATTATTTAAAATGTCATTTGATTTTCTTGTTTCCGATACATGGGAAAGGCCATATCCATCGAACCGTTTTGGATGTCTTTTTTTTAATGCCATTTTCAGCGCCCTCTATATAAAAGCCAGAACTGTATTTAAAAAAAAAATATTTTAAAAAAGTATTTTGTATGTACAATAACCTGTATAAATTAAAAAAAAAAAAACTTCTTATATCTAAAAAAAGTTTTTGAAAATAGCTCCTGTTTTTGGGTGTTACACGTATATTATACCTTAAATTACGATTTTGCCAATATTTATTAACTGATGATTCACTATCTGAACTCGAATCAACTTTGGCACTTGTATTGAAAATAGATGGGCATTTCAGTAAATTTAAAGCTTCAGTATCAAGCTTGTTTTTTTCATTTTTTTTTTTTAAGAGAAATTTGTGAGATCATTGGGTCTGAAGATAGAAGAAAATAGTTCGATAAATCCTATTAAAATTCACAGAATGTCCTGGAGTAGCGGTGTCATTTCTGTTTGGTCTAATTTTATAAATAGTTTCAAACAATCTTCATTTTTTAACAAAAACTTCCAAAAACTTCCCGCGGTCTCTGTGACAAGGACTCCAGCGTAGTTCATGTTTTTTAATAAATTTTTCCAAAATTGGCTTGAGAACTTGAATGGGAAATTATCCAAAACATATGAAATCAACTCATTACCAGCTATCTCTCTTGCCAGATGCTTACATGAATGCCATTTCTCGAATAACTCTAAATGAGTCAATACTGAAAAAAATTAAAAATAAATTGACGGCGCACGTAAGGGCACTTTTTTTTTATCTAACATTGAGACCCTAAATTAAACTACAAAAAAAAGGTAATTCCAAAACCTGCAAATGTCTGCACAATTTCTGAACTCTCATATCTCGAGAATGACTTGCAATATTTTTATTATTGACCGTTATGATATTTCTACACTATAACAATACACAAACTTACCATCATTGGTATCGGACATGATAAGGATAAACCACTGAACACAATATTAACAAAAAAACAGATTACAATTGATACAAGCGACAAAATAACGTGAAAGTAATGAACTACTACGTTTTAACATAAAATAGCAAGCATCGAGTGAGTCAACTTTAACTGGTTGTCGGGTCTGAATATCAACAGATTTTTTTGTAGTTTCATACAATTTCGATGACATACGTCATAATGATACCGTTATACCTTTGAATCATTCAAAAATAGCACATTAATTTTTTTACTTTTTTCGCGCTAAAATACTGTTCTAGACCATAGTGTACCGTGACAAAAAAACTGAATCTATTGTAGTTCCAGATTTTGTTGTTCATTCATTTGGATTGTTATTCATGTGCGTTTTATGTTATTCAATTCGCGTCGTATTAACATATAGATTTGAATAAACCAGTTAAGAAATATAAGTGTTAAAGAAGTACTCAATGGCAAATGTGCTTATTGGAAATCAACAGGCGGGCTGGTCGCAGCAGAATACCCCAGCGGGAAAATAAAAAGCGCTCCTAGAAACAGCTCAATTTATGCTCATTTTTAGTGTGCTTTGAGGATGCGCTCTTCAAAGTTTAGAGTTGTGGAGCTCATATTTTTATATACATTTTGTTCACAAATAATTAAGCAAGTAAATAGCAGAGCGGTAAAACATTTGACTGTGATGCCAGCAGTCCGAGTTCAATTCTCGCATATTGACAAAAAATAAAATTTTCTCGCTTTGTTTTTATCTATAGTCCAAGGAGAACACAGTGCTCAGTAACAACCCAGTGGGAAAATAAAAATTGCTCCTAAAAACAGCGCATTTTATGCGCATTTTGGTGCGCTTGAAGATGCGCTTTTCAGAGTTCAGAGTTGTGGTGCTCATATTTTTATATACATTTTGTTTACAAGTAATCAAGCAAGGAAATAGCAGAGCGTTGAGACATTTAACTGTAATGACAGCAGTCCGAGTTCAATCCCGCATGTGACAAAAAATAAAATTCTGTCGATTTGTTTTAGTCCATGTGATCAGTTCTCGCTACGTTTTGTTATTTACTATAATGAGAGCGAAGCGCCTACATCTGATGAAATGCCAATGTTAAAAATGTCTGTATCCATAAGGAGAACAAAGCGCTCTATTGAAGTAAAACAATTGCATGTGCGTGGGTGCAATTTTCTTGTCATTTAATTGAAACAGCAAAAGTAGTTTGATAAATTGCTCTGTAGAAACCAATTCCGTATGAGGTGATTAGCTCGGTTGGTAGTCGTTCGCTTTATAATCGTTAGATCGCTGTTTCGATCCTCAGCTGCGACAACGGAATTTTTTTATTTTTTTATACAATGTTATATATCTCTCGTATGTGGCGTCCGTGGCGTAGTTGGTTAAAGTGCGTGGTCACTATGTCAACGAACTTGGAGACCCAGGTTCGAACCCCAGCAGCGACAGAAAATTATTTGAATTAAAATAATTTTTCTGTACGGCCGCCACCTCTCTGCAGACAATGGCAAACCTCAGAGAGTAATCAAAATGTCATGTAAAGCTTCTTGAGAACAAGAACATTCCGTTCATCGCCGTTCGGAGTCGGCGTTAAGCATGCAGGTCCGGTTCTCGGTCAATTGTGTACAAACTTAATAACACGCACAACACAATTGATCATAAGAAGCTAGGTCGAAGTCCTTTTAAGGGCTGAAATGGCCAGTTATTTATTTTTACTTTTTTTGTTTTTATATATCTCTCTCATTCTCTCTACTATAAAACAACTCTTTCTTTTCTATCTGTTAATGAAATGAAGCGAAGTTCGACCTTGAAATTTCACTCCTCAATTTTCGTCCAAATTCCGAAGCATCGCCTAAGAATTTCCACTTCAAAAATATTGGCATGGCAGCCCTAGTATGAGAGTCTACTTTGCGAAAATCATAATGCACTCAGGGCAACTCTTTTATTCACTTCTGCTTCGCTCAATCTTTCTCTCTTCTACCCGAGTCATGGCAACCCCCCTTGTCTACCACACATAGAACGCAATCAGCACACAATCTGCAGATTTTGCCATCTACAGCAAAAGTAGTTTGATTAATTGTTATGTAGAATATATTTCTATATGAAGAGTTTAGCTCGATAGCTCGCCTTTGTAATCTTGAGTTTTCAGGTTCGGTCCTCAGCGGTGACAAGGAAATTTTTTTCAGTCTTTTATACAATGTATATCTCATTCTCTCTACTATAAAACATATTTTTCTTCTCTATTGTGTAACGAAATGAAGTAAAGTGACCTTGAAATTTAACTCCTCAATTCTAGTTCAAATTTCGAAGCGCCGCCTGAGAAGTTTCACTTCAAAAATTCCGGAAAAAACGCATGGTAACATTTTCGAAAAAAAAGTTTTTGAAGTGAATAATATCACAGAAATCTTCCAACCTGAACATTATCATTTCTACCAACACAAGCCGGCTGTATTGTGCCAGTATCCTATAAACAACTATAAGACCTTTGTTTATCTAATTCAAAAAATGTTTGCTTCCGCTTAAACTCGACAAATCAACTCAATTTTACAGTCAGCACAGAACATTATAATTTTTCTCTTCTCATTCTCTTCACACCTACCCAACCAGTCATCCAAATGAGCCATGATGAACTTGTTGTTTGCAGACAATGGGGAATTTTAATTGCAACAATTAAGAGTAGGAAAAACTTAGCATAACTCCACCAACAATTCAACTTTTCGCTAGTAGAACGATGCTGATGATGATGATGATGAATTCTGGAACAAATAATGGATAGTAACGCATTCCCTATGGAGAATGAGGTGGAGCAATAGTAAAAGTCTAACGAATGCAGCTGATGAAGCTGTACAGACTAAATGACTTTATTTACAGCAGCGCCTTAATTCCCAACGTTGTTGATTCATCAAAACTGTTGCGACACAAAATGAGTCAACGAAATATGTGCGAAAATGGACACATCAAAAAAGTGTTAAAGTATTTGCTGAATCTACATTTGTCTGGCGGTGTGAATTTGAATTTGAGTTTTTAGTGGGTTAATCCAAACCAGTAAGTTTTGTTTGGGATGAAAATGGATGTGCAATTGCAAAAAATACTAAAAGGTCAGAAGCTGTAACAAGATCAAAACATATTTTTTTATTTTTTTTTTATGCTCTTTTGGCGGATTGAGGTAAAAATTTTTGCATTTTGTAAATTAAATGACCCATGATAGAAGTTAGCGAAGTAAATACTCTAAAAAATGAGCTGTCAAATGATGATATAGCGAACAAAGACAAAAAAAAAGAAATAAATAATGAAATAGCAGACTATGGGGGGCAATTTGAGGCGTTGTTCGTGCAATTGCGGCCAGAGCGAATTCAAACGATGAGTATCAAACTGTATCAAACGGTATAGCTTAAACACATCACATGCGAAAGCAAAATAACGACAAATGCCAAAATTAATTTACATGTACTATATATTTTATAAAAAAAAAATATATTGTGGTATTGTTGTAACGACAAGAGTAGCTGTCGCCAGCTAGTAAAATTATTTCCAAGTTGAAGGATAAAAAAAACATCAAATTGACTAATTTATACATGTTTTACATTTCAACAGAGAACATAGTGTAGTAGCCAAGGATATGAATATATTTCTTTAATGAGGTGTCGTTATGTTACTGTCGCATACAATCTGTTTATAATAGAACCCTTTGGGCGCAAAAGCAAAATCAAGGGCCTATGGAAATTTCTTTTCATGCTATTTTTATATAGTGGAATTACATAGCATTGTAGTAGCGACATGGCTGCAAAACGACAAAGTTGCTGCCGCCGATTAAAATTACTTAAAATTTGAAGGGAGACAAACATTAAATCGAAGGTTTTTGTAATTTCTTGAAGCTTTTTCTTTTGTCTCTATCGCAGTCAACATTATAGCCCGAACAAAATGCTTGCGACGAGCGGCAAGCGCCAATCGTCACTTTTCATTTACATGTATTTCTTATGGGACAAATTTTGGAGACTTGTCGCTCAAAAATGCCGCCTGACTTTGCCGTCGGCTTCAATTTAATTCTAATTTGACAGGCAGCAAGAACAAGTTTCTGCCACTGCTTACATTTGTTATTACTGGTCACATTCAGCAAACGGAACTGTTGTGAAATTGATGGCAACGATACCTTAGTGAGGAATGTTTTCCTTGAACTGTATTCAGAGCTGTAAAATCTGCAATCTACAAATAAGAATTTATAAATGAATGCAAAATTGATTTATAAATAAAAATTTGAATTCACATTTAATTTTAAAAAATTTATTCATTATTCATTTCAATTAATTTTTTTAGTTGTTTACAATAATGAATCAATTTTTTATTCACATGAATGCTATACACAAAGAATGCAATTCAAAAAGAATTTCAGAATTTACAATTATTCTTTTTTTACCCATTATTCATATTTTATTCAACATTCATTTCATATTTATTAATTTTTTATTCATTATTCATTTTTTATTTATTATTCATTTGTTTTTTATTATTCATTTG
Organism: Pherbina coryleti; assembly: GCA_943735915.1. Taxonomy (NCBI): domain Eukaryota; kingdom Metazoa; phylum Arthropoda; class Insecta; order Diptera; family Sciomyzidae; genus Pherbina; species Pherbina coryleti. Next base: position 22,191,388 of record OX030948.1, read on the forward strand.
TTATTCATTACTAATTTCTTATTTATTATTAATTTTTTATTCATTAATTGATAAAAATTAAACGAATAATAAATCAATTATTTAAAATTGGATGTGAAACAACATTTTTTTTATGAATGAGTTTTGCATTCATTGAATGGATTCTTATTTCTTTAGTCACTTATTCACCTTTTCAGCTCTGACTGTGTTGTTATTCTAAACAGCAACTGTTGAGTCGGCTGAATGCAGTCATCGTTTTTTTTGTTTACTATGCTTGCTGCTGAAGTTTGATGCTGTCGCGTTTATTATAATCAAGTCGCTCAACATTTCTCTACAACGACAGAGTGGAGACAAGCTGCTCGTCGTTCGTCGCGCGCATGGTGTAATTAAGAAGGTGATCGCGAATTTTTAACTTCTTTCAAAAAAATTTTACATACACTTGTCAAAAACAGCTGATGGTAAGCTCTAAGCCTAAGTTGCAAAACAATCTGTTGCAATTTTTTATGGAGTGCAAGCGATTTGACACTTTCCACAGTTTGTTTCTTTTTTTCACTTTATCAAAATTTTTTGACAATCGTAGGGAAAATTGTAAATATCACGTTCACCTTATTAATTACAGCATGGTCGCTCGCAATGTGTTCGGGCTATAATTATATGGCCAAGGATATGACTTTATTTCTCTATTAAAAAGGTGTCTCTCTATTACGATGCTGTCACGTTCAATCTGTTTACGTTAGAACACTTAAGACACGACAGAAATATAACGCCATCAAAACATATTGACTTGTATTTCAAACAAATAATAATTTTGTGGTATTGTAGTAACGATATGCCTTTACTGCAACAGCAGTGCTGTCACTAGTTCATAGCTTTCACTAGTTCATTTCTTATATGAAAGGCGACAAACATCAAATTAACTATTTTGATCGAGGTTTGTCTACGTTCTTCTAGCATTTTCTCTGGCTGCTGACGGGTTCAAAATAATTCTCTAGCCAAACATACGATGACTTCATTTCGCTGCATAAGAGGTGTCGTTAAGTTTTTGAAACTTTCAATCTGTGTAGGCTGAAACTCTTTGTGCGCGACAACGACATAGCGATATCTGTCAAAAATTGCTTACATGCATTTCTTATGTAGAAGATTTTTAGATATTGAAGTAAAAATATGGCTTCGTAACAACAATATTGCTATCGCCAATTTAAATCAGTTTCCAATTTGAAGGCCGACAAATATTAAATTGACTCATTTCCTCAGAGTTTGTTTGCGTTTCAGTAGCATTTCTTCTAGTCGCTACCATGTTCAAAAGGGCAACATATCTCTATTTCAGAAGTGTATTTAATTTGCTATCACTTCCAACCTGTTCAGGCAAGAACACTTTATATGCAACAGTAACATTATGACACATATCAAAATTTATTTCCTTGCATTTCTTATTTTGTGGTATTGTAGTAACGACATGACTTCATTGCCAATTTATATATATTTCTAGTTTAAGGGACAACAAACAAGAAATTGACTTATTTCTTTAGGACTTCATTACATTAAAGTTGAATATTCTCTTGCCGCTGCCGCGTTTAAAAGAATTAAGTAGCCATGGATGTAATTTAATATTTTTCAAATTGGCATTTTATCGTAGTGTTGCTCTCATTACCAATCTGCTTATGCTAGAACATTTGAATGCGACAGCAAGACTTCGTAAGCGACAGCAACATGCGATATCTGTCAAAAGTTACTTACATGCATTTCTTATGGAGAAGATTTTTTAGATATTGAATTAAAGACAAGGCAAAAATGTCATGCCTGTGACAAATTTAAATTTTTTTTATTTAATGAAAAAAGATCTTTTTTTTTCTTTGCAACAGGGTTTTTTAACGATTTAGAACCTGCTACGCTCAAAATATAAAGTAGTCAACCAAGTGACTGCATTTCTCTATGTTCGGCGTGTCGTTATGTTGCTTTCGCATCCAATCTGTCTAGGCTCGTCTAAGTAAAAAACTTGCAACGACGGATTCTCGAAGACTCCATTATATTTAACTGATCGAAATATCATAAGAAGTTCAATCCGAGGATTCCGGACCATTTCACATGTTCCATGTGGTTTCCCGCGATCTTCTTTCATAACATATTGATAATTCATATGTGATAATTCATCTCCATTTATAACCAGCTTTGGGAAAGTTATACAAGTGAAATCTTCTTTCCAATGTATTTAGTTGAAGTGCGACTGGTTCCACTATTGAAACGTCAAAAGCGGCCAGTACATCCGAATTTTTATTACCACAAGTATTCCTTAGGCGAGAGCCCATACCTATAATTGTTGTGTGCAGTTGATGACTGAGACGAACTCAGCCTAGGCCGCAATCGATAGCCCATTGACTGAGCTTATTCAAAGCTCCTTCCATTTTCACTCTAAGTATGTAGGTAAAAAGTTCAAATACCATTACGACCATATCATTCACATATGCCACGACTTTGGCACCATTCTATGTTCATGTTGAACAGAGATATCACACCTTTCATTGTTATGAGCCAGAGCAGGGGAGCGATGAACTCTCCCTTAGGTTTATCAAACAATTATTGGGGTTCTTAAAAAACAAACACACAAGAATTTTATAGCCATGGGGTCGCGTAGGGTTAAATGCTCCGATTATATTTATCAATGAGCCACATTCAACTTCTTTTATCATCATACTCAGCAGGCCATTTGTTTGTCTCTGCTTGAACAAATATAACGACTATTGTGTCGTCGTTTTCTTCTTCATTGTCTTGGTCCTTTTGCTGACCCCTTCCACTGCGAACTCTTTGGGAAAATATTTTGATAACAACACCTCAAAGGCTGGCAAACATGAAAACCTATTCTTATTCAATATTGTTTGGTGCACAACATTCAACGCCCGCATAATCGGCCAATTGTTCCATTTATGTCGCCGCCATCTTCAAAATTGTTTTGTAACAAAATAAATAAGCCAGGAGAACAAATGATTTTGTTTTTTTTTTTTTTTTTGTTATAAAGGCTCTTAAGGGAGCGGCCCTTTTCTTGTTTGTTATTGTAGTGGTATTTTTGTTTTTTTTTTTTCTTTTTTTTTTTGTGTTTTCCATAAAAAGGTGAACGAACGAACGGCTTCGACATCGATATCGGGCATCACATTCAATTTCTTGTAACTTTTCCTCTATATGTGGTTGTGGCGGCGGCATGTTGATGGCGTCAATTTGTTTTTGTTCTTGTTTGTGTTGTCCTTGTTGCTTTTGTTGTAATTGTTTACCGCATCACAGGCAAACATTTTCATTTTTGCCATCTTAGCGGCTTAGTTGCTGCTCTGGTATTTTCTTCACTTCCTTCACTACTTTTGATTTTGGCGTCGCTTAAGTTGGTTGCCAGCTAAAATAAATACTCGTCCAAGCATAGAATGTTTCTTTTTTTTTTTTGTTTTTACTCTTAAGCATAAGACATGAGCGCAGAAAGAAACGTTGAAAGAATAAGTCTAGTATGTAGTTGTAAGAGTAGACTAACCCATGTATTCTGGCCAATTTATGTTGCTGCCAAATAGGTTACATTATAGCTGGCTCCAAAAAAGAAAATAGCAAAATCCTAGTCGAGAGGAAGAAGAAAACAAAATACAAAAGACCTAGGAAATAGCAGCATATTTGTATGGTGAAATAGTCGCAGAGATGAGAATGGAGGGAAATGGAGGGGGCGCAAGCAGCTAGCAAAGGAAGCAGAGGATTGGACTGATGATATTTATTGTTCAATCACCACGTAAAATCTTTCAATAAGTTTCAATTTTCTTTCATTGAGGTTTTCTGCGGTTTTGTGAGGTTGGTGGTTATTTTTTCAATATTTAAAATTGTGTCGCATGACTATTGAAGAGAACTGCAAGATTGGCGGGTTGTTATTCGGTTTGAAAATATTTTGGCCTGGAATAATGTGTGCCAACTAAAAAAGAATATTTTGCTTTCATTTCAGATCTCCGATATCAGAGAATTTTAGTGAATGCTGTGGTAATGTCTCATATACTTTTGTTCAAAATTATTTTTTCTTTTTTTTTTAAATTGTCGCATAATATAAGCTTTTGTTGGACGGAACCATATGAAATCAAAATCAAAAGTAAACAATCAACTTATGTTCGAGAAATTCTAGAAAATGAACGAAACAGTGTGTACGGTCCTTGTGCTTTGTCTAACTAGGAAAATTTACATTTTTTTGCTATTTTTTTTTTCCTAAATAGTCCGTGTTGATAATTATTCATCAATGGGTTCGAATGAATCTGCAAAAATAAATCTTTTCACGATTCGTGGGCGAAAGTCACTCCTTTTTTCACGCCCAAAAGGAGGCGTGGTTGGTATAGAAAAGTATTTATATTCTTGATCAGCATCACCTCCTGAGTCTATTTATAGAAAATAGAAAGATCAAGTTCGAAAATGAGCCAAATCGTATGAAAACCATGCCTACCTTCCATGCAAAGTTACAATACCAATATGGTAAATGTCTTTAAAATTCCACAAAAATTAATATTAAAAAGAAATACCTTGAAATTTTGCGTTTAAGATTTGAAAAATCTAATAAAAGCACCTTCTATACAAAGTGACGTCATAAAACTGGAAAAATCTCTAAAAAATCCACAAACAGTTATCAAAACAGTTGAAATTTTGCACATGAGTTTTGATTTCAAATTCTCACTCAAAGTTTGATCTTAGTCAAAATCAGATGAAAACATTACTACCTCCCATACCAAGTGACGTCATAAAAATAGTAAAAATCTCTATTTATTCCACAAAAATTCTTCTAAGCACTTCAAATTTTGAATTTGAGTTTTGATTCCAAATAGCCACTCAAAATTTAAGCTTTGTCAAAATCAATGAAAACACGCCTACCTCACATACCAAGTGATGTCATCAAAATTGTAAAACTCTCTATAAATTCCACAAAAATTTTTCTTAACACTTGAGATTTTGCATTTGCGTTTTGATTCCAAATAGCCACTCAAAATCTAAGCTTTGTCAAAACCAGATAAAAACAAGCCTTCCTTTCGTACCAAGTGACGTCATAAATATGGTAATATCTCTACAAATTCCACAAAACTACTTTAAAACACTTGAAATACTTTGCACATGAACTTTGATTTTAAATACGCATTCAGAGTTTGAGTTTTGTTAAAATCGGATGAAAATCACGTATACCTCCCATACAAAGTGACGTCATCAAAATTATCGAATCTCTAAATTTATCAAATAAGAGAAAAATGATAACTCAAAACCTCTTGCAAATATGCACTTAAGCTTTAATTTAAAATACTTATAGTTTCAAATATGTCAAAATCGAAATCCACTCCTACCTCACATACCAAATGACGTCATCAAAATAGCAAAAACTTTCATATATTTCACAAAAATTAGTGCATTGACTTGATATGTAACAAACTAGCTTTGCTATATTAAACGTATAATAAGATTGGAATTTGGTGAAATTAAATAAAAACTAAGCCTATACATGCTGACGTCATCAAAATTTTAAAATCTTCATATTTTAACTTTGGATATCACAGTGCAACACGAAAAAATATCCATATACGGACACCACTACGTGATAAAAGACTAAAAAAAAAAGACCCGTGTCTCCCAATTTTTCCCAAAGTCAATACCTCCCAAGAATAATTCCCAGGAAGTTTATATGTTCTAGAAATTTGTTTATTGAGATCTTAGGTAAATTTTTGTATTTGATTGTTTCCTTGAATTTTGAACGGTTTGCTACCTATGGACCTGAACACGGGAAAAAAGGTAAAAAAAAATCGAATTTTTTAAGTTTTTTGCGATTTTGATCTGGAAGGTGAAGTTTTTTTGATTTTATATGTTCGCAATTTTTGTTCTTTATGACAAGAGCTACTACTTTGCCTCAGAGAGTAAATCGAAACTCTGAACGGTTTGCAAGATATGAGCCCGAGAAAATTATCACTTTTTTGCGAAAATGATACCGAGGCCCCAAATCTTTGGCGGCCCATAAACAAAAAAGTGCATGACTTTGGGAAAAATTGGGAGACACGGGTCTTTTTTTTTAGTCTTTTATCACGTAGTGGTGTCCGTATATGGTTATTTTGCCATGACTTAAAAAATTACACACAGTGTATTGTAAGGTACACTTCAGTATGCGGGTATTTTAACTTCGACTATATTTCGGGAACTGTCAACACTAATGTCAATAGCTAAAATCTGGCATCACCATAATAAAGTTTGAATTTATTAGCATAAATTTATTAGCATAAATTTACTCACAACGTTTTGATGTGCAAGTCCTATTTGTTTTGTTTACAGTGAATTAAGAAAATCAATTTGTTAAAAAAATGGAAATTTCAAGGGAAGATTTTCGTTGGATTATTTTTCACAACTTTCGACGTGCATTATCTCAACAAGAATGTGTCGATAAACTCAGTTCTTTGTATGACGATCAAGCACCATCAAAAACCACAGTATATCGCTGAATAGTGAATTCAATCGTGGTCGTAGTTCGGTCGCCGACGAATTCCATGAAGATCGTCAAAAATCGATTGTTGTGCCACAAAACATCGATGCAATACCTGAACTAATAATGCATCCTTGCAGATTAATTCCACTTCAATACATTCGATTTTGCATGAATACTTATCTGTAAAAAAAAATTGCTCTCGTTGGATACCCCATAATTTATCAATCGCTAAAAAAAGTCCCGGGTCGATTGGTGTAAGAAAATGATTAAAAAGTTCAATCGTCATGCTTCACGTGTATAATGGGTGTGGATATTCCAAGACGAGGCAAATCCAACAAAAGTTGTTCGTGCACGAAACACTGCGTAGCAAATAGACGCCTGTTTCTTCCACCGAATGGGTCGTGTGGCCATTGTTATGCTTGAGCAACGTAGGTCGGTCAATTCTGAATGGTACACGACCGTTTGTTTGCCGGAAGTCTTCGGAGAAATTCACAAAACCAACCGCCAAAGACGAATCATTCTCCATCATGACAATGCGAGCTCTCACACATCTCGTCAAACATGTGCATTTTTGAGCAGTCCAAACGTCGAATTGATGACTCATCCTCCATGCAGTCCTGATTTGGCACCCAATGACTTCTTCTTGTTCCCGAATATCAAAGGTATAGGCTTGGGTAGTTCATGAACGAACTAGTTCAATTGAACGATTCCCACTCATGAACTAAGTATGTGAGCTAGTTCAGTGTTTCTCGTTCTTTTGCTTCTTTTAGTTCATTTTAGATTTACCAAGCTATGGTTTGAGTCCTTGGTTTGAGACACTTTTTGTGTCTGCACTAATAGAAATGGTTTGTTTCATTTTATATACCTGGACAATGAACGAGTAAACGAAGCGAACTAAAAGACTAATTGAACTAAAAGACCTAACGAACTGAAAGAACGAACGAACTGAAAGAACTAACGAACTAATAGAACAAACGAAGTAAAACATGCAACGAACAAAAAGAACGAACGAACTAAAAGAACTAAATGAACGAATCATGGTATAATAATTACAAGGTTGCATTAACAGTTGCTTGGGAAAACATCTCCTGACAAAAAATATACCCAAAAAGAGAGAGCTCACATTCGGCCATTGAAAACACAAACAATGCTGAAAGCGTTGAAGTAAAGAAAAACAAACTTCAGCAGCTGCAGATGCATTTTCACAAGCAGCTGTTTTTGACAGGAGATGTTTTCTTGTAGAAGAGAAAAAAATCACTTGTCAATGCTACCTTGTATTATTATACCATGGAACAAACTAGTTCATTACATACAATTGTTTCGGAGGTGTCTCAAGAGAAATGGAAAAACTGCTATGACAAATGGTTTGAACGAATGCAAAAGTGTACTGATCATCAAGGGGAATATTTTGAAAAACAATAAAGCCATTTCATAAAAAAATTTCTGTTATTATTTGCTATTCCCGAAATATAAATAGTACCCCGCGTATTGGAAAATACTTTGAAAAACAATAAAAACACTGATTAACCAATGTTTTTTCATTATCAGGCACAGTGCTTAAGAGGCTACCTCTTTAGGCAACCCTCATATCTCTCAACTTTTTTAAAGAACTCAAATTTAGCCTTTTTTTATAAAGGCTATAACAATAAAAATTGCTTAAATATTATTTTTTTAATTATCTAAGACTCAACCCTTATAACTACTCGCTTCTTGCGTAATTTTATCCTCGTAATTTTTTTTTCCAGTACTTAATTTATTTCAATCAATCGCTTAATAGGCTGAAAAACGCATTTCTTTCAGGGGAAAAGAACTGCAGATTTATGATTATCCAGATGGATTTCTTATTTACACCACTAGAAAATTTTTGCCAATTTCGTGAGTTTTGAAATGTCTTCCTTTCCACCATAATTTTTTGTTGATTTTTGATTTGGCAATTTTCTTTTTTTTTTCTTTTTCTTTTGTATTTTTGCTGGAATTGCTATCGTATGTGTGTGATTACAATGTTTTGTCGATGGCGGCTATTGTGTTGCTGCTGCTGCTTCTACTACTCCCCTTAGTACCATCATATTTTCCACCATTTCTAGCAACCATACAATGCAATTCGACGTTATTGCATTTTCAGCTGCTGCTTCGTGCTACTTTGCTGTGTGCGGCTTTGCTAACTCCTGCAGCAACATCGACACAGCAGCAACAACTGTCGCCACACTGTACTGCACAAGGATATTGAGCTGTCATATGAATATCTTTATTTTTATAACATCAGATTGAAGAGGATTCCAGTGTCATTGGTGAAAATAATAGGACATGAGCCGAGAATGGAGTAAAATCTTTGTTAGTCTCCAAAGGCGAGAGTATCTATCGCAGAAAAACTGAACAAGTAGCGGATGCACCAGAGTAGCAACAACACATCTAAGATTAAATGGAGCGCAAGTGGAAATAGCTGATGTTAGTAGAAAATGTGCGCGTTTTTGTGGCAAGTCAGCCAAGATGTTTCTTCATGTTTGGTAACTTTGTAACTTTGGAGGTGGTTTGTGTGGCTTGCTTGTTTTTTGGTTTTTTTGTTTTTGCTTGATTTCGTGTCTTGTGTTAGTAAAGCATGTGATATGATTAGTTTTGAGTATTTATTTGATGTTTTTTCTAATTCCTGGCACAGGAAATATTTGTCTATTTTATTGATTTCAGCAAATTTTTATTTTAAGTGTCTATGAAACAATTTTAGCTGCAGCAGCAAATTGAAAAACCGCAGTTGGGCAGAAATTTTGCTATTTCCGGTTTGACAATTAATGCATTAAAACCAACTGTCATGATGGCTGGCTTAAATATTATATTTTTAATTTTATTTATTTTCACGAAAATGTCAACTTAACCGCAAACCAATAAAAAGTAACATGATAGCATAGCTGAAGTTAAGCGTTTGTTTTGATATTTTGTCAAAAAGTAAGCCAGATTAAAATTATTTCACCAAAAATTAATAAATAAATAAAAAAAATAAAAATTTTGTCTGCGGTTATGTGAATCGCATGAGTTCAATTAAAATTTCCAATTTTTTGCATAACAAAATTTCACGCTTTCCACATTAAAACTAGTGCAAAATATGAGTTATAAAAAATGCAATTAAGTTAAAATGTTTTAAGCTGCTCTATATAAAAAAAAGGGCTTAAATAATTAGTTGCGTTGTTTGCACACAAAACTTCAAATTGTTTATTCATCATGGAATTTTAGAGATTTTTAAGCACATAATCAAATTATCAAAAATTTATTGCAACAATTTGTGTGCATTTTTAAATAAAAATTGCATTATTTAAGAAAAAAAAATATTGAGTTTTCAAACTAATCAGCTAATGTTGTAGAAAATATTTCAAATAGACTGTCAGGACAAAAGCAAAAAATCAATGAGCATATGAAGGGCATTAAAAAAAAACTAATTCCAGTCAAGTAAAAATCTGTTACATAATTTACAAACTATCTGTATAATTTACAATCTGTACAAACTAAAATTTTTTTTAAAAACATATTTGTACTTTATATAATTAACATATAATTAACATTAATTTTAAGAAAATTATGAAATTAAGAAAAAATTCTATTACCATGTAAAAAATGTTCAGCAACTTTACTTTGAACTTCCAACCAGGTTCCAATTATGAGATTATAAGAGCTTTCTACCTCGACACAACCTCCAAGACACTTGCGACTACAAGTTGAAAATTTTCTGCCTCGATGTAACTTCGTAAGTACTTGTGACAGCAAGCTACAATTATTGGTGAGCGAGCTTGTTTTTTTTGTTTTTTGTGCGCTTTGCGACAAGCTCTTGCAATGAAATTTATAAAGATCGTGTGAGAATAACCTCATATTTATACAATACAATGCTGAAACTATGACCACTCTACGGCCTATATTTACGGAGATACGAGCATTTGAAGTTTGACATTTTGTAAAATTTGAAATTCGTTCGCGCAAGGACAATTTAGGTTGAAAAAACACCTCTACAATGCTGCAACTTTGACCCCTCTACGGCCTCTATTTACGGAGATACGAGCATTTGAAGTTTGACATTTTAAAAAATTTGAAATTCGTTCGCACAAGGACAATTTAGGTATCAAATTAAAGGTTGAAAAAACACCTCTACAATGCTGCAACTTTGACCCCTCTACGGCCTCTATTTACGGAGATACGAGCATTTGAAGTTTGACATTTTGAAAAATTTTAAATTCGTTCGCACAAGGACGAGTTAGGTATCAAATTAAAGGTTGAAAAAACACCTCTACAATGCTGCAACTTTGACCCCTCTACGGCCTCTATTTACGGAGATACGAGCATTTGAAGTTTGACATTTTGAAATTCGTTCGCACAAGGACAATATAGGTATCAAATTAAAGGTTGAAAAAACACCTCTACAATGCTGCAACTTTGACTCCTCTACGGCCTCTATTTACGGAGATACGAGCATTTGAAGTTTGACATTTTGAAAAATTTTAAATTCGTTCGCGCAAGGACGAGTTAGGTATCAAATTAAAGGTTGAAAAAACACCTCTACAATGCTGCAACTTTGACCCCTCTACGGCCTCTATTTACGGAGATACGAGCATTTGAAGTTTGACATTTTGAAAAATTTTAAATTCGTTCGCACAAGGACGAGTTAGGTATCAAATTAAAGGTTGAAAAAAACACCTCTACAATGCTGCAACTTTGACCCCTCTACGGCCTCTATTTACGGAGATACGAGCATTTGAAGTTTGACATTTTGAAAAATTTTAAATTCGTTCGCACAAGGACAATTTAGGTACCTCTACAATTCTGCAACTTTGACCCCTCTACGGCCTCTATTTACGGAGATACGAGCATTTCAAGTTTGACATTTTGAAAAATTTGAAATTCGTTCGCACAAGGACGAGTTAGGTATCAAATTAAAGGTTGAAAAAACACCTCTACAATGCTGCAACTTTGACCCCTCTACGGCCTCTATTTACGGAGATACGAGCATTTGAAGTTTGACATTTTGAAAAATTTTAAATTCGTTCGCACAAGGACGAGTTAGGTATCAAATTAAAGGTTGAAAAAACACCTCTACAATGCTGCAACTTTGACCCCTCTACGGCCTCTATTTACGGAGATACGAGCATTTGAAGTTTGACATTTTGAAAAATTTGAAATTCGTTCGCACAAGGACGAGTTAGGTATCAAATTAAAGGTTGAAAAAACACCTCTACAATGCTGCAACTTTGACCCCTCTACGGCCTCTATTTACGGAGATACGAGCATTTGAAGTTTGACATTTTGAAAAATTTGAAATTCGTTCGCACAAGGACGAGTTAGGTATCAAATTAAAGGTTGAAAAAACACCTTTACAACGCTGCAACTTTGACCCCTCTACGGCCTCTATTTACGGAGATACGAGCATTTGAAGTTTGACATTTTGAAAAATTTTAAATTCGTTCGCACAAGGACGAGATAGAAATCAAATTAAAGGTTGAAAAAACACCTTTACAACGCTGCAACTTTGACCCCTCTACGGCCTCTATTTACGGAGATACGAGCATTTGAAGTTTGACATTTTGAAAAATTTTAAATTCGTTCGCACAAGGACGAGTTAGGTATCAAATTAAAGGTTGAAAAAACACCTCTACAATGCTGCAACTTTGACCCCTCTACGGCCTCTATTTACGGAGATACGAGCATTTGAAGTTTGACATTTTGAAAAATTTGAAATTCGTTCGCACAAGGACGAGTTAGATATTAAATTAAAGGTTGAAAAAACACCTCTACAATGCTGCAACTTTGACCCCTCTACGGCCTCTTTTTACGGAGATACGAGCATTTGAAGTTTGACATTTTGAAAAATTTTAAATTCGTTCGCACAAGGACGAGTTAGGTATCAAATTAAAGGTTGAAAAAACACCTCTACAATGCTGCAACTTTGACCCCTCTACGGCCTCTATTTACGGAGATACGAGCATTTGAATTTGGACATTTTGAAAAATTTGAAATTCGTTCGCACAAGGACGAGTTAGGTATCAAATTAAAGGTTGAAAAAACACCTCTACAATGCTGCAACTTTGACCCCTCTACGGCCTCTATTTACGGAGATACGAGCATTTGAAGTTTGACATTTTGAAAAATTTGAAATTCGTTCGCACAAGGACAATTTAGGTATCAAATTAAAGGTTGAAAAAACACCTCTACAATGCTGCAACTTTGACCCCTCGACGGCCTCTATTTACGGAGATACGAGCATTTGAAGTTTGACATTTTGAAAAATTTGAAATTCGTTCGCACAAGGACGAGTTAGATATTAAATTAAAGGTTGAAAAAACACCTCTACAATGCTGCAACTTTGACCCCTCTACGGCCTCTTTTTACGGAGATACGAGCATTTGAAGTTTGACATTTTGAAAAATTTGAAATTCGTTCGCACAAGGACGAGTTAGGTATCAAATTAAAGGTTGAAAAAACACCTCTACAATGCTGCAACTTTGACCCCTCTACGGCCTCTATTTACGGAGATACGAGCATTTGAAGTTTGACATTTTGAAAAATTTGAAATTCGTTCGCACAAGGACGAGTTAGATATTAAATTAAAGGTTGAAAAAACACCTCTACAATGCTGCAACTTTGACCCCTCTACGGCCTCTTTTTACGGAGATACGAGCATTTGAAGTTTGACATTTTGAAAAATTTTAAATTCGTTCGCACAAGGATGAGTTAGGTATCAAATTAAAGGTTGAAAAAACACCTCTACAATGCTGCAACTTTGACCCCTCTACGGCCTCTTTTTACGGAGATACGAGCATTTGAAGTTTGACATTTTGAAAAATTTTAAATTCGTTCGCACAAGGACGAGATAGAAATCAAATTAAAGGTTGAAAAAACACCTTTACAATGCTGCAACTTTGACCCCTCTACGGCCTCTATTTACGGAGATACGAGCATTTGAAGTTTGACATTTTGAAAAATTTTAAATTCGTTCGCACAAGGACAATTTAGGTATCAAATTAAAGGTTGAAAAAACACCTCTACAATGCTGCAACTTTGACCCCTCTACGGCCTCTATTTACGGAGATACGAGCATTTGAAGTTTGACATTTTGAAAAATTTGAAATTCGTTCGCACAAGGACGAGTTAGGTATCAAATTAAAGGTTGAAAAAACACCTCTACAATGCTGCAACTTTGACCCCTCTACGGCCTCTATTTACGGAGATACGAGCATTTGAAGTTTGACATTTTGAAAAATTTGAAATTCGTTCGCACAAGGACGAGTTAGATATAAAATTAAAGGTTGAAAAAACACCTCTACAATGCTGCAACTTTGACCCCTCTACGGCCTCTTTTTACGGAGATACGAGCATTTGAAGTTTGACATTTTGAAAAATTTTAAATTCGTTCGCACAAGGATGAGTTAGGTATCAAATTAAAGGTTGAAAAAACACCTCTACAATGCTGCAACTTTGACCCCTCTACGGCCTCTTTTTACGGAGATACGAGCATTTGAAGTTTGACATTTTGAAAAATTTGAAATTCGTTCGCACAAGGACGAGATAGAAATCAAATTAAAGGTTGAAAAAACACCTTTACAACGCTGCAACTTTGACCCCTCTACGGCCTCTATTTACGGAGATACGAGCATTTGAAGTTTGCCATTTTGAAAAATTTGAAATTCGTTCGCACAAGGACGAGTTAGGTATCAAATTAAAGGTTGAAGAAACACCTCTACAATGCTGCAACTTTGACCCCTCTACGGCCTCTATTTACGGAGATACGAGCATTTGAAGTTTGACATTTTGAAAAATTTGAAATTCGTTCGCACAAGGACGAGTTAGGTATCAAATTAAAGGTTGAAAAAACACCTCTACAATGCTGCAACTTTGACCCCTCGACGGCCTCTATTTACGGAGATACGAGCATTTGAAGTTTGACATTTTGAAAAATTTGAAATTCGTTCGCACAAGGACGAGTTAGGTATCAAATTAAAGGTTGAAAAAACACCTCTACAATGCTGCAACTTTGACCCCTCTACGGCCTCTTTTTACGGAGATACGAGCATTTGAAGTTTGACATTTTGAAAAATTTGAAATTCGTTCGCACAAGGACGAGTTAGGTATCAAATTAAAGGTTGAAAAAACACCTCTACAATGCTGCAACTTTGACCCCTCTACGGCCTCTATTTACGGAGATACGAGCATTTGAAGTTTGACATTTTGAAAAATTTTAAATTCGTTCGCACAGGGACGAGTTAGGTATCAAATTAAAGGTTGAAAAAACACCTCTACAATGCTGCAACTTTGACCCCTCTACGGCCTCTATTTACGGAGATACGAGCATTTGAATTTTGACATTTTGAAAAATTTGAAATTCGTTCGCACAAGGACGAGTTAGGTATCAAATTAAAGGTTGAAAAAACACCTCTACAATGCTGCAACTTTGACCCCTCTACGGCCTCCATTTACGGAGATACGAGCATTTGAAGTTTGACATTTTGAAAAATTTGAAATTCGTTCGCACAAGGACGAGTTAGGTATCAAATTAAAGGTTGAAAAAACACCTCTACAATGCTGCAACTTTGACCCCTCTACGGCCTCTATTTACGGAGATACGAGCATTTGAAGTTTGACATTTTGAAAAATTTTAAATTCGTTCGCACAAGGACGAGTTAGGTATCAAATTAAAGGTTGAAAAAACACCTCTACAATGCTGCAACTTTGACCCCTCTACGGCCTCTATTTACGGAGATACGAGCATTTGAAGTTTGACATTTTGAAAAATTTTAAATTCGTTCGCACAAGGACGAGTTAGGTATCAAACTAAAGGTTGAAAAAACACCTCTACAATGCTGCAACTTTGACCCCTCTACGGCCTCTATTTACGGAGATACGAGCATTTGAAGTTTGACATTTTGAAAAATTTGAAATTCGTTCGCACAAGGACGAGTTAGGTATCAAATTAAAGGTTGAAAAAACACCTCTACAATGCTGCAACTTTGACCCCTCTACGGCCTCTATTTACGGAGATACGAGCATTTGAAGTTTGACATTTTGAAAAATTTGAAATTCGTTCGCACAAGGACGAGTTAGGTATCAAATTAAAGGTTGAAAAAACACCTCTACAATGCTGCAACTTTGACCCCTCTACGGCCTCTATTTACGGAGATACGAGCATTTGAAGTTTGACATTTTGAAAAATTTGAAATTCGTTCGCACAAGGACGAGTTAGGTATCAAATTAAAGGTTGAAAAAACACCTCTACAATGCTGCAACTTTGACCCCTCTACGGCCTCTATTTACGGAGATACGAGCATTTGAAGTTTGACATTTTGAAAAATTTGAAATTCGTTCGCACAAGGACGAGTTAGATATTAAATTAAAGGTTGAAAAAACACCTCTACAATGCTGCAACTTTGACCCCTCTACGGCCTCTTTTTACGGAGATACGAGCATTTGAAGTTTGACATTTTGAAAAATTTTAAATTCGTTCGCACAAGGATGAGTTATGTATCAAATTAAAGGTTGAAAAAACACCTCTACAATGCTGCAACTTTGACCCCTCTACGGCCTCTTTTTACGGAGATACGAGCATTTGAAGTTTGACATTTTGAAAAATTTGAAATTCGTTCGCACAAGGACGAGATAGAAATCAAATTAAAGGTTGAAAAAACACCTTTACAACGCTGCAACTTTGACCCCTCTACGGCCTCTATTTACGGAGATACGAGCATTTGAAGTTTGCCATTTTGAAAAATTTGAAATTCGTTCGCACAAGGACGAGTTAGGTATCAAATTAAAGGTTGAAGAAACACCTCTACAATGCTGCAACTTTGACCCCTCTACGGCCTCTTTTTACGGAGATACGAGCATTTGAAGTTTGACATTTTGAAAAATTTGAAATTCGTTCGCACAAGGACGAGTTAGGTATCAAATTAAAGGTCGAAAAAACACCTCTACAATGCTGCAACTTTGACCCCTCTACGGCCTCTATTTACGGAGATACGAGCATTTGAAGTTTGCCATTTTGAAAAATTTGAAATTCGTTCGCACAAGGACGAGTTAGGTATCAAATTAAAGGTTGAAGAAACACCTCTACAATGCTGCAACTTTGACCCCTCTACGGCCTCTATTTACGGAGATACGAGCATTTGAAGTTTGACATTTTGAAAAATTTGAAATTCGTTCGCACAAGGACGAGTTAGGTATCAAATTAAAGGTTGAAAAAACACCTCTACAATGCTGCAACTTTGACCCCTCTACGGCCTCTATTTACGGAGATACGAGCATTTGAAGTTTGACATTTTGAAAAATTTGAAATTCGTTCGCACAAGGACAATTTAGGTATCAAATTAAAGGTTGAAAAAACACCTCTACAATGCTGCAACTTTGACCCCTCTACGGCCTCTATTTACGGAGATACGAGCATTTGAAGTTTGACATTTTGAAAAATTTGAAATTCGTTCGCACAAGGACGAGTTAGGTATCAAATAAAAGGTTGAAAAAACACCTCTACAATGCTGCAACTTTGACCCCTCTACGGCCTCTATTTACGGAGATACGAGCATTTGAAGTTTGACATTTTGAAAAATTTTAAATTCGTTCGCACAGGGACGAGTTAGGTATCAAATTAAAGGTTGAAAAAACACCTATACAATGCTGCAACTTTGACCCCTCTACGGCCTCTATTTACGGAGATACGAGCATTTGAAGTTTGACATTTTGAAAAATTTGAAATTCGTTCGCACAAGGACGAGTTAGGTATCAAATTAAAGGTTGAAAAAACACCTCTACAATGCTGCAACTTTGACCCCTCTACGGCCTCTATTTACGGAGATACGAGCATTTGAAGTTTGACATTTTGAAAAATTTTAAATTCGTTCGCACAAGGACGAGTTTGGTATCAAATTAAAGGTTGAAAAAACACCTCTACAATGCTGCAACTTTGACCCCTCTACGGCCTCTATTTACGGAGATACGAGCATTTGAAGTTTGACATTTTGAAAAATTTGAAATTCGTTCGCACAAGGACGAGTTAGGTATCAAATTAAAGGTTGAAAAAACACCTCTACAATGCTGCAACTTTGACCCCTCTACGGCCTCTATTTACGGAGATACGAGCATTTGAAGTTTGACATTTTGAAAAATTTGAAATTCGTTCGCACAAGGACGAGTTAGGTATCAAATTAAAGGTTGAAAAAACACCTCTACAATGCTGCAACTTTGACCCCTCTACGGCCTCTATTTACGGAGATACGAGCATTTGAAGTTTGACATTTTGAAAAATTTTAAATTCGTTCGCACAAGGACGAGTTAGGTATCAAATTAAAGGTTGAAAAAACACCTCTACAATGCTGCAACTTTGACCCCTCTACGGCCTCTATTTACGGAGATACGAGCATTTGAAGTTTGACATTTTGAAAAATTTTAAATTCGTTCGCACAAGGACGAGTTAGGTATCAAATTAAAGGTTGAAAAAACACCTCTACAATGCTGCAACTTTGACCCCTCTACGGCCTCTATTTACGAAGATACGAGCATTTGAAGTTTGACATTTTGAAAAATTTGAAATTCGTTCGCACAAGGACGAGTTAGGTATCAAATTAAAGGTTGAAAAAACACCTCTACAATGCTGCAACTTTGACCCCTCTACGGCCTCTATTTACGGAGATACGAGCATTTGAAGTTTGACATTTTGAAAAATTTTAAATTCGTTCGCACAAGGACGAGTGTGGTATCAAATTAAAGGTTGAAAAAACACCTCTACAATGCTGCAACTTTGACCCCTCTACGGCCTCTATTTACGGAGATACGAGCATTTGAAGTTTGACATTTTGAAAAATTTGAAATTCGTTCGCACAAGGACGAGTTAGGTATCAAATTAAAGGTTGAAAAAACACCTCTACAATGCTGCAACTTTGACCCCTCTACGGCCTCTATTTACGGAGATACGAGCATTTGAAGTTTGACATTTTGAAAAATTTGAAATTCGTTCGCACAAGGACGAGTTAGATATTAAATTAAAGGTTGAAAAAACACCTCTACAATGCTGCAACTTTGACCCCTCTACGGCCTCTTTTTACGGAGATACGAGCATTTGAAGTTTGACATTTTGAAAAATTTTAAATTCGTTCGCACAAGGATGAGTTAGGTATCAAATTAAAGGTTGAAAAAACACCTCTACAATGCTGCAACTTTGACCCCTCTACGGCCTCTTTTTACGGAGATACGAGCATTTGAAGTTTGACATTTTGAAAAATTTGAAATTCGTTCGCACAAGGACGAGATAGAAATCAAATTAAAGGTTGAAAAAACACCTTTACAACGCTGCAACTTTGACCCCTCTACGGCCTCTATTTACGGAGATACGAGCATTTGAAGTTTGCCATTTTGAAAAATTTGAAATTCGTTCGCACAAGGACGAGTTAGGTATCAAATTAAAGGTTGAAGAAACACCTCTACAATGCTGCAACTTTGACCCCTCTACGGCCTCTTTTTACGGAGATACGAGCATTTGAAGTTTGACATTTTGAAAAATTTGAAATTCGTTCGCACAAGGACGAGTTAGGTATCAAATTAAAGGTCGAAAAAACACCTCTACAATGCTGCAACTTTGACCCCTCTACGGCCTCTATTTACGGAGATACGAGCATTTGAAGTTTGACATTTTGAAAAATTTTAAATTCGTTCGCACAAGGACGAGTTAGGTATCAAATTAAAGGTTGAAAAAACACCTCTACAATGCTGCAACTTTGACCCCTCTACGGCCTCTATTTACGGAGATACGAGCATTTGAAGTTTGACATTTTGAAAAATTTTAAATTCGTTCGCACAAGGACGAGTTAGGTATCAAATTAAAGGTTGAAATAACACCTCTACAATGCTGCAACTTTGACCCCTCTACGGCCTCTATTAACGGAGATACGAGCATTTGAAGTTTGACATTTTGAAAAATTTTAAATTCGTTCGCACAAGGACGAGTTAGGTATCAAATTAAAGGTTGAAAAAACACCTCTTACAACGCTGCAACTTTGACCCCTCTACGGCCTCTATTTACGGAGATACGAGCATTTGAAGTTTGACATTTTGAAAAATTTTAAATTCGTTCGCACAAGGACGAGTTAGGTATCAAATTAAAGGTTGAAAAAACACCTCTACAATGCTGCAACTTTGACCCCTCTACGGCCTCTATTTACGGAGATACGAGCATTTGAAGTTTGACATTTTGAAAAATTTGAAATTCGTTCGCACAAGGACGAGTTAGGTATCAAATTAAAGGTTGAAAAAACACCTATACAATGCTGCAACTTTGACCCCTCTACGGCCTCTATTTACGGAGATACGAGCATTTGAAGTTTGACATTTTGAAAAATTTGAAATTCGTTCGCACAAGGACGAGTTAGGTATCAAATTAAAGGTTGAAAAAACACCTCTACAATGCTGCAACTTTGACCCCTCTACGGCCTCTATTTACGGAGATACGAGCATTTGAAGTTTGACATTTTGAAAAATTTGAAATTCGTTCGCACAAGGACGAGTTAGGTATCAAATTAAAGGTTGAAAAAACACCTCTACAATGCTGCAACTTTGACCCCTCTACGGCCTCTATTTACGGAGATACGAGCATTTGAAGTTTGACATTTTGAAAAATTTGAAATTCGTTCGCACAAGGACGAGTTAGGTATCAAATTAAAGGTTGAAAAAACACCTCTACAATGCTGCAACTTTGACCCCTCTACGGCCTCTATTTACGGAGATACGAGCATTTGAAGTTTGACATTTTGAAAAATTTGAAATTCGTTCGCACAAGGATGAGTTAGGTATCAAATTAAAGGTTGAAAAAACACCTCTACAATGCTGCAACTTTGACCCCTCTACGGCCTCTATTTACGGAGATACGAGCATTTGAAGTTTGACATTTTGAAAAATTTTAAATTCGTTCGCACAAGGACGAGATAGGTATCAAATTAAAGGTTGAAAAAACACCTCTACAATACTGCAACTTTGACCCCTCTACGGCCTCTATTTACGGAGATACGAGCATTTGAAGTTTGACATTTTGAAAAATTTGAAATTCGTTCGCACAAGGACGAGTTAGGTATCAAATTAAAGGTTGAAAAAACACCTCTACAATGCTGCAACTTTGACCCCTCTACGGCCTCTATTTACGGAGATACGAGCATTTGAAGTTTGGCATTTTGAAAAATTTTAAATTCGTTCGCACAAGGACGAGTTAGGTATCAAATTAAAGGTTGAAAAAACACCTCTACAATGCTGCAACTTTGACCCCTCTACGGCCTCTATTTACGGAGATACGAGCATTTGAAGTTTGACATTTTGAAAAATTTTAAATTCGTTCGCACAAGGACGAGTTAGGTATCAAATTAAAGGTTGAAAAAACACCTCTACAATGCTGCAACTTTGACCCCTCTACGGCCTCTATTTACGGAGATACGAGCATTTGAAGTTTGGCATTTTGAAAAATTTTAAATTCGTTCGCAGAAGGACGAGTTAGGTATCAAATTAAAGGTTGAAAAAACACCTCTACAATGCTGCAACTTTGACCCCTCTACGGTCTCTATTTACGGAGATACGAGCATTTGAAGTTTGACATTTTGAAAAATTTGAAATTCGTTCGCACAAGGACGAGTTAGGTATCAAATTAAAGGTTGAAAAAACACCTCTACAATGCTGCAACTTTGACCCCTCTACGGCCTCTATTTACGGAGATACGAGCATTTGAAGTTTGACATTTTGAAAAATTTTAAATTCGTTCGCAGAAGGACGAGTTAGGTATCAAATTAAAGGTTGAAAAAACACCTCTACAATGCTGCAACTTTGACCCCTCTACGGCCTCTATTTACGGAGATACGAGCATTTGAAGTTTGACATTTTGAAAAATTTGAAATTCGTTCGCACAAGGACGAGTTAGGTATCAAATTAAAGGTTGAAAAAACACCTCTACAATGCTGCAACTTTGACCCCTCTACGGCCTCTATTTACGGAGATGCGAGCATTTGAAGTTTGACATTTTGAAAAATTTTAAATTCGTTCGCAGAAGGACGAGTTAGGTATCAAATTAAAGGTTGAAAAAACACCTCTACAATGCTGCAACTTTGACCCCTCTACGGCCTCTATTTACGGAGATACGAGCATTTGAAGTTTGACATTTTGAAAAATTTGAAATTCGTTCGCACAAGGACGAGTTAGGTATCAAATTAAAGGTTGAAAAAACACCTCTACAATGCTGCAACTTTGACCCCTCTACGGCCTCTATTTACGGAGATACGAGCATTTGAAGTTTGACATTTTGAAAAATTTGAAATTCGTTCGCACAAGGACAATTTAGGTATCAAATTAAAGGTTGAAAAAACACCTCTACAATGCTGCAACTTTGACCCCTCTACGGCCTCTATTTACGGAGATACGAGCATTTGAAGTTTGACATTTTGAAAAATTTGAAATTCGTTCGCACAAGGACAATTTAGGTATCAAATTAAAGGTTGAAAAAACACCTCTACAATGCTGCAACTTTGACCCCTCTACGGCCTCTATTTACGGAGATACGAGCATTTGAAGTTTGACATTTTGAACAATTTGAAATTCGTTCGCACAAGGACAATTTAGGTATCAAATTAAAGGTTGAAAAAACACCTCTACAATGCTGCAACTTTGACCCCTCTACGGCCTCTATTTACGGAGATACGAGCATTTGAAGTTTGACATTTTGAAAAATTTGAAATTCGTTCGCACAAGGACAATTTAGGTATCAAATTAAAGGTTGAAAAAACACCTCTACAATGCTGCAACTTTGACCCCTCTACGGCCTCTATTTACGGAGATACGAGCATTTGAAGTTTGACATTTTGAAAAATTTGAAATTCGTTCGCACAAGGACAATTTAGGTATCAAATTAAAGGTTGAAAAAACACCTCTACAATGCTGCAACTTTGACCCCTCTACGGCCTCTATTTACGGAGATACGAGCATTTGAAGTTTGACATTTTGAAAAATTTGAAATTCGTTCGCACAAGGACAATTTAGGTATCAAATTAAAGGTTGAAAAAACACCTCTACAATGCTGCAACTTTGACCCCTCTACGGCCTCTATTTACGGAGATACGAGCATTTGAAGTTTGACATTTTGAAAAATTTGAAATTCGTTCGCACAAGGACAATTTAGGTATCAAATTAAAGGTTGAAAAAACACCTCTACAATCTGCAACTTTGACCCCTCTACGGCCTCTATTTACGGAGATACGAGCATTTGAAGTTTGACATTTTGTAAAATTTGAAATTCGTTCGCACAAGGACAATTTAGGTATCAAATTAAAGGTTGAAAAAACACCTCTACAATGCTGCAACTTTGACCCCTCTACGGCCTCTATTTACGGAGATACGAGCATTTGAAGTTTGACATTTTGAAAAATTTGAAATTCGTTCGCACAAGGACAATTTAGGTATCTAATTAAAGGTTGAAAAAACACCTCTACAATGCTGCAACTTTGACCCCTCTACGGCCTCTATTTACGGAGATACGAGCATTTGAAGTTTGACATTTTGTAAAATTTGAAATTCGTTCGCACAAGGACAGTTTAGGTATCAAATTAAAGGTTGAAAAAACACCTCTACAATGCTGCAACTTTGACCCCTCTACGGCCTCTATTTACGGAGATACGAGCATTTGAAGTTTGACATTTTGAAAAATTTGAAATTCGTTCGCACAAGGACAATTTAGGTATCAAATTAAAGGTTGAAAAAACACCTCTACAATGCTGCAACTTTGACCCCTCTACGGCCTCTATTTACGGAGATACGAGCATTTGAAGTTTGACATTTTGAAAAATTTGAAATTCGTTCGCACAAGGACAATTTAGGTATCAAATTAAAGGTTGAAAAAACACCTCTACAATGCTGCAACTTTGACCCCTCTACGGCCTCTATTTACGGAGATACGAGCATTTGAAGTTTGACATTTTGAAAAATTTGAAATTCGTTCGCACAAGGACAATTTAGGTATCAAATTAAAGGTTGAAAAAACACCTCTACAATCTGCAACTTTGACCCCTCTACGGCCTCTATTTACGGAGATACGAGCATTTGAAGTTTGACATTTTGTAAAATTTGAAATTCGTTCGCACAAGGACAATTTAGGTATCAAATTAAAGGTTGAAAAAACACCTCTACAATGCTGCAACTTTGACCCCTCTACGGCCTCTATTTACGGAGATACGAGCATTTGAAGTTTGACATTTTGAAAAATTTGAAATTCGTTCGCACAAGGACAATTTAGGTATCTAATTAAAGGTTGAAAAAACACCTCTACAATGCTGCAACTTTGACCCCTCTACGGCCTCTATTTACGGAGATACGAGCATTTGAAGTTTGACATTTTGTAAAATTTGAAATTCGTTCGCACAAGGACAGTTTAGGTATCAAATTAAAGGTTGAAAAAACACCTCTACAATGCTGCAACTTTGACCCCTCTACGGTCTCTATTTACGGAGATACGAGCATTTGAAGTTTGACATTTTGAAAAATTTGAAATTCGTTCGCACAAGGACAATTTAGGTATCAAATTAAAGGTTGAAAAAACACCTCTACAATGCTGCAACTTTGACCCCTCTACGGCCTCTATTTACGGAGATACGAGCATTTGAAGTTTGACATTTTGAAAAATTTGAAATTCGTTCGCACAAGGACAATTTAGGTATCAAATTAAAGGTTGAAAAAACACCTCTACAATGCTGCAACTTTGACCCCTCTACGGCCTCTATTTACGGAGATACGAGCATTTGAAGTTTGACATTTTGTAAAATTTGAAATTCGTTCGCACAAGGACAATTTAGGTATCAAATTAAAGGTTGAAAAAACACCTCTACAATGCTGCAACTTTGACCCCTCTTAGGACAATTTAGGTATCAAATTAAAGGTTGAAAAACACCTCTACAATGCTGCAACTTTGACCCCTCTACGGCCTCTATTTACGGAGATACGAGCATTTGAAGTTTGACATTTTGAAAAATTTGAAATTCGTTCGCACAAGGACAATTTAGGTATCAAATTAAAGGTTGAAAAAACACCTCTACAATGCTGCAACTTTGACCCCTCTACGGCCTCTATTTACGGAGATACGAGCATTTGAAGTTTGACATTTTGAAAAATTTGAAATTCGTTCGCACAAGGACAATTTAGGTATCAAATTAAAGGTTGAAAAAACACCTCTACAATGCTGCAACTTTGACCCCTCTACGGCCTCTATTTACGGAGATACGAGCATTTGAAGTTTGACATTTTGAAAAATTTGAAATTCGTTCGCACAAGGACAATTTAGGTATCAAATTAAAGGTTGAAAAAACACCTCTACAATGCTGCAACTTTGACCCCTCTACGGCCTCTATTTACGGAGATACGAGCATTTGAAGTTTGACATTTTGAAAAATTTGAAATTCGTTCGCACAAGGACAATTTAGGTATCAAATTAAAGGTTGAAAAAACACCTCTACAATGCTGCAACTCTGACCCCTCTACGGCCTCTATTTACGGAGATACGAGCATTTGAAGTTTGACATTTTGTAAAATTTGAAATTCGTTCGCACAAGGACAATTTAGGTATCAAATTAAAGGTTGAAAAAACACCTCTACAATGCTGCAACTTTGACCCCTCTACGGCCACTATTTAAATTCGTTCGCACAAGGACAATTTAGGTATCAAATTAAAGGTTGAAAAAACACCTCTACAATGCTGCAACTTTGACCCCTCTACGGCCTCTATTTACGGAGATACGAGCATTTGAAGTTTGACATTTTGTAAAATTTGAAATTCGTTCGCACAAGGACAATTTAGGTATCAAATTAAAGGTTGAAAAAACACCTCTACAATGCTGCAACTTTGACCCCTCTGCGGCCTCTATTTACGGAGATACGAGCATTTGAAGTTTGACATTTTGAAAAATTTGAAATTCGTTCGCACAAGGACAATTTAGGTATCAAATTAAAGGTTGAAAAAACACCTCTACAATGCTGCAACTTTGACCCCTCTACGGCCACTATTTAAATTCGTTCGCACAAGGACAATTTAGGTATCAAATTAAAGGTTGAAAAAACACCTCTACAATGCTGCAACTTTGACCCCTCTACGGCCTCTATTTACGGAGATACGAGCATTTGAAGTTTGACATTTTGTAAAATTTGAAATTCGTTCGCACAAGGACAATTTAGGTATCAAATTAAAGGTTGAAAAAACACCTCTACAATGCTGCAACTTTGACCCCTCTACGGCCTCTATTTACGGAGATACGAGCATTTGAAGTTTGGCATTTTGAAAAATTTGAAATTCGTTCGCACAAGGACAATTTAGGTATCAAATTAAAGGTTGAAAAAACACCTCTACAATGCTGCAACTTTGACCCCTCTACGGCCTCTATTTACGGAGATACGAGCATTTGAAGTTTGACATTTTGAAAAATTTGAAATTCGTTCGCACAAGGACAATTTAGGTATCAAATTATAGGTTGAAAAAACACCTCTACAATGCTGCAACTTTGACCCCTCTACGGCCTCTATTTACGGAGATACGAAAATTTGAAATTCGTTCGCACAAGGACAATTTAGGTATCAAACAATGCTGCAACTTTGACCCCTCTACGGCCTCTATTTACGGAGATACGAGCATTTGAAGTTTGACATTTTGAAAAATTTGAAATTCGTTCGCACAAGGACAATTTAGGTATCAAATTAAAGGTTGAAAAAACACCTCTACAATGCTGCAACTCTGACCCCTCTACGGCCTCTATTTACGGAGATACGAGCATTTGAAGTTTGACATTTTGTAAAATTTGAAATTCGTTCGCACAAGGACAATTTAGGTATCAAATTAAAGGTTGAAAAAACACCTCTACAATGCTGCAACTTTGACCCCTCTACGGCCACTATTTAAATTCGTTCGCACAAGGACAATTTAGGTATCAAATTAAAGGTTGAAAAAACACCTCTACAATGCTGCAACTTTGACCCCTCTACGGCCTCTATTTACGGAGATACGAGCATTTGAAGTTTGACATTTTGTAAAATTTGAAATTCGTTCGCACAAGGACAATTTAGGTATCAAATTAAAGGTTGAAAAAACACCTCTACAATGCTGCAACTTTGACCCCTCTACGGCCTCTATTTACGGAGATACGAGCATTTGAAGTTTGACATTTTGAAAAATTTGAAATTCGTTCGCACAAGGACAATTTAGGTATCAAATTAAAGGTTGAAAAAACACCTCTACAATGCTGCAACTTTGACCCCTCTACGGCCTCTATTTACGGAGATACGAGCATTTGAAGTTTGACATTTTGTAAAATTTGAAATTCGTTCGCACAAGGACAATTTAGGTATCAAATTAAAGGTTGAAAAAACACCTCTACAATGCTGCAACTTTGACCCCTCTACGGCCACTATTTAAATTCGTTCGCACAAGGACAATTTAGGTATCAAATTAAAGGTTGAAAAAACACCTCTACAATGCTGCAACTTTGACCCCTCTACGGCCTCTATTTACGGAGATACGAGCATTTGAAGTTTGACATTTTGAAAAATTTGAAATTCGTTCGCACAAGGACGAGTTAGGTATCAAATTAAAGGTTGAAAAAACACCTCTACAATGCTGCAACTTTGACCCCTCTACGGCCTCTATTTACGGAGATACGAGCATTTGAAGTTTGACATTTTGTAAAATTTGAAATTCGTTCGCACAAGGACAATTTAGGTATCAAATTAAAGGTTGAAAAAACACCTCTACAATGCTGCAACTTTGACCCCTCTACGGCCTCTATTTACGGAGATACGAGCATTTGAAGTTTGACATTTTGTAAAATTTGAAATTCGTTCGCACAAGGACAATTTAGGTATCAAATTAAAGGTTGAAAAAACACCTCTACAATGCTGCAACTTTGACCCCTCTACGGCCTCTATTTACGGAGATACGAGCATTTGAAGTTTGACATTTTGTAAAATTTGAAATTCGTTCGCACAAGGACAATTTAGGTATCAAATTAAAGGTTGAAAAAACACCTCTACAATGCTGCAACTTTGACCCCTCTACGGCCTCTATTTACGGAGATACGAGCATTTGAAGTTTGACATTTTGAAAAATTTGAAATTCGTTCGCACAAGGACAATTTAGGTATCAAATTAAAGGTTGAAAAAACACCTCTACAATGCTGCAACTTTGACCCCTCTACGGCCTCTATTTACGGAGATACGAGCATTTGAAGTTTGACATTTTGTAAAATTTGAAATTCGTTCGCACAAGGACAATTTAGGTATCAAATTAAAGGTTGAAAAAACACCTCTACAATGCTGCAACTTTGACCCCTCTACGGCCACTATTTAAATTCGTTCGCACAAGGACAATTTAGGTATCAAATTAAAGGTTGAAAAAACACCTCTACAATGCTGCAACTTTGACCCCTCTACGGCCTCTATTTACGGAGATACGAGCATTTGAAGTTTGACATTTTGAAAAATTTGAAATTCGTTCGCACAAGGACAATTTAGGTATCAAATTAAAGGTTGAAAAAACACCTCTACAATGCTGCAACTTTGACCCCTCTACGGCCACTATTTAAATTCGTTCGCACAAGGACAATTTAGGTATCAAATTAAAGGTTGAAAAAACACCTCTACAATGCTGCAACTTTGACCCCTCTACGGTCTCTATTTACGGAGATACGAGCATTTGAAGTTTGACATTTTGTAAAATTTGAAATTCGTTCGCACAAGGACAATTTAGGTATCAAATTAAAGGTTGAAAAAACACCTCTACAATGCTGCAACTTTGACCCCTCTACGGCCACTATTTAAATTCGTTCGCACAAGGACAATTTAGGTATCAAATTAAAGGTTGAAAAAACACCTCTACAATGCTGCAACTTTGACCCCTCTACGGCCTCTATTTACGGAGATACGAGCATTTGAAGTTTGACATTTTGTAAAATTTGAAATTCGTTCGCACAAGGACAATTTAGGTATCAAATTAAAGGTTGAAAAAACACCTCTACAATGCTGCAACTTTGACCCCTCTACGGCCTCTATTTACGGAGATACGAGCATTTGAAGTTTGACATTTTGTAAAATTTGAAATTCGTTCGCACAAGGACAATTTAGGTATCAAATTAAAGGTTGAAAAAACACCTCTACAATGCTGCAACTTTGACCCCTCTACGGCCTCTATTTACGGAGATACGAGCATTTGAAGTTTGACATTTTGAAAAATTTGAAATTCGTTCGCACAAGGACAATTTAGGTATCTAATTAAAGGTTGAAAAAACACCTCTACAATGCTGCAACTTTGACCCCTCTACGGCCTCTATTTACGGAGATACGAGCATTTGAAGTTTGGCATTTTGAAAAATTTGAAATTCGTTCGCACAAGGACAATTTAGGTATCAAATTAAAGGTTGAAAAAACACCTCTACAATGCTGCAACTTTGACCCCTCTACGGCCTCTATTTACGGAGATACGAGCATTTGAAGTTTGACATTTTGAAAAATTTGAAATTCGTTCGCACAAGGACAATTTAGGTATCAAATTAAAGGTTGAAAAAACACCTCTACAATGCTGCAACTCTGACCCCTCTACGGCCTCTATTTACGGAGATACGAGCATTTGAAGTTTGACATTTTGTAAAATTTGAAATTCGTTCGCACAAGGACAATTTAGGTATCAAATTAAAGGTTGAAAAAACACCTCTACAATGCTGCAACTTTGACCCCTCTACGGCCACTATTTAAATTCGTTCGCACAAGGACAATTTAGGTATCAAATTAAAGGTTGAAAAAACACCTCTACAATGCTGCAACTTTGACCCCTCTACGGCCTCTATTTACGGAGATACGGGCATTTGAAGTTTGACATTTTGAAAAATTTGAAATTCGTTCGCACAAGGACAATTTAGGTATCAAATTAAAGGTTGAAAAAACACCTCTACAATGCTGCAACTCTGACCCCTCTACGGCCTCTATTTACGGAGATACGAGCATTTGAAGTTTGACATTTTGTAAAATTTGAAATTCGTTCGCACAAGGACAATTTAGGTATCAAATTAAAGGTTGAAAAAACACCTCTACAATGCTGCAACTTTGACCCCTCTACGGCCACTATTTAAATTCGTTCGCACAAGGACAATTTAGGTATCAAATTAAAGGTTGAAAAAACACCTCTACAATGCTGCAACTTTGACCCCTCTACGGCCTCTATTTACGGAGATACGAGCATTTGAAGTTTGACATTTTGTAAAATTTGAAATTCGTTCGCACAAGGACAATTTAGGTATCAAATTAAAGGTTGAAAAAACACCTCTACAATGCTGCAACTTTGACCCCTCTACGGCCTCTATTTACGGAGATACGAGCATTTGAAGTTTGACATTTTGAAAAATTTGAAATTCGTTCGCACAAGGACAATTTAGGTATCAAATTAAAGGTTGAAAAAACACCTCTACAATGCTGCAACTCTGACCCCTCTACGGCCTCTATTTACGGAGATACGAGCATTTGAAGTTTGACATTTTGTAAAATTTGAAATTCGTTCGCACAAGGACAATTTAGGTATCAAATTAAAGGTTGAAAAAACACCTCTACAATGCTGCAACTTTGACCCCTCTACGGCCACTATTTAAATTCGTTCGCACAAGGACAATTTAGGTATCAAATTAAAGGTTGAAAAAACACCTCTACAATGCTGCAACTTTGACCCCTCTACGGCCTCTATTTACGGAGATACGAGCATTTGAAGTTTGACATTTTGTAAAATTTGAAATTCGTTCGCACAAGGACAATTTAGGTATCAAATTAAAGGTTGAAAAAACACCTCTACAATGCTGCAACTTTGACCCCTCTACGGCCTCTATTTACGGAGATACGAGCATTTGAAGTTTGACATTTTGAAAAATTTGAAATTCGTTCTCACAAGGACAATTTAGGTATCAAATTAAAGGTTGAAAAAACACCTCTACAATGCTGCAACTTTGACCCCTCTACGGCCTCTATTTACGGAGATACGAGCATTTGAAGTTTGACATTTTGTAAAATTTGAAATTCGTTCGCACAAGGACAATTTAGGTATCAAATTAAAGGTTGAAAAAACACCTCTACAATGCTGCAACTTTGACCCCTCTACGGCCTCTATTTACGGAGATACGAGCATTTGAAGTTTGACATTTTGAAAAATTTGAAATTCGTTCGCACAAGGACAATTTAGGTATCAAATTAAAGGTTGAAAAAACACCTCTACAATGCTGCAACTTTGACCCCTCTACGGCCTCTATTTACGGAGATACGAGCATTTGAAGTTTGACATTTTGTAAAATTTGAAATTCGTTCGCACAAGGACAATTTAGGTATCAAATTAAAGGTTGAAAAAACACCTCTACAATGCTGCAACTTTGACCCCTCTACGGCCTCTATTTACGGAGATACGAGCATTTGAAGTTTGACATTTTGAAAAATTTGAAATTCGTTCGCACAAGGACAATTTAGGTATCAAATTAAAGGTTGAAAAAACACCTCTACAATGCTGCAACTTTGACCCCTCTACGGCCTCTATTTACGGAGATACGAGCATTTGAAGTTTGACATTTTGAAAAATTTGAAATTCGTTCGCACAAGGACAATTTAGGTATCAAATTAAAGGTTGAAAAAACACCTCTACAATGCTGCAACTCTGACCCCTCTACGGCCTCTATTTACGGAGATACGAGCATTTGAAGTTTGACATTTTGTAAAATTTGAAATTCGTTCGCACAAGGACAATTTAGGTATCAAATTAAAGGTTGAAAAAACACCTCTACAATGCTGCAACTTTGACCCCTCTACGGCCACTATTTAAATTCGTTCGCACAAGGACAATTTAGGTATCAAATTAAAGGTTGAAAAAACACCTCTACAATGCTGCAACTTTGACCCCTCTACGGCCTCTATTTACGGAGATACGAGCATTTGAAGTTTGACATTTTGTAAAATTTGAAATTCGTTCGCACAAGGACAATTTAGGTATCAAATTAAAGGTTGAAAAAACACCTCTACAATGCTGCAACTTTGACCCCTCTACGGCCTCTATTTACGGAGATACGAGCATTTGAAGTTTGACATTTTGAAAAATTTGAAATTCGTTCGCACAAGGACAATTTAGGTATCAAATTAAAGGTTGAAAAAACACCTCTACAATGCTGCAACTCTGACCCCTCTACGGCCTCTATTTACGGAGATACGAGCATTTGAAGTTTGACATTTTGTAAAATTTGAAATTCGTTCGCACAAGGACAATTTAGGTATCAAATTAAAGGTTGAAAAAACACCTCTACAATGCTGCAACTTTGACCCCTCTACGGCCACTATTTAAATTCGTTCGCACAAGGACAATTTAGGTATCAAATTAAAGGTTGAAAAAACACCTCTACAATGCTGCAACTTTGACCCCTCTACGGCCTCTATTTACGGAGATACGAGCATTTGAAGTTTGACATTTTGTAAAATTTGAAATTCGTTCGCACAAGGACAATTTAGGTATCAAATTAAAGGTTGAAAAAACACCTCTACAATGCTGCAACTTTGACCCCTCTACGGCCTCTATTTACGGAGATACGAGCATTTGAAGTTTGACATTTTGAAAAATTTGAAATTCGTTCGCACAAGGACAATTTAGGTATCAAATAAAAGGTTGAAAAAACACCTCTACAATGCTGCAACTTTGACCCCTCTACGGCCTCTATTTACGGAGATACGAGCATTTGAAGTTTGACATTTTGAAAAATTTGAAATTCGTTCGCACAAGGACAATTTAGGTATCAAATTAAAGGTTGAAAAAACACCTCTACAATGCTGCAACTTTGACCCCTCTACGGCCTCTATTTAAATTCGTTCGCACAAGGACAATTTAGGTATCAAATTAAAGGTTGAAAAAACACCTCTACAATGCTGCAACTTTGACCCCTCTACGGCCTCTATTTACGGAGATACGAGCATTTGAAGTTTGACATTTTGTAAAATTTGAAATTCGTTCGCACAAGGACAATTTAGGTATCAAATTAAAGGTTGAAAAAACACCTCTACAATGCTGCAACTTTGACCCCTCTACGGCCTCTATTTACGGAGATACGAGCATTTGAAGTTTGACATTTTGAAAAATTTGAAATTCGTTCGCACAAGGACAATTTAGGTATCAAATTAAAGGTTGAAAAAACACCTCTACAATGCTGCAACTTTGACCCCTCTACGGCCTCTATTTACGGAGATACGAAAATTTGAAATTCGTTCGCACAAGGACAATTTAGGTATCAAATTAAAGGTTGAAAAAACACCTCTACAATGCTGCAACTTTGACCCCTCTACGGCCTCTATTTACGGAGATACGAGCATTTGAAGTTTGACATTTTGAAAAATTTGAAATTCGTTCGCACAAGGACAATTTAGGTATCAAATTAAAGGTTGAAAAAACACCTCTACAATGCTGCAACTCTGACCCCTCTACGGCCTCTATTTACGGAGATACGAGCATTTGAAGTTTGACATTTTGTAAAATTTGAAATTCGTTCGCACAAGGACAATTTAGGTATCAAATTAAAGGTTGAAAAAACACCTCTACAATGCTGCAACTTTGACCCCTCTACGGCCACTATTTAAATTCGTTCGCACAAGGACAATTTAGGTATCAAATTAAAGGTTGAAAAAACACCTCTACAATGCTGCAACTTTGACCCCTCTACGGCCTCTATTTACGGAGATACGAGCATTTGAAGTTTGACATTTTGTAAAATTTGAAATTCGTTCGCACAAGGACAATTTAGGTATCAAATTAAAGGTTGAAAAAACACCTCTACAATGCTGCAACTTTGACCCCTCTACGGCCTCTATTTACGGAGATACGAGCATTTGAAGTTTGACATTTTGAAAAATTTGAAATTCGTTCGCACAAGGACAATTTAGGTATCAAATAAAAGGTTGAAAAAACACCTCTACAATGCTGCAACTTTGACCCCTCTACGGCCTCTATTTACGGAGATACGAGCATTTGAAGTTTGACATTTTGAAAAATTTGAAATTCGTTCGCACAAGGACAATTTAGGTATCAAATTAAAGGTTGAAAAAACACCTCTACAATGCTGCAACTTTGACCCCTCTACGGCCTCTATTTAAATTCGTTCGCACAAGGACAATTTAGGTATCAAATTAAAGGTTGAAAAAACACCTCTACAATGCTGCAACTTTGACCCCTCTACGGCCTCTATTTACGGAGATACGAGCATTTGAAGTTTGACATTTTGTAAAATTTGAAATTCGTTCGCACAAGGACAATTTAGGTATCAAATTAAAGGTTGAAAAAACACCTCTACAATGCTGCAACTTTGACCCCTCTACGGCCTCTATTTACGGAGATACGAGCATTTGAAGTTTGACATTTTGAAAAATTTGAAATTCGTTCGCACAAGGACAATTTAGGTATCAAATTAAAGGTTGAAAAAACACCTCTACAATGCTGCAACTTTGACCCCTCTACGGCCTCTATTTACGGAGATACGAAAATTTGAAATTCGTTCGCACAAGGACAATTTAGGTATCAAATTAAAGGTTGAAAAAACACCTCTACAATGCTGCAACTTTGACCCCTCTACGGCCTCTATTTACAGAGATACGAGCATTTGAAGTTTGACATTTTGTAAAATTTGAAATTCGTTCGCACAAGGACAATTTAGGTATCAAATTAAAGGTTGAAAAAACACCTCTACAATGCTGCAACTTTGACCCCTCTACGGCCTCTATTTACGGAGATACGAGCATTTGAAGTTTGACATTTTGAAAAATTTGAAATTCGTTCGCACAAGGACAATTTAGGTATCAAATTAAAGGTTGAAAAAACACCTCTACAATGCTGCAACTTTGACCCCTCTACGGCCTCTATTTACGGAGATACGAAAATTTGAAATTCGTTCGCACAAGGACAATTTAGGTATCAAATTAAAGGTTGAAAAAACACCTCTACAATGCTGCAACTTTGACCCCTCTACGGCCTCTATTTACGGAGATACGAGCATTTGAAGTTTGACATTTTGAAAAATTTGAAATTCGTTCGCACAAGGACAATTTAGGTATCAAATTAAAGGTTGAAAAAACACCTCTACAATGCTGCAACTCTGACCCCTCTACGGCCTCTATTTACGGAGATACGAGCATTTGAAGTTTGACATTTTGTAAAATTTGAAATTCGTTCGCACAAGGACAATTTAGGTATCAAATTAAAGGTTGAAAAAACACCTCTACAATGCTGCAACTTTGACCCCTCTACGGCCTCTATTTACGGAGATACGAGCATTTGAAGTTTGACATTTTGAAAAATTTGAAATTCGTTCGCACAAGGACAATTTAGGTATCAAAGTAAAGGTTGAAAAAACACCTCTACAATGCTGCAACTTTGACCCCTCTACGGCCTCTATTTACGGAGATACGAGCATTTGAAGTTTGACATTTTGAAAAATTTGAAATTCGTTCGCACAAGGACAATTTAGGTATCAAATTAAATGTTGAAAAAACACCTCTACAATGCTGCAACTTTGACCCCTCTACGGCCTCTATTTACGGAGATACGAGCATTTGAAGTTTGACATTTTGTAAAATTTGAAATTCGTTCGCACAAGGACAATTTAGGTATCAAATTAAAGGTTGAAAAAACACCTCTACAATGCTGCAACTTTGACCCCTCTACGGCCTCTATTTACGGAGATACGAGCATTTGAAGTTTGACATTTTGAAAAATTTTAAATTCGTTCGCACAATGACGAGTTAGGTATCAAATTAAAGGTTGAAAAAACACCTCTACAATGCTGCAACTTTGACCCCTCTACGGCCTCTATTTACGGAGATACGAGCATTTGAAGTTTGACATTTTGAAAAATTTGAAATTCGTTCGCACAAGGACAATTTAGGTATCAAATTAAAGGTTGAAAAAACACCTCTACAATGCTGCAACTTTGACCCCTCTACGGCCTCTATTTACGGAGATACGAGCATTTGAAGTTTGACATTTTGTAAAATTTGAAATTCGTTCGCACAAGGACAATTTAGGTATCAAATTAAAGGTTGAAAAAACACCTCTACAATGCTGCAACTTTGACCCCTCTACGGCCTCTATTTACGGAGATACGAGCATTTGAAGTTTGACATTTTGAAAAATTTGAAATTCGTTCGCACAAGGACAATTTAGGTATCAAATTAAAGGTTGAAAAAACACCTCTACAATGCTGCAACTTTGACCCCTCTACGGCCTCTATTTACGGAGATACGAGCATTTGAAGTTTGACATTTTGTAAAATTTGAAATTCGTTCGCACAAGGACAATTTAGGTATCAAATTAAAGGTTGAAAAAACACCTCTACAATGCTGCAACTTTGACCCCTCTACGGCCTCTATTTACGGAGATACGAGCATTTGAAGTTTGACATTTTGAAAAATTTGAAATTCGTTCGCACAAGGACGAGTTAGGTATCAAATTAAAGGTTGAAAAAACACCTCTACAATGCTGCAACTTTGACCCCTCTACGGCCTCTATTTACGGAGATACGAGCATTTGAAGTTTGACATTTTGAAAAATTTGAAATTCGTTCGCACAAGGACGAGTTAGGTATCAAATTAAAGGTTGAAAAAACACCTCTACAATGCTGCAACTTTGACCCCTCTACGGCCTCTATTTACGGAGATACGAGCATTTGAAGTTTGACATTTTGAAAAATTTGAAATTCGTTCGCACAAGGACGAGTTAGGTATCAAATTAAAGGTTGAAAAAACACCTCTACAATGCTGCAACTTTGACCCCTCTACGGCCTCTATTTACGGAGATACGAGCATTTGAAGTTTGACATTTTGAAAAATTTGAAATTCGTTCGCACAAGGACGAGTTAGGTATCAAATTAAAGGTTGAAAAAACACCTCTACAATGCTGCAACTTTGACCCCTCTACGGCCTCTATTTACGGAGATACGAGCATTTGAAGTTTGACATTTTGAAAAATTTTAAATTCGTTCGCACAAGGACGAGTTAGGTATCAAATTAAAGGTTGAAAAAACACCTCTACAATGCTGCAACTTTGACCCCTCTACGGCCTCTATTTACGGAGATACGAGCATTTGAAGTTTGACATTTTGAAAAATTTTAAATTCGTTCGCACAAGGACAATTTAGGTATCAAATTAAAGGTTGAAAAAACACCTCTACAATGCTGCAACTTTGACCCCTCTACGGCCTCTATTTACGGAGATACGAGCATTTGAAGTTTGACATTTTGTAAAATTTGAAATTCGTTCGCACAAGGACAATTTAGGTATCAAATTAAAGGTTGAAAAAACACCTCTACAATGCTGCAACTTTGACCCCTCTACGGCCTCTATTTACGGAGATACGAGCATTTGAAGTTTGACATTTTGAAAAATTTGAAATTCGTTCGCACAAGGACAATTTAGGTATCAAAGTAAAGGTTGAAAAAACACCTCTACAATGCTGCAACTTTGACCCCTCTACGGCCTCTATTTACGGAGATACGAGCATTTGAAGTTTGACATTTTGAAAAATTTGAAATTCGTTCGCACAAGGACAATTTAGGTATCAAATTAAAGGTTGAAAAAACACCTCTACAATGCTGCAACTTTGACCCCTCTACGGCCTCTATTTACGGAGATACGAGCATTTGAAGTTTGACATTTTGAAAAATTTGAAATTCGTTCGCACAAGTACGAGTTAGGTATCAAATTAAAGGTTGAAAAAACACCTCTACAATGCTGCAACTTTGACCCCTCTACGGCCTCTATTTACGGAGATACGAGCATTTGAAGTTTGACATTTTGAAAAATTTTAAATTCGTTCGCACAAGGACGAGTTAGGTATCAAATTAAAGGTTGAAAAAACACCTCTACAATGCTGCAACTTTGACCCCTCTACGGCCTCTATTTACGGAGATACGAGCATTTGAAGTTTGACATTTTGAAAAATTTTAAATTCGTTCGCACAAGGACAATTTAGGTATCAAATTAAAGGTTGAAAAAACACCTCTACAATGCTGCAACTTTGACCCCTCTACGGCCTCTATTTACGGAGATACGAGCATTTGAAGTTTGACATTTTGAAAAATTTGAAATTCGTTCGCACAAGGACAATTTAGGTATCAAAGTAAAGGTTGAAAAAACACCTCTACAATGCTGCAACTTTGACCCCTCTACGGCCTCTATTTACGGAGATACGAGCATTTGAAGTTTGACATTTTGAAAAATTTGAAATTCGTTCGCACAAGGACAATTTAGGTATCAAATTAAAGGTTGAAAAAACACCTCTACAATGCTGCAACTTTGACCCCTCTACGGCCTCTATTTACGGAGATACGAGCATTTGAAGTTTGACATTTTGTAAAATTTGAAATTCGTTCGCACAAGGACAATTTAGGTATCAAATTAAAGGTTGAAAAAACACCTCTACAATGCTGCAACTTTGACCCCTCTACGGCCTCTATTTACGGAGATACGAGCATTTGAAGTTTGACATTTTGAAAAATTTGAAATTCGTTCGCACAAGGACAATTTAGGTATCAAATTAAAGGTTGAAAAAACACCTCTACAATGCTGCAACTTTGACCCCTCTACGGCCTCTATTTACGGAGATACGAGCATTTGAAGTTTGACATTTTGTAAAATTTGAAATTCGTTCGCACAAGGACAATTTAGGTATCAAATTAAAGGTTGAAAAAACACCTCTACAATGCTGCAACTTTGACCCCTCTACGGCCTCTATTTACGGAGATACGAGCATTTGAAGTTTGACATTTTGAAAAATTTGAAATTCGTTCGCACAAGGACGAGTTAGGTATCAAATTAAAGGTTGAAAAAACACCTCTACAATGCTGCAACTTTGACCCCTCTACGGCCTCTATTTACGGAGATACGAGCATTTGAAGTTTGACATTTTGAAAAATTTGAAATTCGTTCGCACAAGGACGAGTTAGGTATCAAATTAAAGGTTGAAAAAACACCTCTACAATGCTGCAACTTTGACCCCTCTACGGCCTCTATTTACGGAGGATACGAGCATTTGAAGTTTGACATTTTGAAAAATTTGAAATTCGTTCGCACAAGGACGAGTTAGGTATCAAATTAAAGGTTGAAAAAACACCTCTACAATGCTGCAACTTTGACCCCTCTACGGCCTCTATTTACGGAGATACGAGCATTTGAAGTTTGACATTTTGAAAAATTTGAAATTCGTTCGCACAAGGACGAGTTAGGTATCAAATTAAAGGTTGAAAAAACACCTCTACAATGCTGCAACTTTGACCCCTCTACGGCCTCTATTTACGGAGATACGAGCATTTGAAGTTTGACATTTTGAAAAATTTTAAATTCGTTCGCACAAGGACGAGTTAGGTATCAAATTAAAGGTTGAAAAAACACCTCTACAATGCTGCAACTTTGACCCCTCTACGGCCTCTATTTACGGAGATACGAGCATTTGAAGTTTGACATTTTGAAAAATTTTAAATTCGTTCGCACAAGGACAATTTAGGTATCAAATTAAAGGTTGAAAAAACACCTCTACAATGCTGCAACTTTGACCCCTCTACGGCCTCTATTTACGGAGATACGAGCATTTGAAGTTTGACATTTTGTAAAATTTGAAATTCGTTCGCACAAGGACAATTTAGGTATCAAATTAAAGGTTGAAAAAACACCTCTACAATGCTGCAACTTTGACCCCTCTACGGCCTCTATTTACGGAGATACGAGCATTTGAAGTTTGACATTTTGAAAAATTTGAAATTCGTTCGCACAAGGACAATTTAGGTATCAAAGTAAAGGTTGAAAAAACACCTCTACAATGCTGCAACTTTGACCCCTCTACGGCCTCTATTTACGGAGATACGAGCATTTGAAGTTTGACATTTTGAAAAATTTGAAATTCGTTCGCACAAGGACAATTTAGGTATCAAATTAAAGGTTGAAAAAACACCTCTACAATGCTGCAACTTTGACCCCTCTACGGCCTCTATTTACGGAGATACGAGCATTTGAAGTTTGACATTTTGTAAAATTTGAAATTCGTTCGCACAAGGACAATTTAGGTATCAAATTAAAGGTTGAAAAAACACCTCTACAATGCTGCAACTTTGACCCCTCTACGGCCTCTATTTACGGAGATACGAGCATTTGAAGTTTGACATTTTGTAAAATTTGCAATTCGTTCGCACAAGGACGAGTTAGGTATCAAATTAAAGGTTGAAAAAACACCTCTACAATGCTGCAACTTTGACCCCTCTACGGCCTCTATTTACGGAGATACGAGCATTTGAAGTTTGACATTTTGAAAAATTTGAAATTCGCACAAGGACAATTTAGGTATCAAATTAAAGGTTGAAAAAACACCTCTACAATGCTGCAACTTTGACCCCTCTACGGCCTCTATTTACGGAGATACGAGCATTTGAAGTTTGACATTTTGAAAAATTTTAAATTCGTTCGCACAAGGACGAGTTAGGTATCAAATTAAAGGTTGAAAAAACACCTCTACAATGCTGCAACTTTGATCCCTCTACGGCCTCTATTTACGGAGATACGAGCATTTGAAGTTTGACATTTTGAAAAATTTGAAATTCGTTCGCACAAGGACGAGTTAGGTATCAAATCAAATTAAAAAACACCTCTACAATGCTGCAACTTTGACCCCTCTACGGCCTCTATTTACGGAGATACGAGCATTTGAAGTTTGACATTTTGTAAAATTTGAAATTCGTTCGCACAAGGACAATTTAGGTATCAAATTAAAGGTTGAAAAAACACCTCTACAATGCTGCAACTTTGACCCCTCTACGGCCTCTATTTACGGAGATACGAGCATTTGAAGTTTGACATTTTGTAAAATTTGAAATTCGTTCGCACAAGGACAATTTAGGTATCAAATTAAAGGTTGAAAAAACACCTCTACAATGCTGCAACTTTGACCCCTCTACGGCCTCTATTTACGGAGATACGAGCATTTGAAGTTTGACATTTTGAAAAATTTGAAATTCGTTCGCACAAGGACAATTTAGGTATCAAAGTAAAGGTTGAAAAAACACCTCTACAATGCTGCAACTTTGACCCCTCTACGGCCTCTATTTACGGAGATACGAGCATTTGAAGTTTGATATTTTGAAAAATTTGAAATTCGTTCGCACAAGGACAATTTTGGTATCAAATTAAAGGTTGAAAAAACACCTCTACAATGCTGCAACTTTGACCCCTCTACGGCCTCTATTTACGGAGATACGAGCATTTGAAGTTTGACATTTTGTAAAATTTGAAATTCGTTCGCACAAGGACAATTTAGGTATCAAATTAACGGTTGAAAAAACACCTCTACAATGCTGCAACTTTGACCCCTCTACGGCCTCTATTTTCGGAGATACGAGCATTTGAAGTTTGACATTTTGAAAAATTTGAAATTCGTTCGCACAAGGACAATTTAGGTATCAAATTAAAGGTTGAAAAAACACCTCTACAATGCTGCAACTTTGACCCCTCTACGGCCTCTATTTACGGAGATACGAGCATTTGAAGTTTGACATTTTGTAAAATTTGAAATTCGTTCGCACAAGGACAATTTAGGTATCAAATTAAAGGTTGAAAAAACACCTCTACAATGCTGCAACTTTGACCCCTCTACGGCCTCTATTTACGGAGATACGAGCATTTGAAGTTTGACATTTTGAAAAATTTTAAATTCGTTCGCACAAGGACGAGTTAGGTATCAAATTAAAGGTTGAAAAAACACCTCTACAATGCTGCAACTTTGACCCCTCTACGGCCTCTATTTACGGAGATACGAGCATTTGAAGTTTGACATTTTGAAAAATTTGAAATTCGTTCGCACAAGGACGAGTTAGGTATCAAATTAAAGGTTGAAAAAACACCTCTACAATGCTGCAACTTTGACCCCTCTACGGCCTCTATTTACGGAGATACGAGCATTTGAAGTTTGACATTTTGAAAAATTTTAAATTCGTTCGCACAAGGACAATTTAGGTATCAAATTAAAGGTTGAAAAAACACCTCTACAATGCTGCAACTTTGACCCCTCTACGGCCTCTATTTACGGAGATACGAGCATTTGAAGTTTGACATTTTGTAAAATTTGAAATTCGTTCGCACAAGGACAATTTAGGTATCAAATTAAAGGTTGAAAAAACACCTCTACAATGCTGCAACTTTGACCCCTCTACGG
This sequence comes from Pherbina coryleti, assembly GCA_943735915.1. Lineage (NCBI taxonomy): Eukaryota > Metazoa > Arthropoda > Insecta > Diptera > Sciomyzidae > Pherbina > Pherbina coryleti. The sequence continues at coordinate 22,233,076 of OX030948.1, forward strand.
CCTCTATTTACGGAGATACGAGCATTTGAAGTTTGACATTTTGAAAAATTTGAAATTCGTTCGCACAAGGACAATTTAGGTATCAAAGTAAAGGTTGAAAAAACACCTCTACAATGCTGCAACTTTGACCCCTCTACGGCCTCTATTTACGGAGATACGAGCATTTTAAGTTTGACATTTTGAAAAATTTGAAATTCGTTCGCACAAGGACAATTTAGGTATCAAATTAAAGGTTGAAAAAACACCTCTACAATGCTGCAACTTTGACCCCTCTACGGCCTCTATTTACGGAGATACGAGCATTTGAAGTTTGACATTTTGAAAAATTTGAAATTCGTTCGCACAAGGACGAGTTAGGTATCAAATTAAAGGTTGAAAAAACACCTCTACAATGCTGCAACTTTGACCCCTCTACGGCCTCTATTTACGGAGATACGAGCATTTGAAGTTTGACATTTTGAAAAATTTGAAATTCGTTCGCACAAGGACGAGTTAGGTATCAAATTAAAGGTTGAAAAAACACCTCTACAATGCTGCAACTTTGACCCCTCTACGGCCTCTATTTACGGAGATACGAGCATTTGAAGTTTGACATTTTGAAAAATTTTAAATTCGTTCGCACAAGGATTTAATAGGTATCAAATTAAAGGTTGAAAAAACACCTCTACAATGCTGCAACTTTGACCCCTCTACGGCCTCTATTTACGGAGATACGAGCATTTGAAGTTTGACATTTTGTAAAATTTGAAATTCGTTCGCACAAGGACAATTTAGGTATCAAATTAAAGGTTGAAAAAACACCTCTACAATGCTGCAACTTTGACCCCTCTACGGCCTCTATTTACGGAGATACGAGCATTTGAAGTTTGACATTTTGAAAAATTTGAAATTCGTTCGCACAAGGATTTAATAGGTATCAAATTAAAGGTTGAAAAAACACCTCTACAATGCTGCAACTTTGACCCCTCTACGGCCTCTATTTACGGAGATACGAGCATTTGAAGTTTGACATTTTGAAAAATTTGAAATTCGTTCGCACAAGGATTTAATAGGTATCAAATTAAAGGTTGACAAAACACCTCTACAATGCTGCAACTTTGACCCCTCTACGGCCTCTATTTACGGAGATACGAGCATTTGAAGTTTGACATTTTGAAAAATTTGAAATTCGTTCGCACAAGGACGAGTTAGGTATCAAATTAAAGGTTGAAAAAACACCTCTACAATGCTGCAACTTTGACCCCTCTACGGCCTCTATTTACGGAGATACGAGCATTTGAAGTTTGACATTTTGAAAAATTTGAAATTCGTTCGCACAAGGACGAGTTAGGTATCAAATTAAAGGTTGAAAAAACACCTCTACAATGCTGCAACTTTGACCCCTCTACGGCCTCTATTTACGGAGATACGAGCATTTGAAGTTTGAGATTTTGAAAAATTTGAAATTCGTTCGCACAAGGACGAGTTAGGTATCAAATTAAAGGTTGAAAAAAGACCTCTACAATGCTGCAACTTTGACCCCTCTACGGCCTCTATTTACGGAGATACGAGCATTTGAAGTTTGACATTTTGAAAAATTTTAAATTCGTTCGCACAAGGACGAGTTAGGTATCAAATTAAAGGTTGAAAAAACACCTCTACAATGCTGCAACTTTGACCCCTCTACGGCCTCTATTTACGGAGATACGAGCATTTGAAGTTTGACATTTTGAAAAATTTTAAATTCGTTCGCACAAGGACGAGTTAGGTATCAAATTAAAGGTTGAAAAAACACCTCTACAATGCTGCAACTTTGACCCCTCTACGGCCTCTATTTACGGAGATACGAGCATTTGAAGTTTGAGATTTTGAAAAATTTGAAATTCGTTCGCACAAGGACGAGTTAGGTATCAAATTAAAGGTTGAAAAAACACCTCTACAATGCTGCAACTTTGACCCCTCTACGGCCTCTATTTACGGAGATACGAGCATTTGAAGTTTGACATTTTGAAAAATTTGAAATTCGTTCGCACAAGGACGAGTTAGGTATCAAATTAAAGGTTGAAAAAACACCTCTACAATTCTGCAACTTTGACCCCTCTACGGCCTCTATTTACGGAGATACGAGCATTTGAAGTTTGACATTTTGAAAAATTTGAAATTCGTTCGCACAAGGACGAGTTAGGTATCAAATTAAAGGTTGAAAAAACACCTCTACAATGCTGCAACTTTGACCCCTCTACGGCCTCTATTTACGGAGATACGAGCATTTGAAGTTTGAGATTTTGAAAAATTTGAAATTCGTTCGCACAAGGACGAGTTAGGTATCAAATTAAAGGTTGAAAAAACACCTCTACAATGCTGCAACTTTGACCCCTCTACGGCCTCTATTTACGGAGATACGAGCATTTGAAGTTTGACATTTTGAAAAATTTTTTTTCATTCAAATTAAAGGTTGAAAAAACACCTCTACAATGCTGCAACTTTGACCCCTCTACGGCCTCTATTTACGGAGATACGAGCATTTGAAGTTTGACATTTTGAAAAATTTTTTTCATTCAAATTAAAGGTTGAAAAAACACCTCTACAATGCTGCAACTTTGACCCCTCTACGGCCTCTATTTACGGAGATACGAGCATTTGAAGTTTGACATTTTGAAAAATTTGAAATTCGTTCGCACAAGGATTTAATAGGTATCAAATTAAAGGTTGAAAAAACACCTCTACAATGCTGCAACTTTGACCCCTCTACGGCCTCTATTTACGGAGATACGAGCATTTGAAGTTTGACATTTTGAAAAATTTGAAATTCGTTCGCACAAGGACGAGTTAGGTATCAAATTAAAGGTTGAAAAAACACCTCTACAATGCTGCAACTTTGACCCCTCTACGGCCTCTATTTACGGAGATACGAGCATTTGAAGTTTGACATTTTGAAAAATTTGAAATTCGTTCGCACAAGGACGAGTTAGGTATCAAATTAAAGGTTGAAAAAACACCTCTACAATGCTGCAACTTTGACCCCTCTACGGCCTCTATTTACGGAGATACGAGCATTTGAAGTTTGAGATTTTGAAAAATTTGAAATTCGTTCGCACAAGGACGAGTTAGGTATCAAATTAAAGGTTGAAAAAAGACCTCTACAATGCTGCAACTTTGACCCCTCTACGGCCTCTATTTACGGAGATACGAGCATTTGAAGTTTGACATTTTGAAAAATTTTAAATTCGTTCGCACAAGGACGAGTTAGGTATCAAATTAAAGGTTGAAAAAACACCTCTACAATGCTGCAACTTTGACCCCTCTACGGCCTCTATTTACGGAGATACGAGCATTTGAAGTTTGACATTTTGAAAAATTTTAAATTCGTTCGCACAAGGACGAGTTAGGTATCAAATTAAAGGTTGAAAAAACACCTCTACAATGCTGCAACTTTGACCCCTCTACGGCCTCTATTTACGGAGATACGAGCATTTGAAGTTTGACATTTTGAAAAATTTTTTTTCATTCAAATTAAAGGTTGAAAAAACACCTCTACAATGCTGCAACTTTGACCCCTCTACGGCCTCTATTTACGGAGATACGAGCATTTGAAGTTTGACATTTTGAAAAATTTTTTTCATTCAAATTAAAGGTTGAAAAAACACCTCTACAATGCTGCAACTTTGACCCCTCTACGGCCTCTATTTACGGAGATACGAGCATTTGAAGTTTGACATTTTGAAAAATTTGAAATTCGTTCGCACAAGGACGAGTTAGGTATCAAATTAAAGGTTGAAAAAACACCTCTACAATGCTGCAACTTTGACCCCTCTACGGCCTCTATTTACGGAGATACGAGCATTTGAAGTTTGACATTTTGAAAAATTTTAAATTCGTTCGCACAAGGACGAGTTAGGTATCAAATTAAAGGTTGAAAAAACACCTCTACAATGCTGCAACTTTGACCCCTCTACGGCCTCTATTTACGGAGATACGAGCATTTGAAGTTTGACATTTTGAAAAATTTTTTTCATTCAAATTAAAGGTTGAAAAAACACCTCTACAATGCTGCAACTTTGACCCCTCTACGGCCTCTATTTACGGAGATACGAGCATTTGAAGTTTGACATTTTGAAAAATTTTTTTCATTCAAATTAAAGGTTGAAAAAACACCTCTACAATGCTGCAACTTTGACCCCTCTACGGCCTCTATTTACGGAGATACGAGCATTTGAAGTTTGACATTTTGAAAAATTTGAAATTCGTTCGCACAAGGACGAGTTAGGTATCAAATTAAAGGTCGAAAAAACACCTCTACAATGCTGCAACTTTGACCCCTCTACGGCCTCTATTTACGGAGATACGAGCATTTGAAGTTTGACATTTTGAAAAATTTGAAATTCGTTCGCACAAGGACGAGTTAGGTATCAAATTAAAGGTTGAAAAAACACCTCTACAATGCTGCAACTTTGACCCCTCTACGGCCTCTATTTACGGAGATACGAGCATTTGAAGTTTGACATTTTGAAAAATTTTAAATTCGTTCGCACAAGGACGAGTTAGGTATCAAATTAAAGGTTGAAAAAACACCTCTACAATTCTGCAACTTTGACCCCTCTAAGGCCTCTATTTACGGAGATACGAGCATTTGAAGTTTGACATTTTGAAAAATTTTAAATTCGTTCGCACAAGGACGAGTTAGGTATCAAATTAAAGGTTTAAAAAACACCTCTACAATGCTGCAACTTTGACCCCTCTACGGCCTCTATTTACGGAGATACGAGCATTTGAAGTTTGACATTTTGAAAATTTTTTTTCATTCAAATTAAAGGTTGAAAAAACACCTCTACAATGCTGCAACTTTGACCCCTCTACGGCCTCTATTTACGGAGATACGAGCATTTGAAGTTTGGCATTTTGTAAAATTTAAAACTCGTTCGCACAAGGACAATTTAGGGATTGCTTTATACATCGATTTTTAATCTTTAATAAAGAAATTTCTGCTCCAATTTAACATTTCAGTAAATTGTTTAAATTATTTTTCAATCAGAACGAGTTTGTTTTTAATTATATTCTGCTAAATTCTATTCCATCGTAGTTTGGAAAAAATATATTTTGGAGAATTTGTTCGTAAACATCGGTCTGTTGCCTATTTTATAATCCAGCATATTTTGTCATTTTCAAAAACAATAAAGATGATGAAATAAATAAAACACTGACTCCCGGAAGCACCGGCTATTTCAGCTCGTATTTTATAAATTTTTTATATTTTTACCTTAATAATTATTATTCAAATTTTCTCATTTTCAATAAAAGTGTACAGTATTAAATTACTCGTAAGTTCTGGCAACCAGCTACTCATTATTTACGCTCACATAATTTTAGGCGCAATATTGAATGTTACCATTTGTCACAATATTATTGCAGCATTATTTATGCTGTCATGAGCTTTTATACCAGCTTACAACAATAACAACAACTACAACTTCACCTCCAATGACAACAAAAACAACATCAACTCCACCAACACCAACACAAACATCAACAACAAAATAGCCAGAACATCATGATTGCAATGCGTCAAAAAACACACCTCTGCATCGATGTCACCTACGCATGAATTGGCCAAATCCAGTACATCGCGCGTTCTCCATTGCATGTCCTACCTACTGCACAAATGCATACATACATGTGTATGACTATGATGTACACATGGCTGCATTTGTTGTAAATGTTGTTTTGTGCGTAGTGCAGCAACAACACATCATTTGCTCATTGTAACTTGATGGTATCAAGCCAACGAGGCCAATTCATGAAGGTAGACGACTCTAGAATTTTTATGCACCAATGCGATAATGAAGCAAACGTCGATAAATGAATGGATGAATGGTTACATGAGAGAATGGGTAGGTGACCGTGTTAATTTAAGCGCGGCTTGCATGACATCCGGGGAATAGAGTGATGGCTGAGAGAAAAAATATGTATGTACATAAAAGATGGCGTACAATGGGTAAATAAATACAGATTATGAGCAAATGAATAAAAGATGTTTGAAAAATGCCAACCATTGGTAAGTGATTCAGATTGCTTAGAACAAAAAAAAAAGAAAAACGAATTCAAGGAAAATTGTGAAATATTAAAAATAAAATGTCCTTCGACAAACAGTCTGTTAAGTAAGAGCGTGTATGGCATTATTCACAGTCGGTAAATAGTGCAATCTTGAAATTTTGTCAACAATTAGACACAACCTCTGCCCTTGACGCACTAGTAAAAAAGTTAAATTGGTGGTCGAAACTTTGTCAGGAAAGTGTGTTAGGCATAATGAGTGCTGAATACGCAGAACTCTTCGAGGCAGTTTTCCTCTGCAACCACCCAAAAGGACCAAAAATGTCCTATTAATAAAGTATTTGAAAAAGTCAAAGGCTTTTATCCAGAAGTGGGTGAAACCCTTTAAGGAATATAAGGAATGACCTTCCCGATCGTGGCTGAATAGGGAACGTGACCAAGAAGGATGAAAAAATTATAGTGAGTTTGTTTTCGCGGAATCCTGCCTTAAGCTTGCGTCAAGGGCAATCGAAATTGAGGCAAAAAGATCTATATATATATCGCACGTAACTATTCGTAACGATTTGCATGCAAGTAATTTGAAATGGCGAAATACACTGAAGAAAGCAGTGCTGTCCGAAAAACACATTACTAAAAGAATGACTTGGGCAACAGAAAATATTGATCGCGATTGGAGTAACGTACTCTTCTCCGACGAATCTTCTGTTTGGGGTTATTTGATCATACCGCGGACTTGATCTTCGTCGTCAAGTAATTTTGTCCAGCGTACCGTTAAACATCCCATTAAAATTCATATTTGAGGAGGTTCTCAAAACAGGGTTTCGGCACTTTGCACTAGACATGGGCAACGCTGTAATTCACTTATTTTGAAAAAATTAACGCAATAGCGCAATAATACAAATGACACGCTCAAAGCAAAATGAGAAAATATTTTTGCAGCGAGCGAAAATTACACAAGTTTTACGTCGCCTGGAAAACATGGAAATAAAATGTTCGAAGCGAACATTGTCGAGTAAGATGCTGTTAAGCATATGAAGTGTGTTTGAGTGTTATGATGCTTTGCCGAACACGCAATGGTTTTTTCAATATGTCCAACGTGTTCGATTTTAAGAGTACAAACAAACTTGAATCAAACTTTAAACTTGCTGCAATGCCAGAATCCTTTGATGTTTTAGTTTTGTTTGAAGCGCACTCTAAAAACTCACCGCATTCAACAAATTGACCACATAACGCAATTCAAAAACAGCTTGCGCAGATAAACATGTTGATAATACAGGTATCATAATATTTCAAACTGCTTCATGACGCAATTGCGTTAAAGTATTACGCTGCTACCGTGAACTGAGCTTGGGGTAGTGTAGCAGCGTAGCATTTTTTTCAGGTTACCAATCTCAAGTTGTTTTTTAGCTATAATCTAAATGACGCATCTTAAGTATTTGTGTTTATATATTTTTACTTTTTCCTATTTATTTATTCACTACTTAATTTAAAAGTACAAATTTTCATGTTATTTTATGAACAGGATTTATTTTATCTGCCATCATTATTATCTTGAATATGATTTTAATAAAAATATGAAAAATTCAAGGATCGAAAATAACGGTTATTTTTAACCGACTTCAAAAAGGAGGAGGTTCTCAAGTTCGTTGGTTTGTCCGCTTTTTTTTTTTTTTTTTTTAAATGTATGTACATCGATAACTCCTAAAGTACTTGCTCGATTTTCGTAATTTTTTGTCAACCGATAGATACCAAGAACGCGGAGGTCCTTTTTTAAAAAAGTGGGTGATATTCGACAAAGGGGCGTGTCAATATTAGAAAAACACTGTACTTAAGTTAATATTGTCACTAGGGTTCTGAAATATACAGTAGAAATACTGTGGTAGGCAGTATTATTACAAATTACGGTCAATAAAGTGGGCCTTATTTGACAAAGGGGCGTGGTCATATTAGAAAAACATTGTATCTCGAATAGTATTGACACTAGGGTACTGAAATTTAGTACAGGGGTAGACAACATTTTTAAAAATTACTGTAAATAAAGTGGGCTTTCTTCGACAAAGGGGTGTGGCAATATTAGAAACACACTATATATCGAATAATATTGACACTAGGGTGCTGAAATTTAGTACATGGGTAGGCATAGTTATTACAAATTACAGTCAATAAAGTGGGCGGTATTTGAAAAAGGGGTGTGGTCATATTAGAAAAACACTGTATCTCGAATAGTATTGATACTAAGGTGCTGAAATTTAGTACATGTTAGAATGCACAGTTACTAAAAATTACGGTCAATTAAGTGAGCGTAATTCAACAAAGGGGTGTGGCAATATTATAAAAATACTATATCTCAGTTAATATGGACACTAGGGTACTAATATTTGGTATGCAGGTAGGTGGGTAGGTGGGAAGGTAGAAGCATTACAAAAGTGGGCGGAATTGTACATAGGGTGTGGCACTTTAATGAAAGTACTATATTATGGTTAATATTAATACTTGGGAACGGAAATTTGGCACAGGGCTAAGAAGAATCATTATAGAGTACGGTATTTAAATAGGGCGGGATTAGATAAAGGGCGTACACTTTAATAAAAATCGTAAAGAGACAGAAATGGAAAATACCCAACAAACTTTCAGGAATTAATAAAAAAAAATTTTTAAGAACAAAGTGTCATGTTTGAAATTTTCCTCAAGAATACTATATCATAAAATTTTTCATATTCTCTAAATAGGAAGAAATAAAAACTTTTAAACAAAAAAAACCGACTTCAAAATCACTACAAAGTAAAAAATAATTTTAAATAACATTTCTCATTAATTTCTTTGTCAAATTTTAAAAATTATTTATATGTATTACTAGCTGGTACCCGACGCGTTGCTGTCGTAGCGGAAATAATTTCTATCTCTATCTGAATCTCAAACTCAGTCTCAATCTCAATCTCAATCTCAATCTCAATCTCAATTTCAATCTCTATCTATCTCTATCTATATCTCTATCTCTATCTCTATCTCTATCTCTATCTCTATCTCTATCTCTATCTCTATCTCTATCTCTATCTCTATCTCTATCTCTATCTCTATCTCTATCTCTATCTCTATCTCTATCTCTATCTCTATCTCTATCTCTATCTCTATCTCTATCTCTATCTCTATCTCTATCTCTATCTCTATCTCTATCTCTATCTCTATCTCTATCTCTATCTCTATCTCTATCTCTATCTCTATCTCTATCTCTATCTCTATCTCTATCTCTATCTTTATCTCTATCTCTATCTCTATCTCTATCTCTATCTCTATCTCTATCTCTATCTCTATCTCTATCTCTATCTCTATCTCTATCTCTATCTCTATCTCTATCTCTATCTCTATCTCTATCTCTATCTCTATCTCTATCTCTATCTCTATCTCTATCTCTATCTCTATCTCTATCTCTATCTCTATCTCTATCTTTATCTCTACCTCTATCTCTATCTCTATCTCTATCTCTATCTCTATCTCTATCTCTATCTCTATCTCTATCTCTATCTCTATCTCTATCTCTATCTCTATCTCTATCTCTATCTCTACCTCTATCTCTATCTCTATCTCTATCTCTATCTCTATCTCTATCTCTATCTCTGTCTCTATCTCTATCTCTATCTCTATCTCTATCTCTATCTCTATCTCTATCTCTATCTCTATCTCTATCTCTATCTCTATCTCTATCTCTATCTCTATCTCTATCTCTATCTCTATCTCTATCTCTATCTCTATCTCTATCTCTATCTCTATCTCTATCTCTACCTCTATCTCTATCTCTATCTCTATGTATATCTCTATCTCTATATCTATATCTATCTCTATCTATATCTCTATCTCTATCCCTATCTCTATCTCTATCTCTATCTCTATCTCTATCTCTATCTCTATCTCTATCTCTATCTCTATCTCTATCTCTATCTCTATCTCTATCTCTATCTCTATCTCTATCTCTATCTATGTCTCTGTCTCTATCTCTATCTCTATCTCTATCTCTATCTCTATCGCTATCTCTATTTCTAAGTGGAACGACTCGTGTAAATTGATAACCAAATTTCGAGGCTATGCTACCCATAATTCCAAAGTTATTCGATATCGCAAATTTGGCTTGTATGGGCGGAGCCACACCCCTTTGTTCAATGACGTCTCAGTTTTCTAGTTGATGGATAGCACCCAATAGTAATTCCATACTGAATTTCGTTATTATACGACTTTTTGTTCCAAAGCTATCTGATATCAAAAATTATAAGTGTATGGGCGGGGCCACACCCCCTTTTCCAAAGCCCATCCCAGTTTTATAGTAGAAATATTTCACCAAGTGGCAACTCCGTACTGAATTTCATTATTATACGGCATTTAGTTCCAAAGCTATTCGATATCATAAATTTGAATTGTATGGGCGGTGCCACACCCCTTTGGCCTATACTTGCTCAATTTTGCCAGTCGAAAGACACAACTAAATAGAACGTTCTAACCGAGTTGCATTAATGTGTGACTTATAGCTCGAAAGTTATACCGAAAATTTGGTCTGCTGAAAAAGTGCCACGCCCCACGTCCAACGCCCATAAAATTTTACCTGTGGAACGGCTCTTGTAAATTGAGGTAGAATACCGAATTCCGATGCTATGCGACCTATAACTTCAGAGCTATTCGCTACCGTAGATTTGGGTTGTATGGGAGGTGCCACGCCCCCTTATTTTAGGGGGATGAAAAATAGATGTTGTCCGACTCTCCCCCCTGACTAATATCCTCGCTAAGGATCACGAAAATCGGTCGAGCCGTTTCGGAGGAGTTCGATTACGTACACCGTGACAGAAGAATTTTATATATTAGATAACATTGGAAATCTTATCATTTTCATTTTTTATATTTTGTTTTATTATCATCAATATATTAATTGCTTTATGAACATAAAAGCTTTGAAGTCGGCGCTAGTCTTTGACACACAATCATGATCTTTTACCATCCCCGCACTATTTTAAACGTTTCTATTTGATGCTATGCTGCCTTGGTGACACTGTAGTAATTTTAAAAGCTTTGCACACATAAACATTCTCATTATACTGGTTTGGGTGAGCTTGTAAAGCTCATATTGAAAATGACAAAGTGTGTAACAGCTGCACAAATAATGCATGGAACACATTGGCTACATTCAGCGTACTCAACAATTGCCAACTGAAAGAAAAAAATTACTAAAAAGCTTTTATATTCATAAAGTTAGTAATATTTTTATGATAATAAAACAAATTAGAAAAAATTAAAATAAAAAGATTTCGACTTAGTCAGATAAGCGCCGAGTTCAAAGCTTTTATGTACATAAAGCAATTATTATATTGATGATAATAAAACAAAATAGAAAAAATTAAAATGATAAGATTTCCAATATTATAATACATATAAATAGCTTTTAAAATATGACCAAGAAGTGAATCGGAAAAGTTATTTAAATTATTTTTTACTTTGTAGTGATTTTGAAGTCGGTTTTTTTTCTTTTTTAAAAAGTTTTATTTAATTTTTACATCAAAAGATCATATATAAAAAGATGTTGTAAAATAATTTTAAATGTAGCAATATGAAGCTAGTGAGTCAGAGATTCCGTTTTTGGCATGATTTATTTTTTCATGATTTTTAAGATAGAAATCATCTTTATTCAATTATTTGTGATCGATTCTTTTTTCGATCATATATTGAAATTATTTTTGATCCTTATTTTTTCGATCTGAAATAAAAATTATTTATTTAATCGTTATTTTTTCAATCAGAAATATAAATTATATTTTATCGTTATTTTTTTCTATCAGAAATAAAAATCATTTTGCGATCATTATTTTTTCGATCACAAATAAAAGTTATTTTTTGATCGATATTTTTCAAGCAGAAATAAAAATAATTTTTGATCGTTATTTTTTCGATCAGAAATAAAAATCATTTCTTGATTGATATTTTTTTCAAGCAGAAATAAAAGTTATTTCTTAATGGAATTTTTTCCAATCAGCAATAAAAATTATTACTGATCGTTATTTTTTCGATCAAAAATAGAAATGAATCAATGATCTATATTTTTCTAATCAGAAATAAAAATTATTTCTTGATTGAAATAATATCGATTGAAATTTTAATCAAATCAATATTTACAAATAAAACTGCTTTGAGTTAAAATAAAGAAGTTATTGCTTCGAACCCACGTTACCAAGTTTGCTAGTCCTCTTGGACAAGGAGTTGAACAACGATTTTTACGAAGATAAGGACAAGATCTTAGACATGGATTTGGAAAAGGAGTTGGATTAGTACTTGGACAAGGATTAGGTTAGGCAAAGATTTGATCAAGAATTAGGACAAGGATTAGAATAAGGACCAAGACAAGAATTTGAATAAGAACTTAGACAAGAAAATATTAGTAGGATTAGTAGACAAACTGGTAGCATGAAATGGTTGCAAAAAATAGTAGTAGAAAATATTGATGGTTGCCACCTCAGGATGTTTGGGGATTGTTATAGTTTTGGCATAAGCAAATGCTATACAGAAATATACTCTGTGTACTCTTCATTTCTTGGTAAACACACTGTATTTTTTTTCATTTCTTGGTTAACACACTGTATTTTAAACAGACAGGACTGCAACTGACTGACCTTCTGCGGTTATACAAAGGGTTTGCATGATAAGCTAATTCTATACAAACTCTTTTGAGAACCAGCTGAATGTTGTATAGTACACGTTTTGAGTTCAGGTTTGATTTGAAATATACTTTAAAATTTTGTACAGCACAATTCTGTTACTTAGCAGTAGTCAGGTTGATGTTTTTTATATGAATATCAAAGACAAGCTCCATATCAAAACCATCAACTTTAAACGAAAAGACAAACAAAAATCATAGGTTATATTTACGCAGCCTTCATACCTAAATCACAATAAAATTATTGAACTACTTAGTATTCATTTGGAACTACGAAATTAATTATGGTTTGTTATCGTTTGTAATTCGAACAGCTGTTTTTTAGATCTAGCTGAACTTTTTGTTGCAATATGCTTGACTCGACATTTTTGTTTTTGAAAGCAAATCAAGACTTGAAAGCTTTGTATTATTATAAGTGCAGACACAAACCGTATGAACAATTTAGTACAGATTTAGTACAGCAGTTGAAAAGCTACTGTGCCCATTCTATATTATAATTTATTTATAATTAAATTATTTATTTTAAATAATTAATAAAAACCACGGCGAAGCGTTTCATGGCGAATTGATTCATCGGTTTTACTCCCCATCGCGGCTAAAGGAGTTTCACTTAAAAAAAAAGTACTCGTCAAATCGCACAATCTCGGAAGCCAATTGACTTCGGCAAATCGCGAAATAAGTCGTTATGGAAATTTCTAATGCAATATAGCCCTAATTGGTATTGTTTCGTGGCTTGTGGCCCCATTTTGTTGAGACCAAATACCGTTCAGATCCATACCTTCAATATCCAAAATATGAAGGCCAATTGACGTCACCAAATTTCGAAAGAAGTCGTCTTGGTAATTTCTATTGCAACAAAACCCTAATTGGTTCTGTTGTGTGGCTTGTGGCCCCATCTTGTTGAAACCGCATATCGTCCAGATCCATATTTTCAATTTCAGGCCCAAAAAATATCGGTTAACATACGGCCATAGCGCTCAGAATTGCCTGAAACGATTGCACCTTGATATTTTTTAAAAATACGGACCAATGACCAGACCATAATGCACACCAGATAGTAACTTTTGTAGATGCAATGGCTTCTTCACAATTGCTTGGGGAGTTTCAGAGTCCCTTATATGGCACATTATGTTTATTCACGTATCCACCTAGCGCGAAATGGGACTCATCGTTGAAGAAAATTTTCTGCCAAAAAAAAAAGCGTTTTTTAAGAACTACTTAACAAAATAAACGCATTATTCGTTAGAAAGACGTTCAAATTGTGAAAATGGCAAATTTTTATTTACAGAAAAACCATTTTGGATGGCATTAACATTTGACAGCTGCCAAATACCAGGGCGGTTTTTTCCGAAACTCGAAATGGATAACCCTGTAGTATATTGCCACATAAGGATATGCAGTTACAATGTTGTCTGTATCTGTTTCACTGTACTTTGGCTACTGCCTAAGCAGGATCTGAAAAATGTGTCATGCTGCCACGAAATTCAACTTCTGGTCTTGTTGGTCGTGACATCAAAACCCAATGACGTTGATATTTCCATCACCAATGCAATCACTACAATAATAACAAAAGTAACAACAACAACAACAATATAGCTTAGAGGTTTCATTCGCATTTAATTAGAATTACACATACACACACACACGAAACGCAGCTCTACGAACTACTGCATTCCCACCAACACACTGCAATACAACGTGTAGCTGCAGCGAACAGGATTCAAGCCGGACTTGTGCATGACATTCGCTGACAATGGATTTTTGGCTTTTTTTTCTACATCACCAGCAACTTTGAATCAGCAGCAACAGACCAAGCTCCACAATTGTACACGCTTGTATCAAAACCACTCATCGCACTCATTCCGCTCAACCCATTCTGGTGGTCACCTCTTCACAGCCGTCATTCTTTAACATGCCTTAAGCACGCCCTTGGCTCTCATGTATAACCGGCTAAATTAGATAAAGTTAAAAAATTTCAAACGTTGCCCTAGGCAACAACTAACGATTCGCTTCCGACCACCAACTTGCCGCTTATTTCAGCTAAGCGCTGCAAGGAACTGGCTCCTAATTGTTATTTACGCTACAAATACAGTTTTTGTTGTTGTTATTGTTGGTGTTGAAGTTGTTGTTGCCAGTTGTTTCTGTTGTTGGTATTAATGCAGCAACTGATACTGCTGCGTTTCTGTTGCTGGTGTGTTGCATGCAACGCATCGTTAAGTCTTTCATATCCGTTTTCCTTTTGAAATAGCAATTGTTGCTATGTGGTTGTTGTTGTTGTAGTTGCTTTGTTTTGCCAAGTGTTGCTATTTTCATGCCACACTACACGGAATTTTGAAGGATTTGGTTGAGATGCTGTGAGAGTTTGGAAATCAATAGTACTAAAAATTTTCTCAGGTCAATGAAAGGATATGAAAACAATGGTATTTACTTCCGTAAATCTTATGAACATTGCAGGAATACAAATTCAGACATGGTGTAGGATAGGTGATTCCTTATTTGAATGTCGAAGGTGGGTTTGTAATCGATAAAAAGATGGTGCATGTCGATTTTTTTCTGGCGTAAATATCTGGTCTATGGTGGATTTGCCAGGTCTGCAGCCACACTGATAAGGTCCAATCAGCTGGTTTACGATGGACTTCAGCCTTTCACATAATACGCTCGACAGGATCTTACACGTAATATTAAGAAGTTGGCTTTAGTTGGCGCAAATTGCGGGATCTCCTTTCTCTTGGATTGGGCACAGCCCACTAAGGTTTCAACCATTTGGAATGTATTCTTCCGACCTTATTCTGCATAGAAGCTCATTAATGCATTTAATTAGAACTTTACCTCGATTCTTAAAGAGCTCAGCAGGTAAGCCATCAGCTCCTGCGGCTTTGTTGTTTTTAACCCGAGCTATAGCTTTCAAGCCTTCATTATGATCGGGCAGCGGAACTTCAACGCTATCATTCGCAATTGGAGTTTCCGGAATATCATTTCCATTGGCGGGTTTTTTGTCGTCGTCGCCATTCAAAAGCCTAGAGAAGTGTTCCACACCATCAGTGTACTCTGGCAAGAGACCCCGGTCTTGAAACATTCGGCCAGGCATCTTATTTTTTTTAAAAGTTTTTGGACGTCATTTCTGTCACCATTCATCTCAATTTTTTCGCGCTCACGCTTTTCTCTTTCTCACTTCTCTTTTTTTCACCTGAAAATGATTCTCTCTTCCCTCCTCTTATCTTTGTATCGCTCCTTACGTGTTACGAACGACTGCAAGGTGGCTTTGTGACGAGGGTGGTGAGAGCCAATCCTTTCTTCGGCGCCCGTACGCATAGAGTGGGAAATGTGAGTCCACTGAGCACATACATCGTCGATCGCAGGAGTGCTTTCTTGAAACAGGAGTGAGAGTTGAGTAGCGAAGTCTTTGGCTGTTCGTTTTTATTGCAGCTTTTCGACATCTAGCTTTCTATGTGCTAGATTGCGTGCATTTTTGGGTGCGCACAGACGTGTACGGATATTGGCTGCGACAAGATAATGATCCGACACTATATTGGCACTACGGAAAGTGCGTACATCTAAAACACTGGAAGCATGTAGTATAAAATTTATCCTATAGGTGGCGCATTAAAATCTACAAAATCACAGTAACTTGGTAATTTTTAACCTGGTTTCTTGAAATTTGGACAAAAGTCACTGCTGTAAAAACTTAACCGTATACAACAAACGAGTGGCATAAAAAACTAATCGTGTCATCTTACATACAATTCTAACACTATGAGCGTCATAACCTCACAATTTATCGCTGGATTGACTTTAAAAAATATTTTTTTGTATAAATGCGAACACATTTTTTTGATTTGGAAGATGGATGATAGTTAGTTGAAAAGTGGAGAGATGGATTTATGTCGACAAAGGTTTGTTTTAAATTAGCATAGGTCGAAGCTGCCGGGGAAAACGCTCAAAAGTGGATTGTTCCTCAATTTTACTGTAGGATTGAAGAATTGGAATCTCCGCAAGGTGGTTTTTATTGAGCATCAAAGCAATGGTTTATGGAGGGAACTTGATGAGCTACCCGAACCGGTCTGGGGAACACTCGTGTCAAAACATGTTACCTTTTTGAGGTAACGTAGATTTTAAAGGGTTATATAGGTTTTGAAATGTGAAAAAAGGTTATCCAAAAGCAGGTTATGTGTAGAATATTTTAGCAAAGTCGTCCATCAGAATAAGACTCTGGGAGAGAGAGAGAGCCAATTCTGGTGATTAGGCTGGGATCATTGATTTTATTTCTCAAAACGCTATTTTTTAAGTGGTTGTGCAGGATTTCTCAGAAACTAGATAGGATTGACTATTGGTTGAAGAAAGCCTTTTTATTTTTTTGTTCTGATGTAGATTTACCGAAAATTGTAGTTTTTTACATACATCTCTGCCAAAAATTCGAATTTCAAATTTTATTTGTTTAAATACAGTACAAACTCGATTCTTGCACGTAATGAAAACCGGGCTCGGTGCAAGTTTAGAGGTAGTCGCAAGTACCAAGTCTTTTATTTTCCATACAAATAAAAAGGCACAAAAGGAAAAAACACAAATCTGTTTAGAATCTTATTGAAATGTATTTAATATCTTAGATTACTACACTTGTAGATATACTTATAAAAACTTATTCACTTAACATATTTTATGATGAATTAAAGAAATTAATAATATCGGTTTGTTTTGTGCAGACTCGCTTGTTCAAAACTACATTGCTTCTTAGTCTCTGGAGTGTCATAAGATCGTCTAAGGAAGCATCGCTTTACTGCGCCCATTAACTTTCTTTGTTTCGGTTTCCTTACTAGTAAAAAGAACGTTGTCAGTTTCTTCAGCACTGGTGAGGTAATTGCCGGTATAGTGTTCTTCATAAAGTGGAGTGGGTGCTAAATAAGATTCAACAATCTATTGCTCGATTTCAGAATTAGATATTTGCTGTAATGATTATACTTCTCGAAGCAAAATGGCAACAGAATGAATATTGGATGCATCATCAGCTAGCTGTAAACGTAACTCAGAAAGAGGAATGATATCTTCATTCTCCCAATGAGACTCTTTTTCAAACAGTTTTTCAAAAGATGACCGAATTGAAGATATATTAAGGGCCTTTCACGCATTAGCTAAAAACCATATGGCATCTTTCAGGTTTATGTTTAGCAGAGATTCATCAATAGATTTTACATGACAAACAATGTGATTAAGGAGGCTTTTCTTGTAATTTAGTTTGGCAAGCCTTATAACATTCTGATCCATGGTCTGTATTAGAGCTGTACAGTTTGGAGGAAAGCACATTACCGATATTTGACCATCATGATTCTTTAACTCGCGTTCTTTGGGATGGCATGGAGCATTATCAGTAAGTAAAAGTGCTTTTTCCGGAAGGTTTTGCCCACCTGTTGCATACATATGTAATTTAAAAAGTTCTATATTAGAAAATTAGTTTTTTTTTACACAAAATTTACCTACAGGAACAAACATTTTGTGAAACCTTCAAACAAGGCCAATGTCATCCAAGTGCTTTTATTCCCTTTGTCGTGGATTTGCCAACTTTTCAATAATCATTAATTTAACTCTATGATTTCCAGCAGCAATAGTACAACCTAGGAACGTTATTCTTTCTCTACTGATTTTATGGCCTGGAGCCGATTTTTCCTTTGAGCGCACAAGAGTTTATCGTGCAAGAGCTTGCAAAATAGGCAAGACTCATCGGCATTGTACATCTGCTCCTTTTCCAAACCGAAATCTGTAATTCTTTCCGTTAACTTGTCCAAAAATGGGTTAACAGAATCCGTCTTATTCGACAATTTTTCCCCGCATATTTTAAGTCTTCGGATTCCATGCCTTTTTTTTTAAAGTTTGCAACCCAACCATTGCTTGGCAACTAAGCCATTTGTACAATGCTTTTTTCATTTTTGAAAATTCCGAAAGTTTAAGTGTTTTTCTTTTCCCAGGTCCGGATTCAGAATGCAGCACGAATTTCTTTATATTAGACTATATATTTATATTAGATATTATATTTATATTGCACATTAGACCGTACCTCAAAAAAAAGTGAGTCGTATACCAGCCGGAATATAGCGCATTTTTGCAAGACAATTACAACAAAAAATTTTTTGACCGAACGTAGGGGTCGCGCATTGACTTAAAATACATAAATCTTTTGCACAGGAAGTATATCGATATTTCGAGTAGAACTATTTTTAAAAAATTTTTGAAAATTTTTTGCCGACCGAAGGGCTCCTTTTTTTCATTTTCATCATATCTTCGGTATTAAAAGTCTGATCATACTGAATGACATATCGATGTTTTTGTCTGAAAGAGACCAATTATTTTTTCTCCAAAATAAAAAAAAAAATATTCCTACAAGTCCTTAGAAGGCCTTAAATTGATTTTGAGGAATTTTAAAGCTCGTAAAAGAATAAAAAATCTGTAACGCAATGCTAAAAGAGGTATCAAGACTATTTTTGTTGTGCTCCGACCTGTAAATACCAGAGATATGAAAAAATATGTCAATGCGCGACCCCTACGTTCGGTAAAAAAAAAAATTTTTTTCGTAATTGTCTTGCAAAAATGAGTCATATTCGCTGGTATACGGTGCACTTTTTTTTTGATAGGAGGTGGTACGGTCTATTGCACATTAAAACTTTTGGCTAATGCAATGATGGAAAATCCCGCACTTAGTTTACTTAAAATGTAAGCTTTGTCTTTAATTGTCAGCAATGTAAACTTTTTCTTCGCACTTATGAGACCGCACAATATAAAAATTAGCTCAAAACTGATTCAATTCAATACATTTCATGGCCAGCATAAAATCGCTAGCATATTAACGGTCGATGGTTCTTCCCCGGACCTTGTTTCTAGTTTAAGAAAACGTAAAAAGAGCGAAAAGGAAAAAATGTCGCAAGTACAGAGTTTCAAATTCTGAGATGTCACAAGTACTGAGTACGTGATGAAAAAAATGTTTATGTCGCAAAAGTCGAGGTGTGCAAATAGCATGTATGTGCTAGAATCGAGTTTGTACTGTACTTCGTTAAAACTCTAGACTCAACTCCTATAGTAGCCACCTGATATTCTGATAACTTTTGAAAAATAATTACTTTTTAATTTTAGTTTAAGCTGTCACTAGCTATCTTGGCCAACGAAAATCCGGTTTCAAGGGCTAAATTTTCAAAAATATGTATTTAATAAATTCTAAATACGAGAGGTATTCACGATGTGTTGTGTATATTAAAAAAAAAAACATTCAACCATTTTTATTTAATATCAACAAAATATTTAAATTCAAAAGGAAATCGCGAAAAAATATAAACTTTTTTGTTGTGAGTATGTGCTTTGATATAATTCTACTTTTATTTAGTAACATGCAGTGTTTAGTAGCGACTGAAGTTTGATGACTACAGAGATCACAAAAGAGTGCTGATAATTATGACTTTATAAGGAGTAAAACCTAAAAGGAAATTATCCTCAGCATTGTCGAAGTTTAAATAAGATATTTTATTATATTGATGACATCACTTTATATGGAGGATAGATGAAGATTTCAAGCGATTTTGTCTGTCTGTCTGTCTTTTGTATATCAAACTCAGGTGACACATTAAAAATTCAAGTTAAATGTAAATTCAAGTCATTACATTAATGGGTGTGGAAGTCTGTGAAATTTTACCTTCTTAATAAGTCACTTTGCATTAAATATGACGGAATTTGGTGTCAGTTACGTTAAACTTAATATAAAATATTCATATATTTTTCATTGAGAATTTAAAACTTTATTAATATTTACATATTTACATATTTATTCCAAATATGTTGAGATCTTTTCTTACAATATTCTACAAAATTTAAATCCTTTATTCGATGAAATCTTTCAAATTTGATTCTGGCAAAGCCAAAATAAAACAATTGTTTTCACTTCCATTCCATAATAAAGTAATAAGTTTAAATAAAACTAAGAAATTAACTGATTTCAATAAATCTGTGTCAAGCATACAATTAAATTTGTTACGCTTAAGATTACGCATCAATACAAACAGACACACACACACACACACGCACGCACCACAAACTAGTAACATAAAGAAACAAAAGGAACCCACTTTGGCTGTTCCAGCCAGCTGAATAACGAATTCATTCGTAATCAGAACTTCTAAGGCTGCGACATTAACGAACACCTAGCAGAGCAGCCAGAACAACTTGAATGAAATCCAGCCACCCACTTGAAAGCCACCATCGACCCACATTTATTTGCGACCCACTCATTCATATCTGCAACTATACTACTACACTCTGCACCCTCTGACCACCTTTGCAAAAACCAGACGCATCATGTTTCCACTTCTGTTTTGCAAATTTAGGGAAATCCAATT
Organism: Pherbina coryleti; assembly: GCA_943735915.1. NCBI lineage: Eukaryota > Metazoa > Arthropoda > Insecta > Diptera > Sciomyzidae > Pherbina > Pherbina coryleti. The sequence continues at coordinate 22,254,160 of OX030948.1, forward strand.
TATTGACCAACCCAAACTAACCGCAAGTCTAGCACTGAATGGGTGGCACCACAAGTAGGCTGATTGCTAGAGTGGGTGTAAAACGGGTACTTTGGGGTAGTGAGTGGCGTTTACAGCGCTCGTAAATTTAATGAGCAAAATTTTCGGCACTCTAGCTACTAGTAGCAGTTAAAGTTTAAGTATTGCTTTTTGGAGCTAGTTGGTGTGTTATGAGTGTATGTGTGTGTATATGTGTGTGTGTGTGTGCTTGCGAAAAATAGCATTTCAGCAAGAAATCCCGCAGGATTTTGTAAAGGATAACTTCGTATATTCGTAGTAGTAGCGCTGAAATAAATCCGCTACCAAGATTTTTGCCAAGGATAGGACAAAAAGAAAGAAAGATTACATTTTCGTGCAATACAACAAAACAAAAACAACAACAACAACAACAACAACAACACCAACAACACCAACAACAACAGCAACAAGAAATCGGGAAAGGAGTTGTAGAAAAGCTGATGACAAAAGCTTACGTAGGAGTGTTCATAAAAGCTTCGAGCTCTGACTCTCTTTTTCTCTACACTGCGCTCAGCTAGCAAAACCAAAAAGCTTGCAGCCCACAAGTGTTGAGATTTAAGCTTTTTCAGAGTTAAAAATTTAACATATTCAGCAGAGCGCAGCGGAAAGAGAGAGAAAGAAGTGTCTGATAAGAGAGCAAGAGCAAATTATTGGAGAAAGAGTTAAATAAGTCAACGTGTAGAATGGCATCCATTGTTATATGTTTTGTCCCAATTCTACTCTCGAGTTTATTGAATTTTCTGGCTATGCTGCTTTTATAGGCCACGCAAACAAGCAACACTTTCTACAGAGACATACCTTCTAACACACACAACACAAACAAACTTACACACCAAACACTTACTTACACATGCCTACATCTTTTCAAGTCACTCTCTGCATTTTTTGCACACTAACGCCTTGCTGTTTGCTCTGTGCTCGGTGCTTTGAGCTCGCCAGGCTTTATTGAGGGCTCTTCAACAAAATTTCCATCAAGGTCAACTTCGCACATATCATTATCCTGCTGGCTGTCGCTGCTGATGCTGCTGCTACCGCCATCAAGCCTTGCACATGGCATGCAGCATTTAAAATGTTTGGCTACGTATGCATGTCTGTGTGTGTGTGTGTTTTTATGGTAAACATTTATTTTTATTTTATTATTGTTCTTTTTTTGGTTTTTGTTTTCATTGTCTCAACCACGTACATCCGCCACTAAGTTCGCACACATATTTTTGTTTAAAATACTTTAAAAGCAATTTCCTCTTTTAGTGCGCGTCTCTTTGTATGTATTTAGTTGAGTCTGAGTGTGTGTGTGTGTGTGTGTTAGTGTCAGTGTGCGTTTGCTTTTGTTGCTTTGTAGTGTTTAAAGCTTCAACACGCGTCAATTTGATTAAATGTTGTTTGAAGCTTTATTAAAAGTTTTGCTTTAAAACTTTTCCGTTTTGTAACGATTTTGATAAGGATGCTGCTGATAAATTACCGCACTCGCTCACTCTATACCTGTCTCTGCCAATCTGCCCTACGCTTCCGCTGTCTTATTGTGCATTATCTACCTTTGTTATTATGATTGTTGTTGTTGTTGTTGTTGTTGTTGTTATGGTTGAGTTGTGATAAGCGCCTCTGGTTTGTCTTTGAAATAAGTTGCCAATCTTAAGTTTTTGGACTTAAGGTGTTTTATTGTCGGATAAACAGAAAACGTATTCCTACACTTTGTTTTATTTCGACTTCGGAAATAACTGAGGAGCAGCCACCAGCAAATTGAAGTATAACTCTGTTGTAGACGCAGCTGAAGGGAGAAAAAAAATTTAATCATTTCCACAAGACTGCTGTGAAACTTTTGAAGATGAACTTTTAATAGTACGAACAATTTTTCTTTTCGACATCGGTCATCGACATCAACAAATCAGTCTGAAATTTAAAGGAAATTTTCTTTCTTTTTTTTTTTATTTAATTTGAAATATTTATCCCTCTGAAGCATTTTTGAAAGAAAATTCGGAAAAAATTTGTAATTACTACTTTTTGAGGTGCTTGTTACTCTTCAAAACAAAAACATTGATATATCGCCCTTTTTGATCGGACTGTAAATGCCGTAGATATGAATAAAAACTAAATGCGCGACTCCTACGTTCGGTCAAAAAAAAATTGTCTTTTAAAAATGCTTCAGATAAGGTGGTGTGCTGCGTACTATTCTTTTTTGCCTGTAAGGTGATACAATCAAATGATAATGGTACAACCTATAATAATGTGCCTGAATAATGGATCCAATCCAAATCATTTGATCTTCAGTAAAGGGTACTTTTATTCTGATATCATATCATTAAATGAACCTTTTCTGACAGCTAGATATCAATTTCACAAAGTTTCTAGGCCAAATTTATAACATTCCTAACAGTTTTGAAGTGACGTCTTAGTTTTCGATTTAAACTTTCTATAGCTCCAGCAAAACTTTAATTCATACAAATTTTTCTAATTCTATTAATATATTTCTTATTTATTAACGTACCAACGTTACGTTTTACCGCGCAGGTTTCCCAAAAAGTTGTAAAAGGGCATTTTTTTCAAAATGCATCAGCGTTGTATGGAATTTTTACTACGTGAGTATATGCCCTATGGTAGATATTATAAAATTAAAATGAAGGGTTTGTACTTGGCCTAACGGCAAAAATAAAGAAATTAATTATGACATCAGTGTGGAACTAACTTACGAGACACTGTAAATATGTTTGCCGATTTTTTCAATTCAACCTTTGTCGTTGACAATAATAATTTATTAGAAATGCCGTGGAATCTGTTGATGCTTTTACAGATATAGGTACTTTTTCCATTTCCGTTAACGACCTACTTGAGGCCATCCAAAGTATGAAAGAATAATGTAAGGATGATATTGATGGTTTTGCCACAATAATTTTCTTAAAATGTTCACATGCTTTAGCGGTCCCACTTTGTGAAATCTTTAATAAGTCCCTATCTTAAGGTAATTTCGTTAAGTTCTGGAAAATCTCTATAACCCCTACTTTTAGTTTTGAAATAAAAGCAATGTACCTACACCAAGGGGAAAAAATATTAAATTTATCCAAAAACTTTTTTAATTTATCCAAAAAGCGAGTCATTTTTGCACCAATAACGTATTTGCATAAATCGACTACGTAAATATTTAAAATTGAAGCACCTCTAGTACTATTTTACCCTGTGTGTTCACCCTTATAAGCTTTGTCAAACTACAACCCTGCTAAAATCTGCAACCCTGTCTAAAAACTACATCACTGTCAAAACTACAATGCTGTAATAATTTAACCATGTTATAAATGCAACCCTGTATGAATTTTTGTATAAAAGGAGCTCAAGCTCGCATAGATAGATCATTCACTCTTAGCGCTTAAACTGGATTGCATACGAGTACGACTAGTTCGGACCGGATCAATACAAATTAAGAAACTAAGAATTGTGAAGGCAAAATTAACTATAATTGGCAAGTTTGTGTTTTTTTAAGTTTTATTGGATAAATAAAAACCTCACTTCTGCTGAAAACTACCCGCATTTTCAATGCGCAAATATAATTTGCGCAGTAAAAATAAAAACAACATTTCATTGGCGCCCAACTTAGTGGCCAGCGGCAGCGAGTTTCACACAGCTTAAAACGCAACTTCATCGAGCAACGTCAACGTCACGTCAGCTGAAAATGCAGCTTCATTGAGCAACGTCAACGTTACGTCAGCTAACAACGCTTCAGCAGAACGCGGCGAAACGTCAACAAGCAGTGCTCAAATCAGCGGCATCCACGTACGAAATTCGGACCGGATCTCTGATTTGACGATTTCCAGCGACGCATCATCGGCCAGCAACGCGCATTCAGCAAAAGGCAACGCGTTAATAAGTAGTGTTCAAACCAGCTGCATCCACGTACGATATTCGGACTGGATCTCTGATTTAACACATCCAAGCAACGCATCTTCAGCCAGCAAAGCGCAATCAGCAAAAGCCATCGCATATAAGCAGTTTTCAAACCAAAAGCATCCACGTACGAAAGTCGGACTGGATCTCTGATTTCACACTGGAAAACGTCACATCTTCAATCAACAGCATCCACGTACGAAATTCGGACTGGATCTCTGATTTAACACGTGCAAGCAACGCATCTTCAGCCAGCAAAGCGGAATCAGCAAGAGCCATCGCATCTATAAGCAGTTTTCAAACCAACAGCATCCACGTACGAAAGTCGGACTGGATCTCTGATTTCACACTGGAAAACGTCACATCTTCAACCAACAGCATCCACGTACGAAATTCGGACTGGATCTCTGATTTAACACATGCAAGCAACGCATCTTCAGCCAGCAAAGCACAATCAGCAAGAGCCATCGCATCTATAAGCAGTTTTCAAACCAACAGCATCCACGTACGAAAGTCGGACTGGATATCTGATTTCACACTGGAAAACGTCACATCTTCAACCAACAGCATCAACGCATCAGCGGCCAGCGGCCCAACATCAGCTAGCATCACTCAAAGCATCCACGTCCCAACATACCGAGTTTTGGAGGTTATAAACAAGAACTGTTAATCTTATCCTAACAATAACACGTCTAGCAGCTCTACAGTTTTTAACTATATAAACAGAGCATCAACTATGGCAACCTTTTCCACAGAACAATTTCAGCAAATAATGGCAGTCATCGCTGATAACACTAAAACAGGTACTTTTACACGTTGCACAGCGCGTTTCAAAGAACAACAAATAGCTTTTGACACACTAAAAGAGCTTCTTACGACCACAACGATCTTAAAGCAAGCTGAAGATGGCTTGCCATTTATTTTGAAAACAAATTCCAGTGGATATGCACTCGGAGCAGTTTTACTCCAGGGGGAGGGCCCTGAGGAACATCTCATTGAGTATGCTAGCAGGCTTCTGACGGATGCAGAACGAAACTATTCAAACATTGAAAGAGAAGCCTTGGCAATTCTTTGGGCAGAACATAAGTTTCGAGGCTATCTTGAGGGAGCTGAAGTAAAACTTATCACTGATCATCAATCTTGGGAAGAGAAGATACCAGCCATACGATTTGCGATGAATTCATCCTACTATCAAAGCACTGGTTACACAGTGGCTTATCTAACATTTGGGAGAGAAATGCGCACTCTTGACGACGTTCAACATGATTTGAGATCAATAGTACAGTCCGAAAATTTTATTCCAGAGATAACACCATATTTAAAAACTATAGCCGACATATTTAGAAACGTTCGAGAATCAGAGGAGAAGATGCAGGACCGAAACAAGAAAAATAGTAACAACCATAGACGAAATCAATCAGATTTTGACATCGGCTCCAAAGTACTAGTTACCACTCATGTTCTAAGCAACGCCACTAAGGGTATAACTTCAAAATTTATTCCGAAAAGAGATGGCCCTTATATAATCATCAAAAAGACTGGATCAACAAGCTACGTTATTGCACATGAAGACGATTTGAATTTAGCACTCGGTACATACCACGCCTCAGCATTAACACCATTTCGAAGCTCAACAGACAACGAAGAAAGACCAGTCAACATGATACGACGTCGAGGACGTCCAAAGAAAGCATAATTTCTGATACTTCTTCGGGACGATCAAAGTATCAGAGGGGGAGACTGAAGCACCTCTAGTACTATTTTACCCTGTGTGTTCACCCTTATAAGCTTTGTCAAACTACAACCCTGCTAAAATCTGCAACCCTGTCTAAAAACTACATCACTGTCAAAACTACAATGCTGTAATAATTTAACCATGTTATAAATGCAACCCTGTATGAATTTTTGTATAAAAGGAGCTCAAGCTCGCATAGATAGATCATTCACTCTTAGCGCTTAAACTGGATTGCATACGAGTACGACTAGTTCGGACCGGATCAATACAAATTAAGAAACTAAGAATTGTGAAGGCAAAATTAACTATAATTGGCAAGTTTGTGTTTTTTTAAGTTTTATTGGATAAATAAAAACCTCACTTCTGCTGAAAACTACCCGCATTTTCAATGCGCAAATATAATTTGCGCAGTAAAAATAAAAACAACATTTCAAAATTTATTTAAATATTTTCTTAACTAAATAAAATATTTAAATATTTAAACAGAATTAATAAAAAATATATTACAATTGTGCACGAATTTTTTTCAAAAATCTTTCAAACATTTAATATTTGAAAATAAAACTATCGCATTTAAAGAAAATTTATATAAAAATACTGAATTTAAAAATCAACAAGAATTCAATAAAATTCAATAAGAATTACAATGTATAAGAAGAAAAATATGCAGGTAAATGACAACCAGAAAATATCAAGTTGTCACTCAACCCTACATCATTTCATAAAACGAAGTTCGAAGTTCTATACCTCTAAAAAAAACACCCTTTACAAGTAATATATAAAGAAGCAGGCCATGATATCGCTCATTTGGTGCAAGAACGGCATAACTCAAAATTTTCGATTTTGAGATAAATGCGTTTTAAGTGTTCAATTGACTATAGCTCTGAAGAAAAATGAATAAATGTAAATATTTTGATATCATCTTGTAAATCAACTTATATTTAATATATCCGTATAGAAAAAAGTAGAGTAAAAAATTTTTAATAATTGTTTTTAGATGGAAAATTGTTTATACTTTGAGTTATGACGTTATTGCTGCTAAAGTTCATTGATAGTAGTGTAGTAAACTAAAATGTGTCGTTCTTAATGCGAAAAAAAATTTTTATAATCAGATGATTTTTTTCAACAAAACAGTCACAACACAAAATATGCCAGTATATAAGAATTTTTACTACATAAAACACATTTTACCTTTCCACTTATAAAGGCACAACGCAAATTATGTCGCTCTTTCCGAAAACAAAACGATGTTCACACCTTAACGACTGTGGCGTAACTAACGATGTGTCGTTGTTGTGAGTAAAAGAAGAGCGAAACATAGGAATAGAAATAACGGCATATACTCGTCTCACACGTTCTGTATACAAGATATCAAAATGAGTATTTTACACAAGATGTAACAAGATATTGCCAATATTTCTGTATTATTAACTCAAAAATCGCGAATTTTGAGTTATGCCGTTCTTGCACCAAATGAGCGATATCATTCTGATTATGCCGAAGGCAGCACAATTGTAGCCAATAGAACAACCTGCAAACACAGTTTACACCACAACCTACAATTTACCTACAACACAGACAAGAACCAAAGCATTGCCAACAACACGAAAAGTACAAAAAATGCATGAAATCTTAAAAGAAAATACAGAAAACTTCCCTTATGTTTGATATGGCAGTGCCACGTTTGATACTGCTTGTGTATAACAGTTTGAGTGTAAGTAGCAAACATAACTTGTCAAATGAGCTAACGATAAGCTGTGTTCGAAATACATATCTCAACTTCAATCCAACATCGTTCGCATAGTCATCGTTCGTTGAAGTCTTCGTTAGAAATACATAATGAAGCAATAAGAGCCAAAAAGTTTTACTCCTCAAAACAAAAACATTGATATATCACCCTTTTTGATCGGACTGTAAATGCCGCAGATATGAATAAAAACTAAATGCGCGACTCCTACGTTCGGTCAAAAAACAATTATCTTTTAAAAATGCTTCAGATAAGGTGGTGTGCTGCGTACTTTTCTTTTTTGCCTGTAAGGTGATACAATCAAATGATAATGGTACAACCTATAATAATGTACCTGAATAATGGATCCAATCCAAATCATTTGATCTTCAGTAAAAGGTACTTTTATTCTGATATCATATCATTAAATGAACCTTTTCTGACAGCTAGATATCAATTTCACAAAGTCTCTAGGCCAAATTTATAACATTCCAAATTTATAACATTTATAACAGTTTTGAAGTGACCTCTTAGTTTTCGATTTAAACTTTCTATAGCTCCAGCAAAACTTTAATTCATACAAATTTTTCTAATTCTATTAATATATTTCTTATTTATTAACGTACCAACGTTACGTTTTACCGCGCAGGTTTCCCAAAAAGTTGTAAAAGGGCATTTTTTTCAAAATGCATCAGCGTTGTATGGAATTTTTACTACGTGAGTATATGCCCTATGGTAGATATTATAAAATTAAAATGAAGGGTTTGTACTTGGCCTAACGGCAAAAATAAAGAAATTAATTATGACATCAGTGTTGAACTAACTTACGAGACACTGTAAATATGTTTGCCGATTTTTTCAATTCATGAAAGAATAATGTAAGGATGATATTGATGGTTTTGACACAATAATTTTCTTAAAATGTTCACATGCTTTAGCGGTCCCACTTTGTGACATCTTTAATAAGTCCCTATCTGAAGGTAATTTCGTTAAGTTCTGGAAAATCTCTATAACCCCTATTTTTAGTCTTGAAATAAAAGCAATGTTGCTACACTAAGGGAAAAAAATATTAAATTTATCCAAAAACTTTTTTAATTTATCCAAAAAGCGAGTCATTTTTGCACCAATAACGCATTTGCATAAATCGACTACGTAAATATTTAAAATTTATTTAAATATTTTTTTAACTAAATAAAATATTTAAATATTTAAACAGAATTAATAAAAAATATATTATAATTGTGCACGAATTTTTTTAAAAATCTTTCAAATATTTAATATTTGAAAATAAAACTATCGCATTTAAAGAAAATTTATATAAAAATACTAAATTTAAAAAACAACATATTAAAATTCAATAAGAATTAAAATGTATAAGAAGAAAAATATGCAGGTAAATGACAACCAGAAAATATCAAGTTGTCACTCAACCCTACATCATTTCATAAAACGACCACCCATCGCATTCACAAATCATCTTGGCAAAATATCCACCCTATATTACCCTTGCAACATTAACTAAATTAGAACTATAAGAAACCTGCAACTGCAAGAAATAAACTGCAGGAACAGAGTGCGATGCTGTTGCTGCTTGTCGGAATATGTGTGTACGTGTGCGATGCTGTTGCTGCTTGCTTGTATGGAATATGTGTGTACGTGTGTGGTATAAATACAATTTAAATACGGGAAAAAACGAGTTGTAAGGAAAATATTTGATTTATCCACGTAAATATATAAATAAAATTTATACTCAGGCGTGGATAATATTAATATGCGTTATTTCCCTTAGTGTAACTATAGGCCAATCTCTAGATTATCTAATGTCTCGAAAATTATCGAAAGTGTCATGAAAGTTAAACTAAGTTTCTTGATCAAACGTTATATTTGTCCTGTTGTTCCGGACTTGTTGGCTTTATTGCTGGTCGGTCAACAGTGTCAAATTTAATCATTTTCTCTGAGTACTGTGTATCCGCGTTTGGGATGGGTCATCAAGTCGACGTGATTTATACCGACTTTACAAATTTACATTTATTGACCATGCAAATTTTCTCACTTCTAAGGCTTACTCTTTACTGGCATTTATACGTAGAAATAGTAGTGAGTTTTCTGATCCACATACCTTAAGTATGTTATTTAATGCTTTTGTAAGATCTAGACTAGAGTATGCTTCCATTATTTTGTCTCCATTTTATGCTTCTACCGCTTTCAGACTGGAAAAAATACAAAAGAACTTTACCAGATTTGTACTGCAATCAATAAATTTTCATGATCCGTTGCCACCTTAAAGTACGCGCCTGTTGCTTCTAGGACTTAAATCTCTTGACTCAAGACGAAAGATTTCATCGCTATTTTTCATATATGATATAATTTCTGGCATTATTGAATGCAATTCTCTTTTAGAGCTTATTTCTTTCAATATTCCGCTAAGATATTTAAGAAATTCAAAACTGTTTTATTTAAAATATTGTAGAACTAATCATGCCTTAAATGAGCCAATTATTAGACTCTCTTTAATAAATTGTGTATTTCACATGAAATTGATTTATATGTTCCCAAACATGTTTTTAAAAACTTGATTAATAATATTCTTTAACATAAGCATATTATTATTTCTTATACCATTTTACTTATACCTGTAACTGTATAACTTATTTTATAATATATTATTTTAATCCTAGTCTGTTAAGATTTCTGTATCTAAAGACTTTATGAAATAAACTAAACTATATTAAACTAAGCATCGTCAGGTCTCGGAAACAGCATTTTATGCAATACAAATACAATATTTTACATGGAATAATTATGCAATCATGAAAGGA